>JAPMUY010006006.1:42500-43556 GCA_026901105.3 Galaxias olidus | reverse complement strand
CAAAAAATCTCTCTCTGTGTATCCTGATGTCTCTCTCTCTCTCTCTCTCTCTCTCTCTGTGGTATCCTGATGTCTCTCTCTCTCTCTCTCTCTCTCTCTGTGGTATCCTGATGTCTCTCTCTCTCTCTCTCTGTGGTATCCTGATGTCTCTCTCTCTCTCTCTCTCTCTCCGTGGTATCCTGATGTCTCTCTCTCTCTCTCTCTCTCCGTGGTATCCTGATGTCTCTCTCTCTCCGTGGTATCCTGATGTCTCTCTCTCTATGGTGACAGAGATGGACAGGCTGGTGAAGATTGAGCGTCTGTTTGATACATGGCACCAGAGGTCAGCTCAGTCTAACATGCCCATCTCAGTAAGTATCCTCACACCCGTGTGTGTGTGTGTGTGTGTGTGTGTGTGTGTGTGTGTGTGTGTGTGTGTGTGTGTGTGTGTGTGTGTGTGTGTGTGTGTGTGTGTGTGTGTGTGTGTGTGTGTGTGTGTGTGTGTGTGTGTGTGTGTGTGTGTGTGTGTGTGTGTGTGTGTGTGTGTGTTGGACCTGGACACTCTGAAACAATTCTCCAGGCTGGTCCACTATTGTGTGTGTAATGTGTGTGTGTGTGTGTGTGTAGGTCTTGGACCTGGACACTCTGAAACAGTCCTCCAGGCTAGTCCACTACTGTGCTACACCCCTGCTCTTTGACCCCGTGTTCAGGAAGCAGGTCCAGGAGGAGCAGCTCATCCCTCCCCCCGCCAAGGTAACCTCTGACCTCCAGTGCCTCACTCTATAATCAACAGATCACCTCTGGCGACTGGGTCAGGCTGACCTCCATGACAGGCTCAGGATACACTGGACGCTCTCTCAGCCTCAATGCACTGTATATCTCTACCTCCATATCTCTCTCCATCCCTCTCTCTCTCTCTCTCTCTCCTCTACCCCCCCTCCTGCAGCGGCGGCACCGGTCCAGTGACTCGGTAGCTTTGGGTCGGGAGCGTAGCTACAGCACTGAGTCGGTGGAGGTCCTGCAGGGCCGGGGGAAGGATGGGGGCTGGCTCCAGGACCTGTCCAGCTCCTTCCTGCA
>JAPMUY010006006.1:10000-37500 GCA_026901105.3 Galaxias olidus | reverse complement strand
GCTAGATAGCACTATATGATGTTACAAACAGATATATGCTGGCTAGATAGCGCTATATGATGTTACAAACAGATATTTGCTGGCTAGATAGCGCTATATGATGTTACAAACAGATATTTGCTGGCTAGATAGCGCTATATGATGTTACAAACAGATATATGCTGGCTAGATAGCGCTATATGATGTTACAAACAGATATATGCTGGCTAGATAGCGATGTTACAAACAGATATAAGCTATGATGTTACAAACAGATATATGCTGGCTAGATAGCGCTATATGATGTTACAAACAGATATATGCTGGCTAGATAGCGCTATATGATGTTACAAACAGATATATGCTGGCTAGATAGCGCTCTATGATGTTACAAACAGATATATGCTGGCTAGATAGCGCTATATGATGTTACAAACAGATATATGCTGGCTAGATAGCGCTCTATGATGTTACAAACAGATATATGCTGGCTAGATAGCGCTATATGATGTTACAGATCGATATATGCTGGCTAGATAGCGCTATATGATTATACAGACATAGATACTGTATATTCTGGCTAGATAGTGATATATGATGTTACAGATAGATATATGCTGGCTAGATAGCAGTATATAATGGTACAGACAGATACAGGTATACAGGTATGCTGGCTAGATAGCGCTATATGACGTTAGGTAACAGATATACAGTTAGGCCCAAAAATATTTGGACAGTGACACAAGTTTTGTTATTTTAGCTGTTTACGAAAACATATTCAGGATACAATTATATAATCAATATGGGCTTAAAGTGCAGACTCTCAGCTGTAATTTGAGAGTATTCACATCCAAATTGGAGCAAGGGTTTAGGAATTACAGCTCTTTAATACGTAGCCGCCTCTTTTTCAAGGGACCAAAAGTAATTGGACAATTGACTCAGAAGGCTGCAAAAAAAAATAACAACGCTGCATGGGCTCTTCCCTCATTAACCTGTCATCAATTAAGCAGTTAAAAGGTCTGGAGTTGATTCCAGGTGTGGCGTTTGCATTTGGAAGCTGTTGCTGTGAACACACAACATGCGGTCAAAGGAGCTCTCAATGGAGGTGAAACAGACCATCCTGAGGCTGAAAAAAAAGAAGAAATCCATCAGAGAGATAGCAGAAATGTTAGGAGTGGCCAAATCAACAGTTTGGTACATTCTGAGAAAAAAGAGTGCACTGGTGAGCTTGGGAACTCAAAAAGGCCTGGACGTCCACGGAAGACAACAGTGGTGGATGATCGCAGAATCCTTTCCATGGTGAAGAAAACCCTTCACAACATCCACTCAAGTGAAGAACACTCTCCAGGAAGTAGGTGTATCAGTATCTAAGTCTACCATAAAGAGAAGACTTCATGAGAGTAAATACAAAGGATTCACCACAAGGTGCAAACCATTAATCAGCCTCAAAAATAGAAAGGCCAGAATTGACTTTGCCAAAAAACACCTGAAGAAGCCAACCCAGTTCTGGAACAGCATTCTTTGGACAGATGAGACTAAGATCAACCTGTACCAGAATGATGGGAAGAAGAAAGTTTGGAGGAGAATTGGAACAGCTCATGATCCAAAGCACACCACATCTTCTGTAAAACATGGTGGAGGCAGTGTGATGGCATGGGCATGCATGGCTTCCAATGGCACTGGGTCACTTGTGTTTATTGATGATGTGACAAAAGACAGAAGCAGCCGGATGAATTCTGAAGTGTATAGGGATATACTTTCTGCTCAGATTCAGCCAAATGCAGCAAAGTTGATTGGACGGCGCTTCACAGTACAGATGGACAATGACCCAAAACATACTGCAAAAGCAACCCAGGAGTTTTTTAAAGCAAAGAAGTGGAATATTCTGCAATGGCCGAGTCAATCACCAGATCTCAACCCAATCGAGCATGCATTTCACTTGCTCAAGACAAAACTTAAGGCAGAAAGACCCACAAACAAGCAACAACTGAAGACCGCTGCAGTAAAGGCCTGGCAAAGCATCACAAAGGAGGAAACCCAGCGTTTGGTGATGTCCATGGGTTCCAGACTTCAGGCAGTCATTGCCTGCAAAGGATTCTCAACAAAATATTGAAAAGTAACATTTTACTTGGGGTTATGTTTATTTGTCCAATTACTTTTGAGCCCCTGAAATGAGGAGCGTTTGTATAAAAATAGCTACAATTCCTACATGTTTAATCATATATTTTTGTTCAACCCCTTGAATTAAACCTTAAAGTCTGCACTTCAATTCCGTTGTAGTTGTTTCATTTCAAATCCAATGTGGTGGCATGCAGAGCCGAAATCATGAAGATTGTGTCACTGTCCAAATATTTTTGGGCCTAACTGTATGCTGGCTAGATAGCGCTAGATGATGTTACAGACATACAGTTGAGGCCAAAATTATTAGCCCACCTTGTGAAATCAGACAAAACCCTTGATTTCTCCATGGAAATTACCATTAACAACAAGTGTTTATAGTGTATTTGTTTCCAAAATAATAAAGACAAAATGTCCACCAAGTTTGATTGGGATATTTTATTAATGCACTGAGTTGAAACAAGAAACGGCAAAAATGACACGTCCAAAATGATTAGCCTCCTGGCCATTAATAGTCAATAGTGTACCCTTTCTGAGCCACAACTGACAACAACCTCTTAGAGTAGTTCTTTACTAGGATGGCAGAGGTCTCTTGAGGGATTTTGGCCCATTCTTCCATTGCAAATTGTTCCAGCTGGTCCAAATTGCATGGTATCCGAGCATGGACATTCACTTTGAGCACCCGCCACAGATTCTCAATCGGATTAAGATCTGGGCTCTGTGCGGGCCACTCCAGCACCTTGGTTTTGGTGTCCTTTAGGAACTGTTGGACCAATTTTGATGTATGCTTTGGGTTATTGTCTTGTTGGAAGACCCAGCGATGACCTAACCCAAGACTATGAGCAGATGTATTCAGATTATCCCTCAAAATGTCAACATAATTTTCTTTTTTCATGATGCCATGCACCCGAACAAGGCTCCCTGTGCCTGAGGCTGCAAAACAGCCCCACAGCATGATGCTCCCACCACCATGTTTAACTGTGGGAACTGTGTCCTTAGGGTTGAAGGCCTCTCCCTTTCTTCGCCAAACATAAGCAACATCCATGTGCCCAAACAGTTTCAGTTTAGTCTCATCATACCAAAGCACAAACTTCCAAAACTCATCTTTACCTTTCAAATGTTCACGGGCAAACCTCAGTCTGGCTCTCATGTACCGCTCTTTGAGTAAAGGGGTTCTTCTGGGACGATGGCCCTGAAGCCCACCACGATGAAGAGCCCTCACAACTGTGTTCCTTGAAACATCAACTCCAGAAGAGGCCAGGTCAGCAACAATCATCTAGGCAGATGTCCGGGGCTTCTTGCTGACATCTCTGACTATTTTCCTCTCCAGAGTTCTTGAAATCTTGCACTTTCGACCACGCCCAGGTTTGTTTCTTACAGAATTTGTCTCCTTGTACTTTGCAATGATGCAACGTACAGCAGTTCTACACTGTGAAACGCTTGGAAATAGCAGTATAGCCTTCCCCTTATCATGAGCCTCCACCATCTTCTTTCTGAGCTCAAGACTGATTTCCTTTGTCTTTGGCATGGTGAGTAAGAGTAGTAGTATGGTCCCTCTCAATAAGGTATTCAAGTGCCCTGTTTCTTGGAGTCCTTTTATGCTGATCGAATGCTCAGGTGTGGCTTGAAAGCTGATTAGTTGATTAGGTGTGTTTTGAAAGCAAAAATTCACATGGGGGCTAATATATTTCACCAACCCATTTTTCACTCTATTTGATATAAAGCAAGCCTAAAAACGTATTTTATATTCCAAAATGTACCAAAAGCTACTAAATAGCACTGGTGAATGTTTGATTATATCAAGTTTCATCAATGCTGCAAACATTGGGAAGAATTTTAGGAAAATGTTCCATAACTACTGGGAGGTTCATAATTTTGGCCTCAACTGTAGATATATGCTGGCTAGATAGCGCTATATGATGTTACAGACAGACATATGCTGGCTAGATAGCGCTATATGATGTTAGGTAACAGATATATGCTGGCTAGCTACATGATGTTACAGACATAAATGCATGCTGGCTAGATAGCGCTATATGATGTTACAGACATAGACATATGCTGGCTAGATAGCACTATATGATGTTACAGACATAGATACATGCTGGCTAGATAGTGCTATATGAGGTTACAGACAGATATATGCTGGCTATGTAGCGCTATATGATGTTACAGACAGATACATGCTGGCTAGATAGCGCTATATGATGTTACAGACATATATATATGCTGGCTAGATATTACTATATGTTACAGATATATGCTGGCTATATAGCGCTATATGATGTTACAAACAAATATATGCTGGCTACATAGCGCTATATGATGTTACAGACATAGATATATGCTGGCTAGATAGCACTATATGATGTTAGACAGATACATGCTGGCTAGATAGCGCTATATGATGTTACAGACAGATAGATATATGCTGGCTAGATAGCGCTATTTGATGTTACAGACAGATATATGATGGCTAGATAGTGCTATATGATGTTAGACAGATATATGCTGGGTAGATAGTGCTATATAATGTTACAGACATAGATATATGCTGCCCAGATGTATGATGTTACAGAGATCTATGCTGGCTAGATGTTGCAGACATAGATATATGCTAGAGTGCGCTTTATGATTCTACAGAGATAGATTTAACCTGGCTAGATGTGTTTTATTGAACAGGTAGATATATGCTGGCTAGACAGCGCTATGCTATATGATGTTATAGACATAGATATATGTTGGCTAGATGGTGGTGCAGAAACATAGATATACAGTGTGCTGGCTAGACTGTGTGTTTAAATGTTGGAGGAAGTTGATCTAGTTCACAGACGCTCTTTGACACAGACTTTCTGTAATGTAGAGGGATTTGGTCCTTTCTGTTATATTAAATAATAATAATAATAATTCATATGTGCAAAGGGTGAGTCTTGTTAATGATGATGTGATATCCTTCCTCAATCAAAAGCCAACGCAGGGTGTGTCCTGTCCATTCTGTAACTACAGATCCGTGTGTGTGTGTGTGTGTGTGTCTCCAGCTCTCCATGCTGTTCACAGAGGAGTGTGATAAGGTGCGTGACCTGATGCACGTGCACTCCTTCAGCTATGACTTCCACCTGCGCGTGGTGCACCAGTACCTGCTGGGGAGTCACATGACCCTGCGCCAGGGCTACCAGCTCACCAGCTTCCTGGATGACTTCATTACCCAACATCCCGACATCCCCAAGTTTGGACGCAACCACGTCTTCCAAGGTGAGTGTGTGTGTGTGTGTGTGTGTGTGTGTGTGTGTGTGTGTCTCCAGGTAGTTTCTCCACGTCCAATGGGGTTTGGGTTAAGAGTTGGGTTGTGGTTAGGGTTAGTGTAATGTGTATCTGTGTGTGTGTGTGTGTCTCTAGGTAGTTACTCCACGTCCACTGGGGTGATGACGGCCCACCAGCTGTATAACTACATAACAGACCACGCTGTCACTTACCGTATGAAGCCCCTGAGGATGTCCAAGACCGCAGGCACCGCCGACCACAGGAAGGGGGCCCCAGCCGGCACCGACCTCCACGAGTACGCTCTGGTGTCTCTGTGGAACAGGTGAGAGGCTGACACACACCTGTAAGGTAGATGGATTAACAGGTCAGAGGCTGACACACACCTGTAAGGTAGATGGATTAACAGGTCAGAGGCTGACACACACCTGTAAGGTAGATGGATTAACAGGTCAGAGGCTGACACACACCTGTAAGGTAGATGGATTAACAGGTCAGAGGCTGACACACACCTGTAAGGTAGATGGATTAACAGGTCAGAGGCTGACACACACCTGTAAGGTAGATGGATTAACAGGTCAGAGGCTGACACACACCTGTAAGGTAGATGGATTAACAGGTCAGAGGCTGACACACACCTGTAAGGTAGATGGATTAACAGGTCAGAGGCTGACACACACCTGTAAGGTAGATGGTGGAGCAGGTGCGAGGCTGACACACACCTGTAAAGTAGATGGATTAACAGGTCAGAGGCTGACACACACCTGTAAGGTAGATGGATTAACAGGTCAGAGGCACACACACCTGTAAGGTACATGGATTAACACACACACACACACACACACACACACACATGTACAGTAGATGGATTAACAGGTCAGAGGCTGACACACACCTGTAAAGTAGATGGATTAACAGGTCTCTCACACACCTGTAAGGTAGATGGTGGACACGAGGCTGACACTCTCTGGATTAACAGGTCAGAGGCTGACACACACCTGTAAGGTATGGATTAACAGGTCAGAGGCTGACACACACCTGTAAAGTAGATGGATTAACAGGTCAGAGGCTGACACACACCTGTAAGGTAGATGGTGGAGCAGGTGCGAGGCTGACACACACCTGTAAGGTAGATGTGTATTGTGTAAGCTGGGGATGTATTTTCAGGGTCCCACCACACACATGCACACATGTTCACACACACACACACACACACACACACACACACACACACACACACACACACACACACACACACACATATACACATTCACCAGCTGGGTTCCCTCTCTGGTGTGCTCATGCTACTCTGGAAGGTCTGCGTCACCATGACGACTTTGATGTGTCTCTACTGGTGTGCCAGGCGGAGGGCTGAGACCCTTTGAGAGAGAGAGGAGGGAGAGAGAGAGAGAGAGAGAGAGAGAGAGAGAGAGAGAGAGAGAGAGAGAGAGAGAGAGAGAGAGAGAGAGAGAGAGAGAGAGAGAGAGAGAGAGAGAGAGAGAGAGAGAGAGAGAGAGAGAGAGAGAGAGAGAGAGAGAGAGATGCATGTTTGCACCATGTGTGGAACATAGCACAACTTGTAATTGGTTTGAATTATTGTTAGGTTTTACGTGTGCAGTATGAATAGTAATTGTGGGTAATGTATGCTGTGTGGTGAAGGCTGCGTTACTACCTCATCATGACGAGTCAGAGAGAGCTGTTTCCTCGTCTGACGGCCGACATGCGGCGCTTCAGGAAGCTCCCTCACATCCACCGCGACCCCGCCGACCTCCCAGACCGGCCGGAGCCAGAGGAGTGGGAGGAGACCGTGCCCCCCCTGTCCCCCTCCCTCCCCAGTGAAGGGGCGGAGTTGTTCTCTCTGGAGGGCTCCACCGAGGCCCAGGCACTGCTCTACTCCTCCCCCCTCTTCCCCCTGCTCAGCAACCAGGTAAACAACAACACCTGTTTACCACCCTGTTAGAACACCACAGTCCCCCCTCTGCCCCCTGCTCAACAACCAGGTAACCACCAACACCTGTTTACCACCCTGTTAGAACACCACAGTCCCCCCTCTGCCCCCTGCTCAACAACCAGGTAACCACCAACACCTGTTTAACCCAGAACACCACAGTCCCCCCTCTGCCCCCTGCTCAACAACCAGGTAACCACCAACACCTGTTTACCACCCTGAACACCACAGTCCCCCTCTGCCCCCTGCTCAACAACAACACCAACAACAACACCTGTTTACCACCCTGTTAGAACACCACAGTCCCCCCTCTGCCCCCTGCTCAACAACAACACCAACAACAACACCTGTTTACCACCCTGTTAGAACACCACAGTCCCCCCTCTGCCCCCTGCTCAACAACACCCAACAACAACACCTGTTTACCACCCTGTTAGAACACCACAGTCCCCCCTCTGCCCCCTGCTCAACAACACCAACAACAACACCTGTTTACCACCCTGTTAGAACACCACAGTCCCCCCTCTGCCCCCTGCTCAACAACAACACCAACAACAACACCTGTTTACCACCCTGTTAGAACACCACAGTCCCCCCTCTGCCCCCTGCTCAACAACAACACCAACAACAACACCTGGGTACCACCCTGTTAGAACACCACAGTCCCCCCTCTGCCCCCTGCTCAACAACCAGGTAACAACAACACCTGTTTACCACCCTGTTAGAACACCACAGTCCCCCCTCTGCCCCCTGCTCAACAACACCAACAACAACACCTGTTTACCACCCTGTTAGAACACCACAGTCCCCCCTCTGCCCCCTGCTTAACAACACCAACAACAACACCTGTTTACCACCCTGTTAGAACACCACAGTCCCCCCTCTGCCCCCTGCTCAACAACACCACCAACAACACCTGTTTACCACCCTGTTAGAACACCACAGTCCCCCCTCTGCCCCCTGCTCAACAACCAGGTAAACAACAACACCTCCTGTGTTCAGGTGTGCTCCTGTGGTTGTGTTCAGGTGTTCTCCTGTGTTCAGGTGTGCTCCTGTGGTTGTGTTCAGGTGTGCTCCTGTGGTTGTGTTCAGGTGTTCTCCTGTGTTCAGGTGTGCTCCTGTGGTTGTGTTCAGGTGTGCTCCTGTGGTTGTGTTCAGGTGTGCTCCTCTGTTCAGGTGTGCTCCTGTGTTTGTGTTCAGGTGTTCCCCTGTGGTTGTGTTCAGGTGTGCTCCTCTGTTCAGGTGTGCTCCTGTGGTTGTGTTCAGGTGTTCCCCTGTGGTTGTGTTCAGGTGTGCTCCTGTGTTCAGGTGTGCTCCTGTGTTCAGGTGTTCCCCTGTGTTTGTGTTCAGGTGTGCTCCTGTGTTTGTGTTCAGGTGTTCCCCTGTGTTTGTGTTCAGGTGTGCTCCTGTGTTTGTGTTCAGGTGTGCTCCTGTGGTTGTGTTCAGGTGTTCCCCTGTGTTTGTGTTCAGGTGTGCTCCTGTGGTTGTGTTCAGGTGTTCCCCTGTGGTTGTGTTCAGGTGTGCTCCTGTGTTCAGGTGTTCCCCTGTGTTTGTGTTCAGGTGTTCCCCTGTGGTTGTGTTCAGGTGTTCCCCTGTGGTTGTGTTCAGGTGTTCCCCTGTGTTTGTGTTCAGGTGTTCCCCTGTGGTTGTGTTCAGGTGTTCCCCTGTGTTTGTGTTCAGGTGGCCGCGGCCCGGCTGCAGATCCAGTCCAGCGTGGAGCAGGCGATGGGCCACTGTCGCTGTGACACCCTGTGGAGGCGTCTGTTCCACGGGGAGCACCTGGCGCTGGACAAACTCAAACTGTCCCGACTGTCCTTCCAGGAGCTGGAGGAGCTGCTAGAGGCCGTGCATAGCCGCTCTGTGGGGGAGATCGACCCCCAGCTGGTACACCACAACTCTCTCTCTCTCTTTATCTCTCTCTGTCTCTTTCTGTGTCTCTAACCCTTAGTTAGGTATACCTAGACAGGCTTTGTTTCACTCTTCTTCATCACTCTTCATCACTGTCAGCAGACTGGTAGTTATGACACACACACAGGTCGGGACACTCTCGGACTAGCTGTTCCTTATGTTTGTCTTTCCCTCCTCCTCCTCCTCCTCCTCCTCTCCCCCCTGTGTAGCTGTGCTGTAAAGGGGATGGTGTGAGTAACTTAGTTAACCTTAACCTCTAACCCTAACGATGTCTCTGAGTAACTTAGTTATTTTTCTTGTAGTATGTTGGGCGTGTTTTCTTCAGAAAGGAGACTGTGTCTTGATGAAAGTGTAGCTCTGCCTCCAGTGCAGTCTGTCCTCATTAAAACACAGATCTGATGTGTGTCTGTTCCCCGGCTAGTGATGAGGGCAAACTCGGCTGCAGCTCTCCTCCTCTTCCTCTGCGTCTCCTGATGAAGGGGGGGGGGGGGACACTGCGGGGGTTAGCGTGTGGGGGTAGCCCACGGCGACCCCCCTGCTGCAGCTGTAGAGACTGAAGCAGTGTAGTATTATGGGCTGTGTGGGCTGCACTACTGTCCTCATAGAGGAGGGACATGGCTCTCAGTAATTGATCTATTTTGGGATTTCTTTGACATTGACTGTTTCTCCTTTGTGTTTGTTTACTCCTTCTTTTCTTGGGCTCATCTTTCATTGCTTTGTAAAACATGCAGGCTAAAACCTTTTACCTCTTCTTTGCTGTCTATCCACTGAAACCTCACCCGTCTCTCCTGCCCCCCCCCCCCCCCTCTCTCTCTGTCCCCCATGTCTCTCCCCGTCTCTCTCTCTGTGTCCCACCCCCCCAGGACTGTTTCCTGTCTATGAGTCCTAGCTGGTACCAGAGTCTGATCAAGGTTCTGCTGACCCGGTTCCCTCAGAGCTGCAGACACTTTGACGACAACAGCATCCAGTACCTGGTGAGAACACACACACACACACACACACACATCTAATGTGTTTCTATTGAAGGCGGTTCTGACTGTTTCTTTGTGTTTCTATTGAAGGCTGTTCTGACTGTTTCTTTGTGTTTCTATTGAAGGCTGTTCTGACTGTTTCTAATGTGTTTCCATTGAAGGCTGCTCTGAATGTTTCTAATGTGTTTCTATTGAAGGCTGCTCTAACTGTTTCTAATGTGTTTCTAGTGAAGGCTGTTCTGACGGTTTCTAATGTGTTTCTATTGAAGGCTGTTCTGACGGTTTCTAATGTGTTTCTATTGAAGGCTGTTCTGACTGTTTCTAATGTGTTTCTATTGAAGGCTGTTCTGACTGTTTCTAATGTGTTTCTTTTGAAGGCTGTTCTGAACCAGAAGTTCACAGACTGTTTCGTGTTGGTCTTCCTGGACACTCCAGCTGGGAAAACCGTGAGTGTTATACCCTCTCCTGCCCCAGAGCCTGGAGTTAGTGAAGGTCATCACCTTTGACCTTTTAAACTATCTTGTGGTGACCTTTGTTATGTTGTAAGCTGTCAGGTCAGACGGGCAAAGCCCAGTAAAGCTGTTCACTTTGCTGTCCAGATGGAAGAGGCCAAACAGCCCACAGTCTAACATGGAGGCTGATAGAAGACCGCTACTTTAGCTTCTGTTAGGGTTACTGATCACTGAGCAGTGTGTCTGTTTCTCTGATTCTGATCACTGAGCAGTGTGTCTGTTTCTCTGATTCTGATCACTGAGCAGTGTGTCTGTTTCTCTGATTCTGATCACTGAGCAGTGTGTCTGTTTCTCTGATTCTGATCACTGAGCAGTGTGTCTGTTTCTCTGATTCTGATCACTGAGCAGTGTGTCTGTTTCTCTGATTCTGATCACTGAGCAGTGTGTCTGTTTCTCTGATGCTGATCAGTGTGTCTGTTTCTCTGATTCTGATCACTGATCAGTGTGTGTTTCTCTGATGCTGAGCAGTGTGTCTGTTTCTCTGATTCTAATCACTGAGCAGTGTGTCTGTGTTTCTCTGATGTGGACTCTGTTAGGGTCGCTGATCACTGATCAGTGTGTCTGCGTTTCTCTCCCAGGGCCTTCGTGTGGTGTTTAGGGAGCCGTTACCGTCCCAACCGCAGCCTAGCAACAGCCCCCCTCCCCAACTGGTCTCCATGTACCATCATCTGGAGTCTGTGATCAACACCGCGTGCTTCAACCTCTGGACCGGCCTGCTCTAGTGTCCCCTACGTGTACACACACTCACCTGTGGAGACACCTGCTCTAGTGTCCCCTACGTGTACACACACTCACCTGTGGAGACACGTGCTCTAGTGTCCCCTACGTGTACACACACTCACCTGTGGAGACCTGCTCTAGTGTCCCCTACGTGTACACACACTCACCTGTGGAGACCTGCTCTAGTGTCCCCTACGTGTACACACACTCACCTGTGGAGACCTGCTCTAGTGTCCCCTGTGTGTACACACACACACCTGTGGAGACACCTGCTCTGCTGTTGTCCTGTACACACACTCACAGACTACTTTCCACCTTTCTGTTGCGCACGCACCCACATCCACCATTCAGCTGTTTGGAGTGGGTTATATATTAATATAGATTTGTCTCAGCTCCCACGTAAGCCCAGCCGCCTGTGTAGGTGTAGCCTGTAGGTACGAGCTGTCTGTTCTGGGGTGTCTGTTCTGGGGTGTCTGTTCTGGGGTGCCTGTTCTGGGGTGTCTGTTCTGGGGTGTCTGTTCTGGGGTGTCTGTTCTGGGGCGGTACCTAGTCTTCCTTTGGATTGACCTGACCTCCTGTCAAACAGCACTGATCCGGGGGGAGGGAGGGAGAGAGAGAGGCAGGGAGGGAGAGAGAGATGCAGGGAATGAAGGAGGGAGGGAGGGAGGGCTGCGGGATGCCTGCTGAGTTTCTGTCGGCGGGTCTGTTCCTCACTGGACCTTTGACCCCAGACGAGAAGATGAACCCTGAACCCTCCTGTGGGGACTGGAGAGTGAAGCTCCTGCCCCACCATGTCAGTCTGCAGTGTAGCACTGCCCCCCCCACCATGTCAGTCTGCAGTGTAGCACTGCCCCCCCACCATGTCAGTCTGCAGTATAGCACTGTACCTCCACCAACTGCCCCCCCCCCACCCTTTCAGTCTGCAGTGTAGCACTGCCCCCCCCCACCATGTCAGTCTGCAGTGTAGCACTGCCCCCCCCCACCATGTCAGTCTGCAGTGTAGCACTGCCCCCCCACCATGTCAGTCTGCAGTGTAGCACTGCCCCCCCCACCATGTCAGCCTGCCGTGTAGCACTGTACCTCCACCCACTGCCCCCCCCCCCACCATGTCAGTCTGCAGTGTAGCACTGCCCCCCACCATGTCAGCCTGCAGTGTAGCACTGTACCTCCACCCACTGCCCCCCCCCCCACCATGTCAGTCTGCAGTGTAGCACTGTTCCTCCACCCACTGCCCCCCCACCATGTCAGTCTGCAGTGTAGCACTGTACCTCCACCCACTGCCCCCCCACCATGTCAGTCTGCAGTGTAGCACTGCCCCCCCACCATGTCAGCCTGCAGTGTAGCACTGTGCCTCCACCCACTGCCCCCCCACCATGTCAGTCTGCAGTGTAGCACTGTGCCTCCACCCACTGCCCCCCCACCATGTCAGTCTGCAGTGTAGCACTGCCCCCCACCATGTCAGCCTGCAGTGTAGCACTGTGCCTCCACCCACTGCCCCCCACCATGTCAGTCTGCAGTGTAGCACTGCCCCCCACCATGTCAGTCTGCAGTGTTGCCCTGTACCTCCACCCACTGCCCCCCCACCATGTCAGTACATCCCCCACCATGTCAGTCTGCAGTGTAGCACTGTACCTCCACCCACTGCCCCCCCACCATGTCAGTCTGCAGTGTAGCACTGCCCCCCCCACCATGTCAGTCTGCAGTGTAGCACTGTACCCCCACCCACTGCCCCCCCCCACCATGTCAGTCTGCAGTGTAGCACTGCCCCCCCACCATGTCAGTCTGCAGTGTAGCACTGTACCTCCACCCACTGCCCCCCCCACCATGTCAGTCTGCAGTGTAGCACTGTACCCCCCCCCACCATGTCCCATCACAAGTGCCTTTGGTGGTGGGCTGTTTTTCTCTCCTCATGCTAGTTGCTAACCAGGACAGTGGGACTTCATCCAGCAGGGAGAGTGGAGAACTAGGCCGGTGTTTACAGTCGCCTCACGCACAGGAAGAGTAGCTATGGTCCAGCCATTATCACAACAGAGACAGGAGTTATGATTATAATAGAACATGTAAGGCCAAACCATCTCAATGTGCATTTCTCTGCTGAGCCACAGTGCTGGTTTAGAACACAGGACACACTGAAGGAAAACCAAATATTAGACATTTGTTCAAAGTCCTATTTTTAAGGATATAAAAGAAAGTGAAGTATTGTAAGGTCATTTAAACCTTTTGTTTGAATGTTATATATTAGAAAAAACACTGGATTTTGATTATGTGACCAGCCATAGTTTAATCAGGAGATTACTGAAACTGTAATAGGGTATGCACTGTGTATATGTATATGATGTATAGACGTGTGGATTTGTATGGAGACATTCATGCTAATAAACAAATGGAATTAATTTGGATCATGTACGATGCTGTGCAGGCTCAATACTTCAAACCCCTCAAAGTGGTCTTTATCATACAGGTTAACCTTATAACAGTACCCTAACCCTAACCAAACTACAAAATAATTTCATATATTTTATCATACAGGTTAAGCTTTGATAATGGTATTGACTAAACTACAAAAGAAACATCAGAAAATACAGGGTGAACGCTAGCAATAAAAAAACATCTTTAAAGACAAACCTGAAATGACTGGCGCCTGTAACCTTCGTTTTCAGACAACCTTCTGTATTCAATGCCAGAGCAGGAATGAACTATTACATTGTTTTGGCCTTAAGACAAGTACACACAATTTCCCATGAGGTCAAATATGACTATATGAAATATATACTGCATACACGATCAACGATCATTAGTTTACATGACTATCCAGTGGAGGTGATTCTACCTGATTGAACCCCATAGAGGCGTCGTAGAACAGGCCACAGTGCTTCACTACCACGCTGCTCCTCTCTGGGACTAACACACTGGCTCTGAGACCTCGGCAGTACGGGAGGAAATGTGTCATATATATCTGCAGTATATATTCTATGTGGGTTTGTGGTGGGCCCAGTAGTCTTTGAGCCAGCCTAGGCCTTCCACAGTGAAACCTGAAAGAGATCACATGACACTCTTATTCAATGTGTGTGGAACATCTTTTTATATATATATATAAATATATATATATATATATAATATATATATATATATAAATAAATAAATAAAATAGAACTCATTGTTTGATACGTTATTACATTTTCTTACTACTACGCACTTCTGGAATGGAGTTTGTTGCAGGTAAAGCAGCAGTTCAGTGGATAATGTTGAGTACTGACATTAGCAACCGTGTTAATATCTATTTATCACTATAATAACTTCTGATTGTTCAGTTTGAATCCAAACAGGATCTTATCAAGTCTGTCTCACCTGGCAGTCTGTAATCAGTCTGTTATAGTAGCCTGTCTGTAATACAGTCTGTTATATTAGTCTGTCTGTAATCACAGTGTTATATTAGTCTGTAATCACAGTGTTATATTAGTCAGTCTGTTATATTAGTCTGTCTGGTATCACAGTCTGTTATATTAGTCTGTCTGTAATCATAGTCTGTTATATTAGTCTGTCTGTAATCAGTCTGTTATATTAGTCTGTCTGTAATTACAGTGTTATATTAGTCTGTCTGTAATCACAGTCTGTTATATTAGTCTGTCTGTAATCACAGTGTTATATTAGTCTGTCTGTAATCAGTCTGTTATATTAGTCTGTAATCACAGTGTTATATTAGTCAGTCTGTTATATTAGTCTGTCTGGTATCACAGTCTGTTATATTAGTCTGTCTGGTATCACAGTCTGTTATATTAGTCTGTCTGTAATCATAGTCTGTTATATTAGTCTGTCTGTAATCACAGTGTTATATTAGTCTGTCTGTAATCACAGTCTGTTATATTAGTCTGTAATCAGTCTGTTAAATTAGTCTGTCTGGTATCACAGTCTGTTATGCTGGTCTCACCTAGAGGCTTGTATTCACAGCCTATGAAGCCCTGGTATCCCAGACTGTTATGCTGGTCTCACCTAGAGGCTTGTATTCACAGCCTATGAAGCCCTGGTATCCCAGACTGTTATGCTGGTCTCACCTAGAGGCTTGTATTCACAGCCTATGAAGCCCTGGTATCCCAGCTCTTCCAGAGTCCTGAACAGGAATGGGAAGTTCAGCTCCCCGGGTACGTCCGGCTCGTTCCGGCTCGGCACCTGAGCTATCTGAACATGACCTCACACACAGATAAACCTGATATTTACATAGAGGTTAACTCAAACACACAGACAACCTCCATATAAATATCAAGCCTAACAGGGTTTTATCAATAAAATGTCACTCAATAGTATCTAGATACTCAGAGCATTGAAAACAGAAAAAGTGAGAAACATACATTTGTAAAGAGAACCTGAATTTGACAGATATTTTTGTCTCACCGATTAAAGGGAGATACTTTTGAATGTTGTGTGTCAGATTGCCGTCCATAATCTGCCAGTGGAAGATGTCCTACAGCACACCGAGCGGCCAACAAACAGAAGGGACAAGAATCAACATAAAGATCCTGTTGCTAAGGTGAAGGGTCCCGTTGCTAAGGTGAAGGGTCCTGTTGCTAAGGTGAGTGCACAGGCCTCTTAGTGGTTTGTTTCCTGTTGATAGACACCTACAGAGGCAGCCATTTTGACCACTATGCGATCCAGAGGCAGCCATTTTGAACCACTATACCATCGAGAGGCAGCCATTTTGAACCACTATGCCATCCAGAGGCAGCCATTTTGAACCACTATGCCATCCAGAGGCAGCCATTTTGACCACTATGCCATCCAGAGGCAGCCATTTTAAACCACTATGCCATCCAGAGGCAGCCATTTTGAACCACTATGCCATCCAGAGGCAGCCATTTTGACCACTATGCCATCCAGAGGCAGCCATTTTGACCACTGTACCAACGACATGCAAACAGCTAATTATTCATCCAGCAGTAGTGCAGGGAGCTCACCATCTGCAGCTTGATGTTAGGGCGTCCCACTTTCTCCAGGATTGCAGCTGCTACGGTGAACAGATATTCAGAAAGGTCACTAGTTAGTGAGTGTTCAATACAATTTGGCAAGCCTACATGATCCCTGCAGTGCAATCATTTATTATTTATTTATTTTCATTTATGATTATTATCGTTAATACACATGTAGGACCTGCTTATGAGTTATTATTTTTCCCAACAATAACAACTCCTACTGCCAAACAGAATCCATAGAGGAACTAGTTCAAATAGTAAACAAAGCCCTGATTGGCTAACCCTGGTGAGGCGTATCCAGGAAGTATCTGGGAGCGGTGATCCGTGAATTGATTGGTTCAATCAGGCCAGTGATTCCTTCCTGATGATAGAAGCCATGACAGGAAACGTGGTTATCATCACATGGACGCTGCCAGAGGGAACGAGGCTGGACCAATGTAGGTTCTCCACTTCCCCTTTCAGGAGGGTCGTCACCGAAGAAACGGGGTCACCTACCTTGGCGAGGACATCTGCAGCATACTTCAGGTTCTGCACAAACGTGTCTTCCATCTCCTTGGCAACGGCAGTTCGGTCAGTCCCCGTGGGAATCTGTCCGGCCATCAAGTGGATCCTAATGCCGTAAATATTTAACCTTAGATTTATCTATATCTCTATGTCTATATATCTATGTCCATATCTCTATGTTTATATCTCTATGTCTATATCTATATCTCTATATCTCTGTCTATCTCTATGTCTCCATCTCTATGTCTATATCTCTATGTCTATCTCTATACCTCTATGTCTATATCTATATCTCTATCTCTATGTCTATATCTCTATGTCTATATCTATATATATATCTATATCTCTATATCTCTATGTCTTTATATCTATATCTCTATGTCTCTATGTCTATATCTATGTGTCTATATCTATGTCTCTATATCTCTGTCTATATTTATATGTCTATATCTCTATAGCATGGTGCCTCTCCACTGCATGTAGACATTGTGTGACTGCACGAGTTATGTGTTAATCATGTGACTCCACTAGTTATGTGTTATCATGTGACTGCACTAGTTATGAGTTAATCATGTGACTCCACTAGTTATGTGTTATCATGTGACTCCACTAGTTATGTGTTATCATGTGACTGCACTAGTTATGAGTTAATCATGTGACTCCACTAGTTATGTGTTATCATGTGACTGCACTAGTTATGAGTTAATCATGTGACTCCACTAGTTATGTGTTATCATGTGACTGCACTAGTTATGTGTTATCATGTGACTGCACTAGTTATGAGTTAATCATGTGACTCCACTAGTTATGTGTTATCATGTGACTCCACTAGTTATGTGTTATCATGTGACTGCACTAGTTATGAGTTAATCATGTGACTCCACTAGTTATGTGTTATCATGTGACTGCACTAGCTATGAGTTATCATGTGACTCCACTAGCTATGAGTTATCATGTGACTCCACTAGTTATGCGTTATCATGTGACTGCACTAGTTATGAGTTAATCATGTGACTGCACTAGTTATGTGTTATCATGTGACTCCACTAGCTTTGCGTTATCATGTGACTCCATTAGTTATGAGTTGCTGTACCTCTTGCAGTCCAGAGCCCTGGCATACTGCAGAGCTAAGTCCAGACCCTGCTGAAATTCTGCCTCTCTGCCTGGCACAGCAGCTAGGCCCAGGTCTCCATCCTTCATGTCTCCTGAAACACAGTCATAGTCATCACTAATCATGTTGGCTCAGTCGAATTGTTCAAACCCACTCATTGGGTTTGTTATTCTCATGACCAAACCACAACCAGGCAGCGCTGCTTAAATCCAATTACAAAGCAGACGTCCATGGATTTGAACTAAAAGGGCTTCCCTACTCCATCCTGGCCTGGTGCACACACACTCACAACAATTCAGGCTGAGGTGAAAATAGCGCCCCTTGTGGTAGATACCTGCACCTTTCCCTATAACCCTTCTTCCATTGACTACCACCCATCTCATCTGCAAATTGTTTTATTTATTTTTTACTTCTAATTTCTTATATGTTGGACACAGTTTAGATTCACTAGAATGGTAAAGCAATCCACTTGTATGATTTGTGGTGTTTTTATTCATTCCTCATTCTTTCAGAGTACGTTGAAAGTCAAAGCTATCAGACACAGAGAGCGTCCTCAAAGGAGAGACAGGGACCACAGCAGGGCAGCGTGCTCAAAGGAGAGACAGGGACCACAGCAGGGCAGCGTGCTCAAAGGAGAGACAGGGACCACAGCAGGGCAGCGTGCTCAAAGGAGAGACAGGGACCACAGCAGGGCAGCGTGCTCAAAGGAGAGACAGGGACCACAACAGGGCAGCGTGCTCAAAGGAGAGACAGGGACCACAGCAGGGCAGCTATCGGCGCACAATGAGCAGCGGCTGGTCACAATCGGGCAGCTTCATCCTTACTAGGCTTTTATGGGTACCGGATATTTGAATGAGAGCAAAAAGCGCAGAGAATTCAGAAAGACTTATTGAGCTTCAAGCACTAATGAATGGAATAGGAAAACTATTGCCGTTTACATTTTTTTAATGGTTTATAATTGCATACCCGTTCGAAACGTTATTTCCTTTTAAATTGTGCTGCTAGGCTGTATAGGCTAACGGCTACAGATTGAAATGTTTTAGCGACCGTGTCTTACCAGGCGGAGTGTTAATGAGCACCATCTCCACCCCAGTCGCATGTTTCACTCTCTGAAGTTCCTGTAGGTCAGAGTCGTAAAGCCAAGCCGCTTCGACAGCCTGAAAACCAGCAGCTGCCGCTGCATAGATTCTCTGAGTGAATTCTGGGAGATCGGTGAACAGCCAAGAAATATTCGCACAGAATTTTAACGGAGGCATTTCTTTTAGGCTGACTACAAGCTCTGTTGATATAACTGTTGTTCACTCCGATCGGTCACGCCATTTACTTCGGACCACAGTTCAGAGGGTGAATTTGTTATTGTCACGTGAGAAGCTGCGGCATGCTTCCTGGCTCTGAGGACTGCGCTTGCGCAAATCGCGGATACTTTTCACAGGTTTTTCTAATGTGAAAGTTTGCGATCAAAATCATTATTTGAATGTTGCCATTGGGGCCTACAGCCTAAATAATTATAATTGTTATATTTAGTGCGCGTGCACATATACGTGTACCAGCAGTTGTGTTCACGCTTCTTTGCGCAAGTTATGCTGTCTGGTTTGGGCAAATTGTATTTCTAGCAACTATATTGCCAAAGGATAGGCCTAAATTAGACCTGAAAATTAATTAGCCAAAACGTTTTTTCTCGTGGATCTGAGACGTTCACCCTACGGAAGAGTAGTAATTACCCCCGAAATCAGATTGTCCGCGCGGCAAAAACATCTGTAGTAATATAGAAGCTAGTGCTGCGGCAGACGCTCTGAACTGCTGGACGAGAGCTTCCTGTATTTCTATATAAATGAAATAGAGCAAAAGGATTCAGAGAGGTGTATTAACGTCTTAGTTAGTAATTAGTCATTATTTGCTTTCCTTCTGTGACTGGCTACATTATTATTATTATTATTATTATTATTATTATTATTATTATTATTACTATTATTATTATTATTATTATTATTATTATTATTATTATTATTATTATGTGCGTGTTACTTTAAATACTGCCATTTCATTTTGAGCAGATTCTTGGCATACAGCTTAGACTAGAGAATTTCCTAGATTTGTCTTCATAAATTTGAAGTTAACACTGATATAAAGTGAATTATCAGTCAAAGTCATATTGCCTACATTTTTTTTTTTTTATGTGTGTAACTTTTTTGTTGTTATATTATAGTCTTTGTCATGCCCAAGGGGTTCATCAATGATCACCTAATTTCATGGCCGAGTGGACTTTTATTAAACCTTTTGTTACTTTTTGGGTTGGTCGACTTTCTTCCAGAAGTCTTCCGTAATAACATTGCGTTTTTAATCGCGAACAATATCCTGTTTATTACTTTCCTTAGTTTTTTATTACATGTCCACTGTGGTTTGTAGGATAACGTGGCATTGTGATTCCGCCCCTCAACATAACAGAAAAAAGCTACGATGTTCTTTCTGTGTTGCAGTTTGGAGAAATAATATAGCTATCATTGTATTCAGGAAGTGGGGCTCCTATCATCCCTGGCTGGCCAGAATTACAAGCAGGCCATTGGCTAAGCCACACAAAGAACCCGATAGGAGAATATAACAGAAGAACAAAGACAACAATGAAATTCATTCTGGGAGAAAAGGGGCTGTTTGTGTGAGAAATTATCATCCTGGGCCATTTTTGATATGTAAAATGTTTACATGAAGTTTGACTAGCCATGATTCAACCTGCCCCAACACTCTTATAGGGTTGACTCAGTATTGATACTTTAATACTTTCCTACTCATTATTATGAATAATAATAAGAAGAAGAAGAAGAATTGTTATCCCAAAATCCTATTTAGGAATATTCAGTTAAGATAACCGCTTCACAAACCTCTGAAGAAATATCTTAGTAAAATCTAAATCATGTTTAGGCCTATTTGCTAAGTTATGTTAATGTAGTATGCATTCAGTTCTGTTGTCCTATCGTCTTTTCTATTTCTGTGGAGTTTAGATATATAGGCAGCGTTGAATGCTGTTTCCAGTTTGTTAAGTATGCCAGGCCAATTTTCAAGTTCAACCCCAGAGTTGAAATGCCATTCCAATTTAATGACTTGATGAGAACGCTGGGTTCAAAGGACTTGGCCGTGATACAACAGAGAGGTGACTCGTTTCAAGTCAGTGCATCTCACCTTCTCCCCAGCGTTTGTTTGGTACTTCCTTATCTCTGAGGCAGCAGCTTGGCTGGGTTATGCTAATGTGTGCTAATGCTAACAACCTAGCACCCCTTTTGACTTCTGCAGCTAACCTATGCTAATGCTAACAACCTAGCCGCACCTCTTACTACTGCAGCTAACCTATGCTAATGCTAACATCCAAGCCGCACCTCTTACTACTTCAGCTAACCTATGCAAATGCTAACAGCCTAGCCGCACCTCTTACTACTTCACCTAACCTATGCAAATGCTAACAGCCTAGCCACACCTCTTACTACTGCAGCTAACCTATGCAAATGCTAACAGCATAGCTGCACCTCTTACTACTGCAGCTAACCTATGCAAATGCTAACAGCCTAGCAATATTTTGTTGAGAATCCTTGCAGGCAATGCTGCCTGAAGTCTGGAACCTCTTACTACTTCAGCTAACCTATGCAAATGCTAACAGCCTAACTTCTGCTGCTAATAGCGCTGTCATTTGGGAGTTGTGTTGCTTACATGGCAACCTGTAGCTGAGGTAGAAATTAAAATGATGTGGGACTCTGTTGTGAGAAAACTAATTGAAGATAATTAATCAAAGAGGATTGTTAATACTTTCAGATTTTCTTCTTTTTAGTTTTGATTTGTCACCCTCTGTGTTACTGTCTGGAGGGGCTTTTCACCTCCCAGTGGAGGTCCCAGCTTTAACCCTAACCCTAACCCAGCGGAGGTCCCAGCTTTAACCCTAACCCTAACCCAGTGGAGGAGAGTCCCAGCTTATTGATTATATAATTGTATCCTGAATATGTTTTCTAAACAGCTAACCCTAACAGCTAACCCAGTGGAGGTCCCAGCTTTAACCCTAACCCTAACCCAGCGGAGGTCCCACCTTCAACCCTAACCCAGCCTGCTACAGAGGTTAGTGTTCCACCTTTAACCTTAACCCTAACCCAGCCTGCTACAGAGGTTAGTGTTCCACCTTTAACCCTAACCCTAACCCAGCCTGCTACAGAGGTTAGTGTTCCACCTTTAATACTAACCCTAACACAGCCTGCTACAGAGATTAATATTCGACCTTTAACCCTAACCCTGCTACAGAGATTAATATTCCACCTTTAACCTTTGACCCTAACCCAGCCTACTACAGAGGTTAGCGTTCCACCTTTTAACCTTTGACCCTAACCCAGCCTGCTACAGAGGTTAGTGTTTGACCCTAACCCAGCCTGCTACAGAGGTTAGTGTTCCACCTTTAACCTTTGACCCTAACCCAGCCTGCTACAGAGGTTAGTGTTCCACCTGTGCAGCGACTCCTCTGCAGCCCCATAAGGAAAGAGAGAAATCACAGATGATTCTCCCCCTCTCTCCCTCCCTCACTCTCCCCCTCTCGCTCTTCCTCTCCTCCCCCCTCCTCCTGCACTTTGTCCCCTTTTCTTCGCATCATCGCATCCTCCCTATTCTCCACTTCCTACCCTCCTCCTCCTCTTTTCTCCTCTTCCTCCTCTTCCTCATCTTCCTCCCCCATCCTCTCCTCCTCCTCCTCTGCCTCCCGGGTCATGACAGTAACTAGCACCTGTCGGCTCAGAGAAAGAAGAACCATAATTAACATAATTATCAGAATACTTTTTAATTCCTTCCCAGACGGAAAGAGGAGAGAAAGAGCAACCCCTCCCCGTGTCCCCCCTGTGCAGCCAGCCAACCAGAGCCCCCCCCCCCCCCCCCACACACACACACACCCACCCGCGGGCTAATCCCTCCTGGGAATAAGAGTTGGTGTCTTTGATGTTTTGAACGGCTCTAACAGCAGCAGAGGGCCTCAGTGTCAGCGCCTCACACAGAACACAGCTGGTTATCTGAGAGTCCTGTAGAGAAACAGAGAAGATGAGTCTCAAAGCCCCAGGTCCATATAAGACATCCTCCTGTGTCATGTTGAGACCTTTAGGAAATTATATCTGGCCTTGGAATGTGATGAGAGGGGCATAACACAAAAAAGCATTAATGTTTCTGGGTGAAAATGGAGATCATCTGGTTTTGTCACAGCTTCTATGACTAATATAAATCTTTTAGAGTGTGTATGATGCAAGACGTTTGTCACAGCGTTTCTTAGCAGGATAGATTTGTTAATAGGCCTGCATCATCATGACCTGGCTCAGACCAAACTGAATGGCTGTACATAGAGAGTCCATACGGAATGGCTGTACATAGAGTCCATACTGAATGACTTTACGAAGAGAGTCCATACTGAATGACTTTACGTAGAGAGTCCATACTGAATGACTTTACGAAGAGAGTCCATACTGAATGACTTTACGTAGAGAGTCCATACTGAATGACTGTACATGTAGAGAGTCCATACTGAATGACTTTACGAAGAGAGTCCATACTGAATGACTTTACGTAGAGAGTCCATACTGAATGACTGTAAATGACAGAGTCCATACTGAATGACTGGACATGAGGAGAGTCCATACTGAATGGCTTTATGTAGAGAGAGTCCATACTGAATGGCTGTACATGAGAGAGTCCATACTGAATGGCTGTGCATGTAGAAAGAGTCCATACTGAATGGCTTTACGTAGAGAGTCCATACTGAATGACTGTACAAGAGGAGAGTCCATACTGAATGCCTGTACATGAGGAGAGTCCATACTGAATTGCTTCACCTCGAGAGTCCATACTGAATGGCTGTATATGAGAGAGTCCATACTGAATGGCTTTACCTAGAGAGCCCATACTGAATGGCTGTACATGAGAGAGTCCATACTGAATGGCTGTACATGTAGAGCGAATCCATACTGAATGGCTTTACGTAGAGAGTCCATACTGAATGGCTGTACATGTAGAGTCCATGCTGAATGACTGTACGTAGAGAGTCCATACTGAATGGCTGTACGTAGATAGTCCATACTGAATGGCTGTACATGTAGAGAGAGTCCATACTGAATGACTGGACATGTAGAGTCCATACTGAATGGCTTTACCTAGAGAGTCCATACCGAATGGCTGTACATGTAGAGTCCATACTGAATGGCTGTACATGTAGAGTCCATACTGAGTGACTGTACATGTAGAGTCCATACTGAATGGCTGTACATGTAGAGTCCATACTGAGTGACTGTACATAGAGAGTCCATACTGAATGGCTGTACATGTAGAGAGAGTCCATACTGAATGGCTGTACATGTAGAGAGAGTCCATACTGAATGGCTGTACATGTAGAGAGTTCATACTGAATGGCTGTAAATGAGGAGAGTCCATACTGAATGACTTTACATAGAGAGTGCATACTGAATGGCTTTACGTAGAGAGAGTCCATACTAAATGGCTGTACATGAGGAGAGTCCATACTGAATGACTGTCCATGGGGAGAGTCCATGGTCCAGTAAAAACACTGTTAAGTCTCACTGTGGCCTGGGCCTGCAGATCTGTGTGTGTGCCCGGGTCTTTTATGAAGCCTAAAGTTCATTAACCACTCACGCTTACTGATAAGGTTAATCACACTGGGACGAAAACTCTTCTATTGTTATCTGGTCTTTGATCTTTAGGTCTTTAGGTCTGCCTGCCTGCCTGCCTGCCTGCCTGCCTGCCTGCCTGCCTGCCTGCCTGTCTGTCTGTCTGTCTGTCTGTCTGCCTGTCTGTCTGTCTGTCTGTCTGTCTGTCTGTCTGTCTGTCTGTCTGTCTGTCTGTCTGTCTGTCTGTCCTGCTGTTCCTGTTCTGGTTAACTACATGTAGAGGCTGGTCCTGTTCTGGTTAACTACATGTGGAGGCCTGCTGGTCCTGTTCTGGTTAACTACATGTAGAGGCTGGTCCTGTTCTGGTTAACTACATGTAGAGGCCTGCTGGTCCTGTTCTGGTTAACTACATGTAGAGGCCTGCTGGTCCTTTTCTGGTTAACTACATGTGGAGGCCTGCTGGTCCTGTTCTGGTTAACCGGAGGGAAAAGTCATCTCACCAACATGGACAGAATGCCTTTTTAGTAAATCAGCTACAGGGAACACGCACGTAGTCACTTTATCTGGCAACGCGAGGCCGAACAAAGGCCAACCAATTACAGTTAAGATGTTCCTCATTCCCTGTGATTGGAGGAAAAGTTGTGTGACAACCTGTGTTGAGGAAGAAGGAGTTTAGCTACATCCCTGCAGCAGAACACCTTTACTCATCACTGCGCACGCACGCACGCACGCACACACACACACACACACACACACAGAGTGAGAGCTGCTCCACTATGATGCTGTTAAATACTGGAACGGATCATTAAGCGTGTGTCTGCATGGGAGGGATTCCACTAAATCCATGTCACTTCTAGTCTAGCCAGAGAAAGCTCTTCATCCCGGGAATCTGCCTAAATATCTAACATCGTTTATCTTTCTGGTCTTTTCTTTTAAACATGTGACCTCCATGGAAGTAACGGCAGGGTGTAACGGATATTGTTTTATGGATTGTTATTTAATGCTTCCTTGTTCTTTTTTACACGCTTAGGTGTAATAGGTAATAGCTGTGCTAAATGTTTAGAGGTATTGTGTTCGAGACATGGAAGATGTTACAGTAATTCATTATGTTCTAGACTTGAAGGATGTTACAGTAATTAACATCATTCTAATACAGACCAAACCTTTCCCCCCTGATGCAATCTAATGTAATAAATCACTAATGGGAAGGCAGGTTGACTTCTTGGTCATGTGTTAATTATCAACATGGCAACCTAAAATACACGCTCCTTTTCTGTTGAGAGGCTGTGGTCCATCTCCTCCTGTGGCATCACTGTGCACTGCTGAGTCTCTCCTCCAGTCACTGTGCACTGCTGAGTCTCTCCTCCAGTCACTGTGCACTGCTGAGTCTCTCCTCCAGTCACTGTGCACTGCTGAGTCTCTCCTCCAGTCACTGTGCACTGCTGAGTCTCTCCTCCAGTCACTGTGCACTGCTGAGTCTCTCCTCACTGCTGAGTCTCTCTCCAGTCACTGTGCACTGCTGAGTCTCTCCTCCAGTCACTGTGCACTGCTGAGTCTCTCCTCCAGTCACTGTGCACTGTCACTGTGCACTGCTGAGTCTCTCCTCCAGTCACTGTGCACTGCTGAGTCTCTCCTCACTGTGCAGTCTCTCCTCCAGTCTGTGCACTGCTGAGTCTCTCCTCCAGTCACTGTGCACTGCTGAGTCTCTCCTCCAGTCACACTGTGAGTCTCTCCTCCAGTCACTGTGCACTGCTGAGTCTCTCCTCCACTGTGCACTGTGCTCTCCTCCAGTCACTGTGCTGAGTCTCTCCTCCAGTCACTGTGCACTGCTGAGTCTCTCCCAGTCACTGTGCACTGCTGAGTCTCTCCTCCAGTCACTGTGCACTGCTGAGTCTCTCCTCCAGTCACTGTGCACTGCTGAGTCTCTCCTCCACTGCTGAGTCTCTCCTCCAGTCACTGTGCACTGCTGAGTCTCTCCTCCAGTCACTGTGCACTGCTGAGTCTCTCCTCCAGTCACTGTGCACTGCTGAGTCTCTCCTCCAGTCACTGTGCACTGCTGAGTCTCTCCTCCAGTCACTGTGCACTGCTGAGTCTCTCCTCCAGTCACTGTGCACTGCTGAGTCTCTCCTCCAGTCACTGTGCACTGCTGAGTCTCTCCTCCAGTCACTGTGCACTGCTGAGTCTCTCCTCCAGTCACTGTGCACTGCTGAATCTCTCCAGTCTCAACTGGAGAAAAGTGTCATTTTTTCCTCTGGTTTTGGGGCAAATCTAATCCAAGCCATTTGCTAAAATGCTTCTCTAGAGTGTTTCAAAATGACCCATTCAATTTGGCGAGTGATTTTCCGCTCCCTGGTTCCCTGGGTAAAGCCACAGCGCTGTGGTTTGAGAGGCAGAGTGAGTTAGGTGTGTAATGGCTGAGCGGCTCTCCTTAAGGGGCTCCTGAACACTTACTGTCACCCACCAAGCACTGAGGAGGAACGCCGACTCTGATTAGAGAAATTGTTTCTTTTTGTCAGTGAAGCCTGTGAGAGTTCCTCGTCAAAGATAGTGCACACATACATTTCTTATAAAGCTGCATTTCTATCTGAGACGACGGGGGCGTTCATTATGTGGACTGAACCCCTGATTATGGTCTCTTTCCACAAACTAATTGTTTCACTATTATGTAGCTGCTATGGTGCCTCAGCATCACCTGTGTATGCGTATGTTTGTGTGTGTGTGTGTGTGTGTGTGTGTGTGTGTGTGTGTGTATGTGTATATATGTATGTATATGTGTGTGTGTATGTATATATGTGTGTGTGTGTGTGTGTGTGTGTGTGTGTGTGTATACAACATACATTGTACCGTCTGCATGTATACTATGGGTGTATATGTGTGTGTG
>JAPMUY010006006.1:0-5000 GCA_026901105.3 Galaxias olidus | reverse complement strand
AACAGTAACACTCTATATATCACTCTACTGAGTAACAGTAACACTCTATATATCACTCTACTGAGTAACAGAAACACTCCATATATCACTCTACTGAGTAACAGAAACACTATCACTCTACCGAGTAACAGTAACACTCTATATATCACTCTACTGAGTAACAGAAACATTCCATATATCACTCTACTGAGTAACAGAAACACTCTATATATCACTCTACTGAGTAACAGAAACACACTATATATCACTCTACTGAGTAACAGTAACACTCTACATATCACTCTGCACATCACTATGTACTATCACTGTACATGCCACTCTACATATCACTCTGCATATCACTCTACATATCACTATGAGTAACTATAACACTCTATATATCACTATGAGTACTAACACTGTATATATCACTCTACTGAGTAACAGTAACACTCTATATATCACTATGTACTATATATCACTGTACATTCCACTATCTACAAATCACTCTATATATCACTCTACATATCAGTAACTCTATATATCACTCTACCTATCACTCTATATATCACTCTACCTAATACTCTATATATCACTATGAGTAACAGAAACACACTATATATCACTCTACAGTAACAGTCACTCTGCATATCACTCTGCATATCACTCTACATATAACTCTACATATCACTCTACATATCACTCTACATATCACTATGTACTATCACTCTACATATCACTCTGCATATCACTCTACATATAACTCTACATATCACTCTACATATCACTCTACATATCACTCTACATATCAGTCTACCCAATGCTCTACCTAATGTGTGCATGCTCATATAGCTCACTCTAAGTATTACTGGAAAGAGAGAGAAAAAAAAGAAATCAAGAAAATAATGGAAAGAGAATTCCATCTTTGTGTCTGTGCCATCGCATACAAATGCATGAGTTTACATTACCAGTCATGAGTTTACATTACCAGTCATGAGTTTACATTACCAGTCATGAGTTTACATTACCAGTCATGAGTTTACATTACCAGTCATGAATTTACATTGCCAGTCATGAGTTTACATTACCAGTCATGAGTTTACATTACCAGTCATGAGTTTACATTACCAGTCATGAGTTTACATTACCAGTCATGAATTATGAATGGCCCCTAATCATTTTTGATAGTGTCTAATGAATTGATGAGTGTTTCAGTAAGAGGATCTTAATCAGAGCTTTCTGCTCTGCCTGAGCCCATTAGCAGAGAGAAGACTGGAAAACAAATGTCTGGGTCTGGCTGCAGCTAATCTCCTCTCCATCTAATCTCCAGTCAACTGGAACCTCTGGAAGACTGACTGGTGAACCACTGAACCTCTGGATGACTGACTGGTGAACCACTGAACCTCTGGAAGACTGACTGGTGAACCTCTGGAAGACTGACTGGTTAACCACTGAACCTCTGGATGACTGACTGGTGAACCACTGAACCTCTGGAAGACTGACTGGTGAACCACTGGAAGACTGACTGGTGAACCACTGAACCTCTGGAAGACTGACTGGTGAACTACTGAACCTCTGGAAGACTGACTGGTGAACTACTGAACCTCTGGAAGACTCACTGGTGAACTACTGAACCTCTGGAAGACTCACTGGTGAACTGCTTGCCCTCCCTAATCCTGTAGGACAGTCTGGCTAAAATATGTCTGGGTGGTTTGCTGTCTTGACAGCATAGCCCTCCTGGGCGGCCATCTTTGGACTCCTGGCAGCGTAGCCCTCCTTGGCGGCCATCTTAGGACTCCCAGTCTACAGGGACCATAAGATGGCTTCAGGCTCCACTCAGCATCTGCTCTCTGGTAGTTGTTTCTATAAGCCTGGGGCCGTGTGCAATGTGTCCAAATGTTTCATTTTCAAGCTTCACACTCAGACACAATAGTGTTCAAATATAAACGTATTAAACTCAGAAAGGAAAGTATAATGTTTTTTGTGCTGGACATTGGACACTGTAAATACAATATGAGACCACAGTTTGAGTTATTTTTAAATGTGGATGTTGTCCTCTAAATTCCAGATATAGATCTATTCCTCCTCTCTGCCTGCGTTTCCCGTTCAGTGTTTGAAAGGCAGCATGAGCCAACAGTTCTCTACACACAATGCTGTCATTATTGTGTTTGTAGAATGTTTACCTCCCAGCTAGAAGCAGGATCTTCCAGAGGCATAGGCCCATCCCAGTTGCAGAACAGTACAACTCCGACCGTGTGGGGCTCTACTCAGCCAGAGTCCCAGTGAGGTAGTCACACGCTTTCCATCAGCACAGTAATAAAACAAGCTGGCCAAGGACTTTTAAACGCTAGCAACATTTTGGTTTCAATGACTTTCTGCTTATGTATTTTCACACTGACAGACTTAAAATGCTATAAACAGAACGAGCCTGGGGACTTTTGTAATGCTTACCTCAACAATAAATCCCCAGCCAAGTAGAGGAGTTTATCCAGGGATATAGAGAAAGGTTGTCCTGAAGATTCAATACAGGCTCTCTGTTCAGGGTGTGTAGTAACATACTGGTGTCATTCCATACTCTGTTCAGGGTGTGTAGTAACATACTGGTTTTATTCCATACTCTGTTCAGGGTGTGTAGTAACACACTGGTGTTATTCCATACTCTGTTCAGGGTGTGTAGTAACATAGCAAAGTCTGATGTTATTGTTGAAGCTGACACCATCCAGGAAACCAGTAACTAACACACACACACACACACACACACACACACACACACAGAGAGAGAGAGGGAGACCACTAACCAACCTTCAACCAATAAATAAAGTTTATGATATTTTGTATTATTGTATGTTTAGTTCTGTGCTGTTGAGAAACAGCAAGGGAAGTACACCATGCTCTTACCTGGGACGAGAGCATAGCACCAGGACTTGACCAGACCATAATATAACTAACTGCTACTTCGCTTTGGTTCAAATCAATCCCTGATAGCTGGTGGGTTAATTAGTGAAGTGTCTCATAGTAAAAAAGAAAAGCCTAAATGTTTCTGATGTGACTGAATGTCCATCTGTGGTAGAGTGTCACTGTGTCCATTAATGCTCCAGCAGAACTCTGGCTTTCTCAGCTCTGACATTCACAGTATGTATTTACTTTACCTAGGAGTCCCACAGCATCTCTCAGAAACGTATAATTACTTCTATTCGTTATAGAAGAGGTTGTGAAATGCCAGAGCAGTCCTGGCCAGTCTGGAGGAGTATTTTAGTAAATGTCAGGGTAGAGATCAGGGCAATGAGAAGGCTGGCAAACACACACCCTCCGTCTCCAGGCTGTCTCACAGAACAAACAGTCCTAAACAGACACACCCGCCCTCTGAAGACAACAGTGTCTGTGGCATCTCCAGCTCTATACAGACATACCAGTGATACATAGCAGTCTGTAGCAGTATGTTCTACACAGACATACCAGTGATACATAGCAGTCTGTAGCAGTATGTTCTACACAGACATACCAGTGACACATAGCAGTCTGTAGCAGTATGTTCTATACAGACATACCAGTGATACATAGCAGTCTGTAGCAGTATGTTCTATACAGACATACCAGTGATACATAGCAGTCTGTAGCAGTATGTTCTATACAGACATACCAGTGATACATAGCAGTCTGTAGCAGTATGTTCTATACAGACATACCAGTGATACATAGCAGTCTGTAGCAGTGTGTTCTATACAGACATACCAGTGATACATAGCAGTCTGTAGCAGTATGTTCTATACAGACATACCAGTGATACATAGCAGTCTGTAGCAGTATGTTCTATACAGACATACCAGTGATACATAGCAGTCTGTAGCAGTATGTTCTATACAGACATACCAGTGATACATAGCAGTCTGTAGCAGTATGTTCTATACAGACATACCAGTGATACATAGCAGTCTGTAGCAGTTATGTTCTATACAGACATACCAGTGATACATAGCAGTCTGTAGCAGTATGTTCTATACAGACATACCAGTGATACATAGCAGTCTGTAGCAGTATGAACTACACAGACATACCAGTGATACATAGCAGTCTGTAGCAGTATGTTCTATACAGACATACCAGTGATACATAGCAGTCTGTAGCACTATGTTCTATACAGACATACCAGTGATACATAGCAGTCTGTAGCAGTATGTTCTATACAGACATACCAGTGATACATAGCAGTCTGTAGCAGTATGTTCTATGCAGACATACCAGTGATACATAGCAGTCTGTAGCAGTATGTTCTATGCAGACATACCAGTGATACATAGCAGTCTGTAGCAGTATGTTCTATACAGACATACCAGTGATACATAGCAGTCTGTAGCAGTATGTTCTATACAGACATACCAGTGATACATAGCAGTCTGTAGCAGTATGTTCTAGCACAGACATACCAGTGATACATAGCAGTCTGTAGCAGTATGTTCTATACAGACATACCAGTGATACATAGCAGTCTGTAGCAGTATGTTCTATACAGACATACCAGTGATACATAGCAGTCTGTAGCAGTATGTTCTATACAGACATACCAGTGATACATAGCAGTCTGTAGCAGTATGTTCTATACAGACATACCAGTGATACATAGCAGTCTGTAGCAGTATGTTCTATACAGACATACCAGTGATACATAGCAGTCTGTAGCAGTATGTTCTATACAGACATACCAGTGATACATAGCAGTCTGTAGCAGTATGTTCTATACAGACATACCAGTGATACATAGCAGTCTGTAGCACTATGTTCTATACAGACATACCAGTGATACATAGCAGTCTGTAGCAGTATGTTCTATACAGACATACCAGTGATACATAGCAGTCTGTAGCAGTATGTTCTATACAGACATACCAGTGATACATAGCAGTCTGTAGCAGTATGTTCTATACAGACATACCAGTGATACATAGCAGTCTGTAGCAGTATGTTCTATACAGACATACCAGTGATACATAGCAGTCTGTAGCAGTATGGTCTACACAGACATA
>JAPMUY010006005.1:0-43057 GCA_026901105.3 Galaxias olidus | reverse complement strand
TGAAAAAGTTTGAATGTTAATAAAGAGATCGAGAGATTAAGAAACAGGTGTGCCTGATTTTAATAGTTAGGTTTTTTTAGTCAGAGAAAGAAAAACGACACACACACACACACACACACACACACACACACACACACACACACACACACACACACACACACACACACACACACACACACACACACACACACACACACACACACACACACACACACAACATAATCAAAGAAAAATCATTTTGACATGAATGAAAGGATCTTTGTAATAACAATAATGTGAGACTTATAGTTCAATAACTATATGCAATTTATCGTTTAATAATTGACAAATCAAAACACTACAGCTTTGTCCAGATTTGAAAGACACAGAATAACAGGTAGCTTTTGTTGTGATCTACTTTTAATCCATCCGGCCATGCCAACTGCATTGCCCACGTTCAAGACACACTCCATGTTTTAAATTAAAATAAAAACACAAAAAATAAACAAATGGAAAAAAGATTCATATGTTGATTTCTTAAAAATGAATATAAATGGTTTCCATTTTCCTCTCCTCCCCACAGCGCCTCTCCTCTCCTCTTCTCCTCTCCTCTCCTCTCCTCTCCTCTCCTCTCCTCTCCTCTCCTCTCCTCACCCTTCCCCTCCTCCCTCCTCTACCCTCTCTCTCTCACCTCTCTCTCCTCCCTCCCTCCCCTCCCCTCCTCCCCTCTCCTCTCCTCTCCTCCTCTCCTCTCCTCTCCTCTCCTCACCCCCACCTCTCCCTCCTCCTTTCCTCACCCTCTCCTCCTGCTCCTCCACCTTAACTTCCCGTTCATATGGAGGTAGATCAGAGGCTGTATGAAGCTGCTGGTCATACCAAAGCCCACCGCCACAGGAAGGATGTCACAGTAGTAGAGCTGGTCACTGGACAGGATGTAGATGGGGAAGGAGAGGAGGGTCGGGGTGTAGGAGACAGACAGCATCACCTGGATGACGGCCACCGTCATAAACGCCCTCCTCTTCAAATCATTCATCTCCCTGGCTTTCCTCAACTCCTCCTCCAGTCTGCCTCTCCATCCCTCCTCCTTTCCTCTCCTCCCTCCCTCCTCTCGTCTCCTACTCCCTCCATCCTCTTTTTCCCTCCTCCCTATATTCTCTTGTCCTGTCGTTCCTCCATCCTCTCGTCCTCTCCTCCCTTCATCCTCCCCTCCTCTGATCCCCTCATGGTCATTCCCATTCCTCTCTCCTTCCTCTTCTTTTTTCTTGTTCCCTGGGATTGTTCCCTCTTTCCCTCCTTCTTTCCCGACTCTCTCGGTTTTCATCCCCCTCTTTTCTCCTTTTCTATCCTTCATCTGGTTCTCCTCTCTTTCCCCAGCCCCGTCTTCACCTCCTTCCCTTCTCCCACCCCTTCCTCCTGCTCCTCACCCCTGTCCTTCTCTCTCTCTCTCCTCCCTTCTCCTCTCCTTCTCTCCATCTCCAGGCGTGGGTCTCCTCAGTGCTCTCAGTATGGACAGGCTGCAGTAGCTGTCTATGGCCAGCAGGGGGAGGAAGACGGCTACAAGCAGCTTAAGTGCGTTAACCACAAGTAGGGCGCAGCAAGCTCCCAGAGTCAGCAGCCAGATCATGAGCAGACCACTCACTTTGTACCTGGTGGCTTTGTACCTGAGAGACAGAGGAGGGGGACAGGGGAGAGGAGAGGGGGGGACGGGACGGGGAGAGGCGTGTGTCTTACTGTGTGTATCTGTGAGAGTATGTGTTGACTAAAGGCGCAGCACAGCCAGGTATCTCTCCAAACACACCGCGCAGGGCATCAGAGGAGGATGTGTGTGTGTGTGTGTGTGTGTGTGTGTGTGTTACCTGATGAAGGTAACTGGATGCAGCACAGCCAGGTATCTCTCCAAACACACCGCGCAGAGCATCAGAGGTCTTCCAGCAAACAGCAGACCGCTTACAAAAGCCACCATTCCATAAACCTACTGGACAAAGACATGTCGTCAGGGTTACCTGCCGGACAAACACATGTTGTCGTGGTTACCTGCTGGACAAAGACATGTTGTCGTGGTTACCTGCTGGACAAAGACATGTCGTCAGGGTTACCTGCCGGACAAACACATGTTGTCGTGGTTACCTGCCGGACAACGACATGTTGTCGTGGTTACCTGCTGGACAAAGACATGTCGTCAGGGTTACCTGCCGGACAAAGACATGATGTCGTGGTTACCTGCCGGACAAAGACATGTTGTCGTGGTTACCTGCCGGACAAAGACATGTGGTTGTGGTTACCTGCAGGACAAAGACATGTTGTTGTGGTTACCTGCCGGATAAAGAGGTGTTGTCGAGGAAACTTGCAGGACAAAGACATATTGTCGTGGTTGCCTGCAGGACAAAAACATGTTGTCGTGGTTACCTGCAGGACAAAGACATGTTGTCGAAGTGTGGTTACCTGCAGGACAACTACATGTTGTCGTGGAAACTTGCAGGACAAAGAAATGTTGTCGGTTACCTGGAGGACAACTACATGTTGTCGTGGAAACTTGCAGGACAAAGACATATTGTCGTGGTTGCCTGCGGGACAAAGACATGTTGTCATGGTTACCTGCAGGACAAAGAGATGTTGTCGTGGTTACCTGGACGGCAAATATATGTTGTTGTGGATGCAGATGTTACTGAAAGCTACAAGATCCTCCTTGCCCAGCAATGCAACACATTGAAGATCTAAGAGGACACACACACACGCACACACACCTACACACACACACACACACACACACGCACACGCACGCACACACCTACACACACACACACCTACACACACACACACACACACACACATACCTACACACACACACACACACACACACACACACACACACACACACACACACACACCTACACACCACACACACACACACACACACACACACACACACACACACACACACACACAGACACACACACACACACACACCTACCGGGTAGCTTTTCCAGAGATAGTGGTTGATTGGGAAAAAGATGCTGACCACAGACATAGACATGATCTCCACACAGGCCAAGTTGATTGACAGGAGTTCAGAGGCAGGGATGGAGTTACCATGGGAACGTCTGTACCTGAAACAGAAAAGCCACGCCTCATTGAGAGGAAGGAAGTGTGTGTGTATGTGTGTGAGTGTGTGTGTGTGTGTGTGTGTGTGTGGGTGTGTGTGTGTGTGTGTGGGTGTGGGTGTGTGGGTGTGTGTGAATTGCTTCGCTTAGCTGCAGAAAGGATGGAAAATAAAATAAAATGTAAACCATGCTATTGATAACATGTCAAATGAATCCATTGTTTGACCTATGGATCTGGCCTAACCACCATCAGACATTTTGAATATGGTCTATCCACCATTTTGTGGCATAACCACGATCACAGTCAGTCATTTTGAATATGGTCTATCCACCATTTTGTGGCATAACCACGATCACAGTCAGTCATTTTGATCCAGAATGGCCCAGCATATCGTAAGGTATCCTTTACAAATCAATTATGTACACGTATGTAACCCCATCACCCCTTCCTCCCCCTCCCACAATCTTCCTCACCTGTTGAGGATGAGTCCCAGCATCCAGCAGTTTGACGGGAAACCCAGTAAGAGATCCAGAAGCAGAGCCATTGTCATGAACTGGACCGCTTTGTGTCTTCCCTCACAATGGGTCCACCAGAAATGGGCCGCAGCACCGTAGAACGGATAGGAACCAGAGGAGGAGTCAAGAACGGAGGGATGGAGGGAGGAGGAGGACGTGTTGGAGGAGGAGGAGTCAGAAACAGGGGGTTGGAAGGAGGAGTTTAAGATGAAATGGTGGAGGAAGAGATTGAAAAGAGGGAAATACGATGAAGAATACGCGTCTGTTGTCATGATTTGGGAAAAGGGACAAACAGTGAAACGGGTGAACTGAGTTTGGGTGATGGAGGGATGAATGGAGGGGTGAAAGAGAGAGGGATGAATGGAGGGGGGAAAGAGAGGGGGATGAATGGAGGGGTGACAGAGAGAGGGATGAATGGAGGGATGAAAGAGAGAGGGGTGTATGGAGGGATGAAAGAGAGAGGGATGAATGGAGAGGTGAAAGAGAGAGGGATGAATGGAGGGGTGAAAGATGGAGGGATGAATGGAGGGTTGAAAGATGGAGGGATGAATGAAGGGGTGAAAGAGAGAGGGATGAATGGAGGGGTGAAAGATGGAAGGATGAATGGAGGGGTGAAAGATGGAGGGATGAATGGAGGGATGAAAGATGGAAGGATGAATGGAGGGGTGAAAGATGGAAGGATGAATGGAGGGGTGAAAGATGGAGGGATGAATGGAGGGGTGAAAGAGAGAGGGATGAATGGAGGGGTGAAAGACAGAGGGATGAATGGATGGGTGAAAGATGGAGGGATGAATGGAGGGGTGAAAGATGGAATGATGAATGGAGGGGTGAAAGAGGATTAGAGTAGGAGTTTATGTTTGTTTAAGAAACCCTGAAGATCGGACAAAAGTGTAAGGAACAATATCTAGTCATTGCTGAGTCAGTTAATTTACATATAAAAACAATAGAAAAATTAGTAGCATCATTCCACAGCGGTTATGTTCTGGTCCATATCATAGAGGAGTTGTGATATTACCATTTGTGTTAAGATAAAAAAAACTCATAACCCAAAACAACATTTACATGAATTGTACATCAACTCTAAAGTACAACGAGCAGACCTGAGTGTGAAGATTGTGTGAATAGTTTAAGATAACTCACTCATAATGTTGAGTGTGAAGATTGTAATATAATAACTGAAGAATGTGAATATATTAAGATTACTCACTCATAATGTTGAGTGTGAAGATTGTAAAATAATAACTGAAGAATGTGAATATATTAAGATAACTCACTCATTACTGTTGAGGTAGTTAATTCTACAATGTGAGAAAACTGCAGCAGTTAGTGTGACGATGATGTGAATAGTTTCACATAACTCACTCTTCAATGTCCTGCTACAGACAACTCACATTCAGTCTACACTAAGTCTACAAAGGAAAGGCCATTCGAGAACATATCCGTCAATCAGGATTAACTTGGATCTGTCTGACTGTTTGAGAGAGAGACAGAGAGAGAGAGAAAGAGAGAATTTCACAGGTGCTAGTATGAATTTGCTTACTTTACCTGAAGTGACATCAAGGATAAAATCCCTACTTTGAATAACATCAATAATTTATATATTTTTATTACTATAAATCACACCATTTGACAAATCGGCAGCTGATCTGTTTTGCGTACATAATATATTTAAGTTGATTTATTTTTTAAGTAACTTACTGTAGGCAAACTTTTAGCACGCAGGTTACTTACAAAGGGACAATCTGAACTGTAAGAAAGTGTAGGAATAACATTTGTAGAAAAGAAGCAGGCCCATAAGGCCCACACTGTTGTTGTTGAGGAAATTAATTAAAAGTCCCCCCAGAAAATACATTCATAATGGTGAAACTCCAAGCCCATGAAGGAACACCTGTTTTTGTTTTTTGAGAAATAAGAGAGAGAGAGAGAGAGAGAGAGAGAGAGGGAGAGAGAGAGAGAGACAGACTCACCTGTAATAAATCCAAATGTGTTTCTCATTCAAATATCCCACCCTGCATGCTATCATTTACTCTGTCACCTAATAGACTCTTCATTTATGTGGAAGTGGTCCAGACAGCTGTCTAGTGAGAAGGGGTTAGGGTTTAGGGGTTAGGGGTTGTAGTTAGGCAATCATTTAGTGAGTAGTTTAGCTAAGATGTTAGGCTATCATTTAGTGAGTAGTTTAGCTAAGATGTTAGGCTATCATTTAGTGAGTAGTTTAGCTAAGATGTTAGGCTATCATTTAGTGAGTAGTTTAGCTAAGATGTTAGGCTATCATTTAGTGAGCAGTTTAGCTAAGATGTTAGGCTATCATTTAGTGAGTAGTTTAGCTAAGATGTTAGGCTATCATTTAGTGAGTAGTTTAGCTAAGTAGTTAGGCTATCATTTAGTGAGCAGTTTAGCTAAGATGTTAGGCTATCATTTAGTGAGCAGTTTAGCTAAGATGTTAGGCTATCATTTAGTGAGTAGTTTAGCTAAGATGTTAGGCTATCATTTAGTGAGTAGTTTAGCTAAGATGTTAGGCTATCATTTAGTGAGTAGTTTAGCTAAGATGTTAGGCTATCATTTAGTGAGTAGTTTAGCTAAGTAGTTAGGCTATCATTTAGTGAGTAGTTTAGCTAAGATGTTAGGCTATCATTTAGTGAGTAGTTTAGCTAAGATGTTAGGCTATCATTTAGTGAGTAGTTTAGCTAAGATGTTAGGCTATCATTTAGTGAGTAGTTTAGCTAAGATGTTAGGCTATCATTTAGTGAGTAGTTTAGCTAAGATGTTAGGCTATCATTTAGTGAGTAGTTTAGCTAAGATGTTAGGCTATCATTTAGTGAGTAGTTTAGCTAAGATGTTAGGCTATCATTTAGTGAGTAGTTTAGCTAATATGTTAGGCAATCATTTAGTGAGTAGTTTAGCTAAGATGTTAGGCTATCATTTAGTGAGTAGTTTAGCTAAGATGTTAGGCTATCATTTAGTGAGTAGTTTAGCTAAGATGTTAGGCTATCATTTAGTGAGTAGTTTAGCTAAATAGACACTTTGTTTATGTGGATGTGATTTCTGAACCAAAAACACGAGCCATCCTGAACATTACCCAAGAAAAGAGCACTTCAAAATCAACAAGTCAAGATGATTACATCATAACCCCCCCACCCCTAGACAAAAATAACATAGAAGCGTTCAGCTATAGCTCACCTGTGTGACCGCTCATCGGCCCAGCTGTCCAATGAAAGCAATGCTAACCTAACAGAGGCTCGGCGCAAGAAATCGAATCAAACACATTCAAAACTGGATTTTACGGAGGCACGCTCAGGCCAGCGTTGACTCTAGCATGCAACTCTATATTAATAGAATGTTAAAAGAAATATTAGCTAATATATTGTGATTATGACACTTTTCGGAATAAAGGTTACAAAAGTGGTTTGTGTATGCAAAAATAAATGAGGTTTGATTATGAATCCCTTTGTATAATATCTTTCATAGTACATTTTACTTGTAACATACTGTAAGAAAATAAATACAGTGAAAAATCAAAAAACATACATTTAAACCAGACTCTCACACAAACCATCTTTGAATTGTTTTTATTTTTAAAGTTTAACACAAAACAGTGAGTGTTAAGATCTAAAGTAAAGGTGATCCATAGAATAATATTGTTCTCTTCTCTTCTCACCACAGTGTTTCCTCTCCTTCCTTCTTCTCATCTCTTCTCTTCCCCTACTTCCTCTATTCTCTCCATCTTCTCTTCCCATACTTCCTCTCTTCTCTTCTTCTCTCTCCTGTATTTCTTTTCCTCTTTTCTTCTTCTTCTCTCCACAGTATCCCCCCCCCCCCCCCCTGGTACTTCCTGTCCTCTCTTCTTCTCTACTTCCTCCAGGTCAGTTTCCCCTCTCTGTGGAGGTACAGCAGAGGCTGTATGAAGCTGCCCATCCTGGCAAAGGCCGTGGCCACGGGTTGCAGGTCGCAGTAGAAGACGCACTGACCTATGACCCCCGTGGAGAGAGGGAGGGTGAGGAGGACGGGGGAGTAGAGGATCAGCAACATGACCTGGATAACGGCTACCGTCACAAATGCTCTCCTCTTCAAACCGTTCATTGCCCCAACTCTCCTCCCTCCCTCCTCCCCTCTCTTACTGATCGCCTCGTTCCTTTCGTTTACCGTTTCTTCCCTCTTTTTTTTTTGATCGTGTGGCGGAGCTTTATCTGGGCTCGCTCTCCTTTTTTCTTCTTTTGCCTCATCTTCCTCTTTTATATGCTTGAACTCATCTTCCTCCTCCTCTCCCGTCTTCTCTTACCTCTCTCCCTCTCCACTTTCTTCCATCTCTACACCTATTTTCCCCTTCCACCTTTCGCTCTCCCTCCTCACCTCGTCTGTACCTCCCTCTCTCCTCCTCATCCTCTCATTCTCTCCAGGCGTGGGTCTCCTCAGAGCTCTGAGTATGGACAAGCTGCAATAGCTGTCTATGGCCAGCAGGGGGACAAAGATCACCAGCGTGATTTGGAGTTTTTCCGCTGTGAACAACGTAACACACACACCAAGAGTCAGCAGCCAGACCACCAGCAGACAGCCCACTTTATACCTGGTGGCTTTGTACCTGAGAGACAGAGGAGGGGGGAGAGAATAGGGGATAGATAGGGGAGGAGGAGAGAATAGGGGATAGATAGGGGAGGGGAGAGAGAATAGGGGATAGATAGAGGAGGGGGGAGAGAATAGGAGATAGATAGAGGAGGGGGAGAGAATAGGAGATAGATAGAGAGGGGGAGAGAATAGGGGATAGATAGGGGAGGGGAGGAGGGTAAAGGGAGAGGAGACAGGGGAGTGATAGGGAAGAGGGGGAGAGCGCAGAGGAAGAGAGACAAGGAGAAAAAGAGAGACAGAAGAGAGTGGAGTAAAGAAAAAAAATTCAGATTGACAGCACGTGTGCAGCAGCATATGCAGCAGCATTTATTTGTGCGTGTTCTACGTGTGTGTGTGTGTGTTACCTGAGATAAGTGACAGGATGCAAGACAGCCAGGTATCTCTCCAAACACACCACACAGAGCATCAGAGGTCTTCCCGCTAACTGCAAGCCGGAGAGGAAAGTCACCACCCCTATGACCTGCAGGACAGACCAAGTAAAAAGAACTAAATGAAGAAACAGAATATGTCAGCCGTGTAATACGCTCTCAAAACTTAAGAATTTATTTGGAGAGAGGGCAACCATTTAACAGTGGAATTGTCCGTAGTTTCCAGCTGTGTTACTTGTTCTGATATCAACTGCCAAACTGAGGTAGAAACTGCTGCTGTCGCTGCATGAACCAATAATAGCATAAACTTTTGTGTAGCGGCTAGCGCTAATGTTTACCCTCGTAACCACGGCAACATGGTCAAGTCAGTCAAGCAGATATAAAACGTGGGCGTCTTCAAACGGTTCTACGATGACAACCATAATAAATCTCACTGCTTTAGTCCACACGTAGCCGGGTGTTTTTGAAAACGGAGTTTTTTTTTAATCCGTTTTGGCCTTTTGTCCACACGTAGACGGCGTTTTTCGTCAATGAAAACGGAGGTTTTTGAAAACGCCGGCTAGGGTGGATTTATTTTTAAAACGCTGTTTTCAGTGTTTACTTGTGGACACCAAAAACAATCATAGCTGGAGGTTAATCCTTTGTTACATCAGAGTGTGCGGATTTAGGTCCTTAGCTGTCATTTGTTTAAATGTAGCCAAACTGTCAGCTGTCGACGGTTGCCTTGGTAATCCCCAACGCACCCTTTTTTCCAAGTTTATGATTGGCCAACATGGTTTGGCGTTCTCTTGACGGCGTTTTTTTTTTTTTGCGTTTTCGTGTGGACGGAGATTTTTTTAACCGTGCTTGTGTGGACAGAGATTTTTTTAAAACGAGGGAGGAAAAACCTTCGTTTTCAAAAATACCCAGCTACGTGTAGACGGGGTCTTAGATAATGACACTGTATGACTCGTAAGAACCAGGCGAACATGTATAATATGTCTATGAAACGTTAAAACTGGAGGCGCTATCAGAGGTTAGAAAATGGCTGTGAATTTAAAACTATCAACATGTTTCGCCAGAGTGGAGGATTGAACGTTTACAACAAATGTCTATGGAGTGTGGTCAAACAAACGGGCATGATAAAGCAAAAACGATAAATCCCGATAATGATACCCTGTGACTCGTTAAAACCAGGCGAACATTGCACTGTTAATTATTACCAGAGTTTCACAGCGTTTTACAGAAATTTTTCACAGTAAAATATTGTATTCTGAATTTTGTCAGCCCTTGATAACACACTGTGATAACACAGCAAATTACTGTATAATTTTAATTGCACTTGAACCGCAGCATTTGACGCAATTGGAAACTGTCAGAGATGTCTTCATAATCTAGCTAGCAGCACACACTCCAGCAAGCCTCATGAATATAAACATAGATATGGGAGAAAATAAAGGGTGAATTACTTGTCACCGGACTATTGTATCATGGAGTATCATTACTTCTTAGTTTATTGATTAACTTTCTTGGTGAATCTCACTGAAATTAGTAGAGTTGAATAAAAAAATGTTTTGACCATGTTGCAGTATTTTTTAAAGTCCACAGAACCTTACAAGCTATTGAGTTGCATTACAGCAAAAACTAAAACTATCAGGCAATTACTGCTTAATACATTTTTATACAGCAATATACTGTACTTCCACAGCTACATACTGCTGTTTCACTGTAATTCCATGTGCATGGCAGCTTTGTAGTTCGTGTACAGTTTTAGTTTTACTGTAATTTACTGGGAAATAATTAAGGCAAATACTCTGAAAGTAATGCAAAAGATAGTAGCTAGAACTTTACTGTAAATGTACAGTCAAACCTTTTACAGCGTGTAACATACACACACACACACACACACACACGCACACACACACACACACACACACACACACACACACACACACACACACACACACCTACCGGGATGTATTTCCAGAGGTAGAAGTTTATTGGGAAAAGGGTGTTGATGACAGAGACACTGATGATCTCCATACAGGCCAAGTTGATTGACAGGAGTTCCGAGGCGGGGATGGAGTTACCACGGGAACGTCTGTATCTGAAACAGAGTGTGGTTCACGCCTTAATGAGATGGCTTTATTGTGTCTGCCACTATTTCAACCCTCTCCCCCTCCACTGTCTCAACCCTCCCCCCCTCCACTGTCTCACCCCCTGCCACTGTCTCACCCCCTGCCACTGTCTCACCCCCCTCCCCTCCACTGTCTCCCCCCTCCACTGTCTCACCCCTCCCCCCCTCCACTGTCTCAACCCTCCCCCCCTCCACTGTCTCACCCCCCTCCACTGTCTCAACCCTCCCCCCCTCCACTGTCTCACCCCCCTGCCACTGTCTCAACCCTCCCCCCCTCCACTGTCTCACCCCCCTGCCACTGTCTCACCCCCCTGCCACTGTCTCACCCCTCCTACCCCTGCCACTGTCTCACCCCCCTCCCCCCAGTCTCACCTGTTGAGGATGAGTCCCAGCACCCAGCAGTTAGAAGGTAGCCCCAGTAAGAGATCCAGAAGCAGAGAAAACACCAGGAATCTGAGGCCATGGGGTCTCTCCCCACACTGGGTCCACCAGAAATGAATCGTGGGGCCGTAAGTCGGAACGGACCCGGACAAGGAGGAGGAGTCCAGAACAGAGGGATGGACGGAGGAGGTGGAGGTGTTGATGGAGGGATAGACGGAGGAGAAGGAGGTGTTGATGGAGGAGAAGGAGGTGTTGACGGAGGTTAAAACAGAAAGATAATTAAAGGAGCTAGTAAGGGAGGAAGAGGAAGGACAAGACTTATTCGCTGTCATGTTTGTGAGAGGAAGATGAAGTGGTCAGATTAAAAAAGGTAAAGTTCAGAATGATGAAGGGACAAAGGGATGGATGGAGGGATGAATGGAGGGGCTGAGTTTTTCAGGGAAGGGTCGTAGATAGTTTTTATAGTGATTACCGAAAGAAAGAAACAAAAGGGTTAAAAGTTAACAGCCTAATATTTTCAAAACATCTAATCACAAAATGGTCATGATAATAGCAGGACAGCTCTGTTAACAAACCGAAAGAAATTCCATCCATACTGCAGTAACTCAGATTTTGGTCAATGAGAGACTGATTGAGTTCAAATTATTTATTTTCAAATTGTATGTATAAATATATTGCAGTAACTGCAGTATATTTATTTACAGTTGAAGAAATAAAATTAAACATAAAGATACTGCACAGAACATGATTATGCACGAGGGACAACTCACATAGAATCATAATTGATGGTATTTCTGTGTTGGAAGCAAATAATATTCACCAACAATAAACAGACATACAGTCGTTTAAGCTAGCATGGAAAAGCAAAATCCTCAAATTAGAAATCTTATTTATTTCTCCTAGACACAAATAAGACATGTATGATGCTTAGATGAGACTTTGAGCTTTGTCTCTTATTTCTCTAAATCTCCTCAGTGACAAATTATCTCACATTGTCTTAAACTGTGCAGTACAGAAGATCTCAGAAATGTTTAATTCACATCTGCAATTATTTATAACAAGTATTTTTTATCCCAATCAAAGCTCATCCATGCCTCAAAATCAAGTTAGTTCTCTGTTATTTCCCTTATTTTGCTCCAAAGAGACCTTTAGGAACAAGCAGTCAGAAACAAACGATCACAGAATGAGACAAGACTTGGATCTAATTCTCCTGAGACAACATTGGAACACGTCATTTTTCCTCTCGGAGCATTTATAAACAGATAGAATGTGATCCATGATGTACTTACATTGAATGAGTGTGTCCACACAATTCACTTTAGAGCAAACCAATAAATAATGTGTACTGTATAAAGATCATATAATTCATTGAAGGTACTAGAAACAGATGTTGAAGGATGAATGATCTATGTATTTCTCCTCTGTACAGAGTGTTTCAATGATGTGCTCATAGTACCCACCCACAAACCACGTTCTAATTAAAAGCGTAAATGAAAAACGTAAGCAAATGGAAATTGCTCACCTGTTGCTGTTTTTTTTTTTACCTTCCGCCCAGCTGTCTAAATGGCTTTTAATAGAGGCCAAAGAGCATGACATCAAAAGACATGCAAATCAAACCTAGCGGTCAATCTGAAATAGTTTCTAATAACGATAAAAATAGCTTTGTCGGTAAAGATTAAATACATTTATTTCCGAGGTGTTTCCCAAATATATTTGATATACGACATTTGCAAAGCAATATACAAAGAAGGTGTTTCTGAAATATATTTGATATACAACATTATGCAAACCAATTTATGAATAATCTGTGTATTTATTTTTTGAAGGACAAACACGGTTTAAAACAGTTTTATGCTTGTGGATTACCCTCAAGTAAATGTAGTTTCAAAATTATTTTTAAAAATGTGTTTAAAATAGCCTTGTTAAAGTGTTTCTGTTAAATCTGGACGGTGTTTTGACTGTAAACTATGATTGACAGGAATAATATGCACGGAGTTTTGTTTTTTGATGATGAGCGGACTATTCTCACACAGAGATTGGTCACAGATTCTGTGGATGTGGACCAAGTAGTCAACCAAGCCATAGAATAATAAACAATGACAGATTCAGATTTTTTTTTACCTCCTCTCCTCTTCCCTCCTCTCCTCTCCTCTCCTCTCCTCTCCTCTCCTCTCCTCTCCTCTCCTCTCCTCTCCTCTCCTCTCTTCTCCTTTCCTCCCTTCTCCTCTCCTCTCCTCTCCTCTTTTCTTTTCTCCTCTCATCTCCTCCACCGAAACTTCCCCTCTCTACGGAGATAAAGCAGGGGTTGTACAAAGCTTCCCATCGCTCCAAACGCCATCACAACAGGAAGTACCTCACAGTTCTGAACACAGGGACCTATGACCTGATAGAGAGGGATGGTTACGATGCAGGGCATGTAGGAGAGAGCTAGCATGACCTGAATGACCACTACTGTCACAAACGCTCTCCTTTTCTGTCTGTTCATCTCCCCTCCTCTCCTCCCTCCGTCCTCCCCTACTCTCCTCCCTCCGTCCTCCCCTCCTCTCCTCCCTCCGTCTTCCCCTCCTCTCCTCCCTCCATCCTCCCCTCCTCTCCTCCCTCCATCCTCCCCTCCTCTCCTCCCTCCGTCCTCCCCTCCTCTCCTCCCTCCGTCCTCCCCTCCTCTCCTCCCTCTATCTTCTTTCTTCTTCCTCTCTTCCCGGTCCTGAGTTGGAAGGGTTGTCCCCTCCGTTTCCACCTCTTTCTTCACCTCTTTTGAATTCTTTCCATCGTCCTCCATCTTTTTTCTCTGTGTTGTCTCGTCTTCCTCTCTCTCTGTCGTTTTCTCCTCTCCATACCTTTTTTCCCTATATGCCTCTGCTTCCCTCTTCCCTTCATTTGTTACTCCCTCCATCCTCCTCATCCTCTCTTTCTCTTTGCATCCAGGCGGGGGTCTCCTCAGAGCTCTGAGGATGGACAGGCTGCAGTAGCTGTCTATGGCCAGCAGGGGGAAGAAGAACCCCACCACTAAGCGGAGCAGGGAAAAAACCAGCATGCAGACACACACAACCAGAGTCAGCAGCCAAACCACCAGCAGACAGCCCACTTTATACCTGGTGGCTTTGTACCTGAGAGACAGAGGAGGGGGGAGAGGGGGAGAGACAGGGGAGAGGAGAGGAGAGATGAGGAGAGAGGGGGAGAGACAGGGGAGAGGAGGAGAGATGAAGAGAGAGAAGCAGACAGAAGAGAGTGGAGAGACCAACATTAGAATCTCAGGTTGATAGTATGTGTGTACAACAGCACACATTTGTGTGTTTGAATGTGTGTACGTGTGTGTGTGTGTGTGTGTGTGTGTGTGTGTGTGTGTGTGTGTGTGTGTGTGTGTGTGTGTGTGTGTGTGTGTGTGTGTGTGTGTGTGTGTGTGTGTGTGTGTGTGTGTGTGTGTGTGTGTGTGTGTGTGTGTGTGTGTGTGTGTGTGTGTGTGTGTGTGTGTGTGTGTGTGTGTGTGTGTGTGTGTGTGTGTGTGTGTGTGTGTGTGTGTGTGTGTGTGTGTGTTACTTGAGATATGTAACTGGATGCAGCACAGCCAGGTATCTCTCCAAACACACCACACAGAGCATCAGAGGTCTTCCCGCTAACAGCAAGCCAGAGAGGAAAGTCACTGCCCCAGACACCTGCAGGACAGACCAAGTTAAAACAAGTAATGTCAAGGGAACAAAACAAAGCAATAACATCACTTTTTAGTTTATTTGTTGCTGTATGAAAAGTTTCTCTAACAATTGACTAAAGAAAAATCGGGAAAAAAGCCAGACAGTCAATGTTGTGTTTGTGTTTTGACTCGTTCATGAGAACAAAACAAAGGATAAAGCAGTTATGCCAAATAAAATAGAGAAGCTACTATTAGGCTCAAAAAATACAATCAATTCAATCTATATCAACACGTAAACACACACACACACAACCCTACACACACACACACACACACACACACACACACACACACACCTGGTAGTTTTGCCAGACGTATTGGTTGAGTGTGAAAAAGCTGCTGGTGCTGGAGACACAGACGATCTCCATACAGGCCAAGTTGATTGACAGGAGCTCAGAGGCTGGGATGGAGTTACTATGGGAACGTCTGTATCTGAAACATAGCCACGCCTTTTTGAGATTGAGGAAGTGTGTGTGTGTGTGTGTGTGTGTGTGTGTGTGTGTGTGTGTGTGTGTGTGTGTGTGTGTGTGTGTGTGTGTGTGTGTGTGTGTGTGTGTGTGTGTGTGTGTGTGTGTGGTGACGGCAGTTTCAATATGTTCAGATCCTCCTTTTCACCTCGTAAACAAATCCCTCTCTCTGTCACTCCCACCAGCACACCCTCCTGTCAATCACACCCTCCCACCTCTCCCCCCTATCACTGCACATCCTCCCACCTCTCCCCCCTACCACTGCACACCCTCCCACCTCTCCCCCGCCCACTGCACACCCCCCCCCCAACCCCCCCTCTCCCATCACCCAGCAGTTTGGCCATAGACCCAGTAAGAGATCCAGAACCAGAACCCCTGTCAGAAACATGACCTTCACCCTCACCCCTACTCTCCCCCCTTAGCCCCCCTCACCTCTTCCTCCCCCTCCCACAGTCCGTCTCACCTGTTGAGGATGAGTCCCAGCACCCAGCAGTTGGACGGTAGACCCAGGAAGAGATCATAACCAGAACCCCTGTCAGAAACCTGACCCTCTCGTCTCTCTCCTCACCCCCCACACTCCCTCTTCTTCCTCCCCCTCCCACAGTCCGTCTCACCTGTTGAGGATGAGTCCCAGCACCCAGCAGTTGGACGGTAGACCCAGGAAGAGATCCAGAACAAACACGGCCACCAGAAAGCGGAGGCCCTCGGGTCGTCCCCCACACTGGGTCCACCAGAAATGGGCAATGATGCCATACCGCGGGTAAGAGTTCGAGGAGGAGGAGTTGAACAAGGTGTCAGAGGACGAAGAGGAGGAGGAGGAGGAGGAGGAGGAACAGTTGGGGTTTGTTGTCATGTTTTGGACAACTGGAAGAATGGAGGGATGAATGGAGAAGGTTTGTGAGGGAAAAGAAAGGTAAAGAAAACGGAGAGATGATGAAAAAAGTTGGAGAGCGGGAGTGGGAGGAAAAGATGAGGGTTGGGGGGGGGGGGGGGGGTTGAGATCAAAATAGTTAACAGTCAATTTAATTGTATTAAACAACATTTCATTTGCTTTTCATCCAACAGCAGTGATACATTGTGCTAAGCGTTTACAGTTAACAAAATCGAATTTTGGAGCACAAACACAACTCTTAACGTATAAATGTAAAGTTAACATCCTCATAGTTTTAACTGGGTGAACGACTTACTTTGAATGTGCAGAGAGTAACTATTAGATCAAACAATGACCAAACAGCACACTGGACAGGTTGATCAGGAACCCACAGCGCTTCTGTCTGTCTGCCAGTCAGTCTGGGGGACCCATGGTAAATATAAGAGGCAGAGGCAGCACACAGCTGTTGAATGTCTCTTTGATTTGTTTCTCAGTCAAATCGCTCACCGGATACTATAATCACCTGAAGACATCATCATTACTGGTTACCGCTGGAAACGATCGTTTACTCAACATCGTTACGGCAACTGATTAATGAGAGTGGGGGGGGGGCATGGAAAGGTGCACAAGAGAATAGTGAGAGATCATTACTAATACAAATAGAAAAAAAAGATAAGAAAGGAATTGATATATTCACACTGTATATATCTTTATATATGGTTGGATGGATGGCTGGTTGGGTGGGTGGACGGACGGACGGACGGACGGACGGACGGACGGACGGACGGACGGACGGACGGACGGACGGACGGACGGGCGGGCGGGCGGGCGGAAAGAAAGAAAGAAAGAAAGAAAGAAAGAAAGAAAGAAAGAAGAGGTAGATGTGTTAGGAAAGTAAGCAATGAGGACCAATGTCAAAAACAAAATATCCCTTCAAGTAAGGCAGAGGCCTAGAAAATAATACATCATCATCATCATCATCTTCATCCGCTTTGTCCGGGGTTGGGTCGCGAAAATAGCAGTTCCAGCAGGGCATCCCAAACTTCTCTTTCCCGGGCCACAGTAACCAGCTCTGACTGAGGGATTCCAAGGCGTTCCCAGGCCAGTGTGGAGATACAGTACATTCCCTCCACCTGGTCCTAGGTCTGCCCCGCGGCCTCCGCCCAGCTGGACTTGCCTGGAACACCTCCCTAGGGAGGCGGCCAGGTGGCATCCTTACTAGATGCCCGAACCACCTCAACTGGCTCCTTTCTACGCAAAGATGCAGCGGCTCTACTCCGAGTCCCTCACGAATGGCTGAACTTCTCACCCTATCCCTAACGGAGATGCCAGCCACCTTCCGGAGGAAACTCATTTCCGCCGCTTGTATCCGCGATCTCATTCTTTCGGTCATGACCCACCCTTCATGACCATAGGTGAGAGTAGGAACGAAGATAGACCGGTAGATTGAGAGCTTTGCCTTCTGGCTCAGCTCTCTCTCGTCACAACGGTGCGATAAAGCGACTGCAACACCGCACCTGCTGCTCCAATTCTCCGGCCCATCTCTCGTTCCATTTTACCCTCACTCGAGAACAAGACCCCAAGATACTTGAACTCCTTCACTTGGGGTAAAGACTCATTCCCTACTTGGAGTAGACAATCCATCGGTTTCCTGCTGAGAACCATGACCTCAGATTTGGAGGTGCTGATCCTCATCCCAGCCGCTTCACACTCGGCTGCGAACCGATCCAATGAGTGCTGCAGCTCGCAGACCGATGATGCCATCAGGACCACATCATCTGCAAAAAGCAGTGTTGCAATCCTCTGCTCACCAACCCGCAGCCCCCCTCCCCCGCGGCTACGCCGTGAGATCCTGTCCATGAATACCACAAACAGGATAGGTGACAAAGCGCAGCCTTGGAGGAGGCCAACCCTCACCGGAAATGAGTCCGACTTACTGCCGAAGACCCGGACACAGCTCTTCCTTTGGGAGTACAGAGATTGGATGGCCCTAAGTAGAGACCCCCTCACCCCATACTCTCGCAGCACCTCCCACAGTATCTCCCGGGGAACCCGATCATACGCCTTCTCCAAATCCACAAAACACGTGTAGACCAGATTGGCATACTCCCAGGCCCCCTCAAAGATCCTCGCGAGGGTAAAAAGCTGGTCCGTTGTTCCACGACCAGGCCGGAAACCGCATTGTTCCTCCTCAATCCGAGGTTCGACTATCGGTCGAACCCTCCTTTCCAGCACCCTGGAGTATACTTTCCCGGGGAGGCTGAGTAATGTGATGCCTCTGTAGTTGGCACACACTCTCCGGTCCCCCTTTTTGAACAGGGGAACCACCACCCCGGTCTGCCACTCCTTAGGTACTGTCCCCGACTTCCACGCAATGTTGATAAGACGTGTCATCCATGACAGTCCCTCAACACCCAGAGCCTTCAGCATTTCTGGGCGGATCTCATCAACCCCTGGGGCTTTGCCACTGTGGAGTTGTTTGACTACCTCAGTGACCTCCGCCAGGGAGATTGATGCTGATCCCCCATCATCCTCCAGCTCTGTCTCTACTATAGAGGGTGGGTTTGTCGGGTTCAGGAGTTCCTCAAAGTGTTCCTTCCACCTCCCAATCACCTTGTCAGTTGAGGTCAACAACGTCCCATCCTTACTGTATACAGCTTGGATGGTTCCCTGCTTTCCCCTCCTGAGGTGTCGGATGGTCTTCCAGAACCGCTTTGGTGCCAGCCGAAAGTCCTTCTCCATGGTTTCTCCGAACTCCTCCCACACCTGCTGCTTTGCCTCTGCCACGGCCGAGGCTGCAGTCCTTCGGGCCTGTCGGTACCTTGCAACTGCCTCCGGAGTCTCCCGGGATAGCATATCCCGGAAGGCCTCCTTCTTCAATCGGACGGCTCCCCTGACCACCGGTGTCCACCAGGATGTTCGAGGGTTACCGCCCCTTGAGGCACCTAAGACCTTGAGACCACAGCTCTCAGACGCAGCTTTAGCAATGGAGGCTTTGAACATCGCCCACTCCGGTTCAATGCCCCCAGCCTCCACAGGGATGCCAGAGAAGCCCCGCCGGAGGTGTGAGTTGAAGGCCTCCCGGACCGGGGACTCCTCCAGACGTTCCCAGTTCACCCGCACTACACGTTTGGGCTTACCAGGTCTGTCCAGAGGCTTTCCCCGCCACCTGACCCAACTCACCACCAGATGGTGATCAGTTGACAGCTCTGCCCCCCTCTTCACCCGAGTGTCCAAAACATATGGCCTCAGGTCCGATGATACAATAACAAAATCGATCATCGACCTTCTGCCTAGGGTGCTCTGGTACCAGGTACACTTATGAGCATCCTTATGTTCGAACATGGTGTTTGTTATGGCCATTCCATGACTAGCACAGAAGTCCAATAACAAGCCACCACTCAGGTTCAGATCAGGGAGGCCGTTCCTCCCAATCACGCCTCTCCAAGTGTCTCCATCATTGCCCACATGTGCGTTGAAGTCCCCCAGCAAGACTACAGAGTCCCCCTCAGAAGCCCCATACAAGGCTCCATCCAGGGTCTCCAAAAAGGCCGAATACTCCGAACTGCTGTTCGGTGCATAGGCACAGACAACAGTCAGAGTTTTCCCCCCCATGACCCGCAGGCGTAGGGAGGCGACCCTCTCGTCCACTGGGGTGAACTCCAACATAGAGGCACTTAGCCGGGGACTTGTGAGTATCCCCACACCAGCCTTGCGCCTCTCACCCTGGGGAACTCCGGAGAAGAATAGAGTCCAACCCCTATCCAGGAGTGAGGTTCCAGAGCCGAGGCTGTGCGTAGAGGTAAGCCCCACCAGATCCAGCTGGTAGCGCTCCACCTCCCGCACAAGCTCCGGCTCCTTCCTCCCAGAGAGGTGACGTTCCACGTCCCCAAAGCCAGCCTCTGCCACCCGGGTCCGATCCGTCGAAAACCTCTGCCTTCACTGCCACCTTTCTGGCAGCGCACCCGACCCCCTTGGTTTTTCCCGCGGGTGGTGAGCCCACGGGACGGAGAAGGAGAGATGTTGGTGTTGTCCACGTTGCTTTTTCGGGCTATGCCCGGCCGGGCTCCGTGGCAAGCCCGGCCACCAGGCGCTCGCTGACGGGTCCTCCTCCTGGGCCTGGCTCCAGAAGGGGACCCCGGGCTTCCTCCGGGCCAGGTATCATCCTCTCTTATAGTGCTATCCATGAGGGTTTTTGAACCATTCTTTGTCCGGCCCCTCGCCCGAGACCAATTTGCCATGGGAGACCCTACCAGGAACACAAGGTTCCAGACAACACAGCCCCCAGGTTCATAGGGACACACAAACCTCTCCACCACGATAAGGTGATGGTTCCCGGAGAGGGTTAGGGTTAGGGTTAGGGTTAGGGAAAATGATACAATTGCATTTAAAAACAGACACTTTTTTTTTTGCAGTTTAAGGGTTGGGATAGTGAAGTTATGGGAAGATATGTACAGTATATAGAGGAAAATTGGAGGAGGAAGAGCACCAGGGGGAGTTAGGAGAGATGAGACAATAATAAGCAGGCTAAAACGGGACTAAATTCCGTATTGCATAATCACAGGGAGAGTATTGGCAATATGGAAAGTGTGATCATTACCATGAGCAAGAGACAACGAAGCAAGTCAAATTTATGAGAGTTTTAGTGAGAGCTACAGATCAGATAGAGAACGCAAGACATATGGACCAAGGAATTAAATATAGAGACAATGCTTAATAATTCCGCGGGAGATGTAAGGTGTAGGTTTTTGTTTGGTTCTTGCAGGGAGAAAATTGGAATTTAGCGTTAGTTTTCCGAGCCACACTCCAGCTCAGTATGTGACGCTAATGCTTCAAAAGTTGGATGCCAACCGTCAATAAAAATTCGAAGAAGAAGACGAAGTCGCATACATGCGTTACATTTATTGGTCTAGCCGCGACCACTGATACGTTAACGCATCAGAAAAAGCGTCTCAGTAAGGCAATTGCACCAATAGTAACCCAAATTAAAGGTATGTAATTAAATCGTTCCCGTGACTGAAAATACGCATTGTGATATGATACAGCGGTTATGTGCATGTGTAAACAACTGCTGTTAAACGTTTTATCAAAGATTCTGTTGCTTCCTTGTACGATGTCTGCTAACTTGGGTTACACGCTAGCTCTAGCAAAGTTGGCTGGGTAAAAAAAAAGCTGTAAATAAAACTTAAGCTGAGCGACTGGTTTTAGTTTGTTTTTGTTTTAGCTAATGGCTGCCCACACTAGTCAATAACAATATGAGCTGCACACGTTATTTGGTCAATGCAACGTTCGATACCCCTGGCCTTGCCCCCCTCTTCTTATTTTGTGCTGGTAGGCCGCTGACAAAGTCAACACATCCGAATGTAGCGTGTATTTTCTTCTAACGTGGTCCTACCTATAATTTACAAACAATGTGTACATTCGGGCTGCGCAATAGATACACTGGGAAAAGGTCCTCATTTTGCTTCTATTCCACCAACTGCTAGCATCTCATTTTTGTTTTCAACATTTTACTCCAGTTCCCTGGAAGGTAGTGGGTCTCATGCAATATGTTACGTGAGGCGTTATTTACAGCTGAAATGTGTGCTCCCGATTTATGTTTGCATGTTGCAGTCTGCCAATTCACACACACACACTATGAATTTTCCTTTACAGGGATAGTTTTTAAGGTCATCAACATTGCCTTAGCGCGAAGTGGCTTTCTTTACGGTTGATTTCTTTATCATTAGAGATAATAGGCCTACATACGTTGCTGCCTGGAATACACCCCCTGTCTTATTTACTTGTTTCAAAATCTTCAAAACCACAAAACTTTAATTGTTTTTGAAAGATTTAACTTTTTCATTTATTAAGTAGAATAAGTGATTGTTAAATTTTCAAACTTTTGAGTTGTTTTTATCGAACCCTTTTATAACAATAATAGCTTTGTTGTTTTGTGATTTTGAATTTGCTCCCCTGAAGTAGATGGTAGGTCAACTGACCCGAAGAAAATCAATTGATGCTTTTCATTAGTTGCTCAACATGCCTTCGTTGACTTGCCCTCGGTGGAATCCTTCTGCTATGCAGTTCCATTTGTCTGGACCTGAAGTGAACTTTGAGGTCGACCCTTGGAGGGCCGAGGTGCAAGAAAATGCATCCATGGCTAGGTGGCCATAATGCACGTAAAACGCGAGTTGCTCACCACCGAAGAAGAAGATGATGAATTAGCCCAGAACAATAATAGTTAGGATAATAGTGATACAGATCACAAACAGAAATGTCTAAGTCAGAAACTGATACAGCTAATTACCATGTGCTAAGTATTGCAATTATCTGTAAAAGACACGATCGCCTCATTGTAATGAGTCTACAGCTATTTCTGATATTTTGTTAAAAGCAGTATAGCGCTAAGCCTACAACTGGTGGTTGATCCATGATTGTTTGGCCTGAAAGTGTACAAAGGCAGGTGAATTCCATTTAAATCCCCTCCGCTACTCCCACGCCCACTTTCCCTCTGCTCTTTAAGTGGTCTCTGGGAGACGTATGTTGTCACGCATTACCAAGGGCTGAGAGGAAGTGAATTATGGGAAAGTTAGTGTGTGACGTTTCTTTGCCTACTGCTTAGCATAGTTGCCGTAGAAACATGGCATTGTTTGATGTTGATGTGTGACCTCACTACTTTGTTGTTGAGTCATCCAACCAGATCCATCTGCTTCCCTCTTCTGGATGTGTGGGAAAGTACTGCACAAGTGATCAATCTTTTACACATTTTTTTTTTAAACAATCCAGACGTAAATCTACAAGCTAATGCATATTTAATCTATATCAGTTTGGATTCAGGATTGGCACTTTAGCATTTAACAAGTCGTCCTTGGGATCATCATGACAGTAGCCTCAATTTCATCTTAGATTGTCTGAACAATTTACCTAAACAACTGAGTCGTAACATTTCACATCGCCTTTGTAGGCCTATGCTATATTTGTGTTTTAATACCAAATGTTCTTTCTGTATTCGTGTTTAAAACGAAACTTTACAAAGTATGTTTAGTCATCTTTGGATGTCAGAAAAGAGAATATATAAATAAACTGTATTAATAAGATAGTGCTGCAGGAAACTGTTCTGCCAACTTTTGCAAAACAGTTTGTGAACAGGTTAGATTAAAAATGCCTTTTTTTTGCTATCTCCTTTTGTTTCCTCTGTCTCTGCTATTTGTGTCTTGCCAGTTTTTCTCTCTTCCCAGTGAAGCCGATAACGTGACTGTTTAAAATATGTGTAAATAAGAACCAGAGCAAACCAAACCAACCTATCCCCGCTGTTATGCTAAAAAAAACAAACAGCCGACAATAACAACCTCTTTTCGTTTTGTAACTTTCACAGCTTAGCATTACTATTGGACTGTTGTGTCCCCGCTTCCGCCTCCGGGCCCCCCGGATTGGAGGGCTTTTGGGAAGCCCTCTCCCGATTGGCCAAGCTGTCTCCAATGCGGTTTGCCTTGTTTAAAGCCCAGCTTTATCTGACGCGGATTGTCACTGCGATCACTACGGTTACCATATTCTAAGCTGTGACAGTCATGTCAATCCCACAGTACAACCCTTATGGCTCTGGAACCAATAGGTCCAATCCAGGCCAGTATGGGATCACTAGTGCCCAGACAGGAGTTGACCCTCTTGGGGCAACCTCCTCTCGGTTAGTCCCTGGCTCTGGCCTTGGTTCCTCCTTCTCAGGAGTCGGGTCCTCCACATCCAGGGGGACGCTCCCCTCCATGGTGCCTCAGCAGATGGACTACGGGCTGGGTCAGAGAGGGTCGGCAGTGGCCCCTGACTTGGAAAGTGCAATAGAGATGCACATTAAAGATGCCAGAGAGGGGGTGAGACTCCTGAACCAAATGATGAACGAGCAGCAGCAGCAGCAGCATCATCATGCGCCAGACAGAGACCCTCGCCTTGCCACCAAGCATTCCAAGGATGAGTTTCTGCCCCCGAGCAGAGGTAGCGGTATGTCTGGATACTCTTCCTCCTCCCTTGGTCGCTCTGCCATTCACTCAGATGAGCATAAGGTCTCCATGGATTGGTCATCAACCTACCAGAAACCTTCTGCTGCCTCCAACGTTTACTCTCCACCTTCCTCTGTGGCCCAGAACATAGACCCTTCCCACTCCTCCCAGAGTTCCCAGTTATACCCAGTCCCTAAGTATAGAGGTGCTTCTAGTAGCAGTGGAGGTCATACCTCCTCCGCTCCAAGATGTGGCGCTTTGTCAGGATCAGGCGGATTGACGTCGACCCAGTCAACCACTCCAGCTGTGCCTTGTTACACCCCAGAGTCAGCCACGAACATCCTGGCCAGCTTCGGCCTGGCCAACGAGGACCTGGAATACCTCAGCGACTACCCCGACGATCAATTGACTCCGGAGAACCTACCTTTCATCCTCAGGGACATCAGCACGCGCAAGGCAAAGAAGCTCAGTAGCGGTGGTGGTGGTGGTGGTGGTGGTGGTGGTGGTCTGGACATTGATCATCGGTCCCGACCTGCCGGGGCTGTCCGGTTGGACCATATTGGAAGTTCTGTAGGGGATGTACCGATGCAAGAGCAAGCTCCTGCACAGCAAAGTAAGGTCATAGATTATGGCCACGCCAGAAAATACAGCGGTGGAGGATATGGAATGGAAGTAGGCAGGAGTGAGATGAGCGCCGATGGAGATCCAAAGGGAAGGTATGGAGGCCGAGAGCGGCAAGATACTGGCAATCTGTCGAAGACATACAGTGGCGCTGGCATGCAACGTGACCAGAGGAGTGATCGAGGCGTTTCTCCTGCCGGGTCAAACCCAAACCTGTTCCACCAATCGAGGCTGAGTCCGGTCGCCACTCATTCACTCACCTCGCCAGAGCTGGTCAAACTTACCAAAATGGAGAACCCGATCTCCATCTCTATCTCGAAAGACACCTACGACCGAATGGCGGGCGCCAACAATCCTGAAGCCATCCCTGTCCGGGATCCAGGGGCCGAGCGGCCGACTCCGACCCAGAACCGAGCTCCTGTTCACGGGGCCAACGCCAACCTGGTGGTCCTCAGTGATGGTGGTGGTCGAGGTCAGGGTGTAGGAGGAATAGTAAACAGTTCAGGTGCTGTTAGAGTTCCGCACCACCAGCAGCAGCAGCAGCAGCAGCAACTACACCACCACCACCACCAACAGCAGCAGCAGCAGCAATTGCAACAGCAGCAAAGTCAGCAGCAGCAGCAGCAGCAGTCTCAAGCATGGCCCCCGATGTACTTTGAAGGCCTTCCGCCCCACGCGATGCCCCCCCCCAATGTCAACTCTTCAGGCCCGCCTCCTCCTCTGCACCACCACATGATGATGCCTCCTCCTCTTCCTCCGCTGCCCGGTCACGTGAAGATGATGTATTCGTCGCCGCCTGCGGTTTCCATGACGACGCCCCCGCCGAGACCTTTTCCCCCGGCAACGCCGGCGAAGAGGGTGCCGACGCCCACGATGATGAGCGACTACTCTGCGGCCACGCCCCGGATCTTTCCTCATACATGCTCTCTGTGTAACATAGAATGTGTTCGAATGAAGGTGAGTATCCCCCATTACCACCCTTGCAGTATCTTTTTTAGCGTTTTTTTTTTTTGTTTGTTTAGTTTATAAATTAAAACCAGATTCTTTTCAATCTTACTATGGAAGCAAGGTCATTGAGATTCTTAAAAAAAAGTATCTTACACTTACACAATTAAATTACCCTGGAAATAGACTTAAAAAACGAACTGTCTCTGTATTGCCTTAAACCATGGATACTAAAGTCCGAGAGAAGACAGAAAAAGGTCTTGAACACAGTAGGCCCTCGTAGATAACATTCTCTCCTACAATTGTCTTGTTTATTTAGGTGTTCTTCAGAGGTGGAAAATTTAATTACAGAAGTAGTTCACTATATTTGATGTTTCTCCTTATTTCTGTGTTGGTCGGAAATGCCCTGTCCTGTTTTTACGTCAATGTGGGTGGTTTATAAGTAACTACGTTTTCCACATTTCGCTACAGTGCTAACAGTTGATTAGAAACCAATGAGTGATAGCTTAGCCTGAGCAACTTTTAGCTAGCTTTAATAACACTTGTTGAACTATCGCTCACAGGTTTCTAGTTAACTACAACTGCATTATAGCTAAAAGCTTTAGTTAGAATTACAGAAAAAACATCCTTAATTGGATGTAACATGGGTATATCCAGGAGACATGGAAATAACGTAAAACATACAGTAAAACTAAACTAGTCCTTTCAAGTAGCTTTTTATGGCACTAATGTTGTTTTTTTGCAGCATTGCTTGCATTTTTTTTTACAGTTAAATTAAAGTCAGGTAACAATGCTTTTACTTTATATTTCAGTACTTTTTCCACCTAAGGTTGTCATGACTTTTTTTAACCAAGTCTGTTAGGGTTTGTCGATGTCAGGGTTAGTTGTTTCAAACGATGAAATAATAAGGGTGCTGCCATACTGATTCTGTTCATGTATAATTTTAGAGAGTTCTATTGTTGATGTAAATTTGTAATAAAAATCTGATCAATTTAGTTAATATTTAATATTTATGCATGAATTTCGATCGTTTTTTCTGTTTTCTCCAATGTGAAAAATGGACTTCCATATTGCAAGATTATTTCTGAAGGAAACGAAAGAAGGCAGCGAACAGGGCCGATCTTCTACATGTCCAAACTCAAGAATGTCTTCAGCATTTTACATTTTTTTATTTAGAGGGAGGGGGGTTGAAGGGGTTTGACATGAAGAAATGGACTGTATTTGTTTGGCTACAATGATGACGTCTGGACTGAATGTAATCAACGACAATTGTGTTTCAGTGGGAGGGGCATTAGTTTAGGAGGAGGAGGATGCGTGTATCAGCTCGTAGGGTTAGGCTAGAACAGAACGTTTTTTATTTTTTTAATTTTGTTTTGTCAAGGAGTAGGACAATAGCGCAACTTTACATATTGTTTGGGGCCAGTGTTTATTTTTTCTCTCATGGACAGGTCTGTATTAGGCTTAGTCTAGAAACTTTGGTTAGGCTACAAAGGCATGCTAACTGTTTTTGGTAGACCTATGGTCATGGACCTACTGTTAGGTGAAGTTTTTATCATTTGTTTTAGGATAAATGTAATGATGGGTTAGTGACAATCATTGTTATGGTCAGGCTCAACAACCCCTTCTGTCATACAAACAACTGTCCAAGCATTGTTGGCCTACAAATGTGCTTCTCTCCTCATCAAACCATCGGCTCACTCAGTGGATTAGAGTTTACGAGATGGCTGTCTTTTTTTCGGTTCCAAGATGGCTGCCTTTTTTCCCCCCACATCCAAGATGGCTGCCTTTTTTTCCCCTCTTCAAAGATGGCTGCCTTTTTTTCTCCGCTTCCAAGATGGCTGCCTTTTCCCCCTGCTTCCAAGATGGCTGCCTTTTTTCCATGCTTCCAAGATGGCTGCCTTTTATTCCCGCTTCCAAGATGGCTGCCTTTTTTCCCGCTTCCAAGATGGATGCCTTTTTTTCCCACTTCCAAAATGGCTGCAGTTTTTGGATTGCTAGATGGCTGTCGAGTTCTTTTTCTTAAAAGGAGCTGCGTCCTCAAAATTTGTTCAGACCATTTTTCCCAAGGAAACTGAAGCTGAGCAAGGCTTTGTTTTTCCTTTATTTTTCTAAGAATATCTGGATCTTTAAAGATATTCCAACAAGTAGAGTTAATAAATACTTTTAGACAGTATAGTAATGTGTGAAAAAAAAAAATGTTTAATGCGTATTTTGGGTTCTAACTGCTGTTTAAAACACTTGATACTTGATCAATCGTTTAGAAACAATTGTTAGAAAGATTACTCAACATTACTGAACATCACAGAATGTAATGTATGAGAACAATGGTTGTCTGATTTTTCTTTGTGTGTGTGTTTGATTGACAGGAGTGGCTTGCCCACCAGAATACCGGTCTTCACATCGAGAGCTGCAGACTCCTCCGACAACAGTCAGTTTCTTTCTTTTCAGTTTCTTTTAAAATTTTCTCTACAAATCTCTCCCATCTTTCTCCCTTTGACTCTGCCAGTCTTCATCTTTATACATTTTCTTTGTTGCCAAACATTTAATTGATTTCATATAGATTAGATATGACTAATGACACCATCAGTAATTTCAAGAAAAACATGTACGTCAAGTACAACCAGCAGGAGTTTAAGTATTTTGTATTACGCTTATCAGGTGCCTAAAGAAGGTTGAGATAGTAACCTAAAGTATTTTTTAATACAGCAAACTATCCCTTTAACCAAACAGTATCTATATATAGTTTAAGTATTTTGTATTACGCTTATCGGGTACCTAAAGAAGGTTTGGATAGTAACATTAAGTCGTTTTGAATACAGAAAACTAGCCCTTTAACCAGATTGACTTCCTCTGAGAGCGATGATGATGTCTGTAAGTCCCTTTGGGATTGTCGGGGTTATACGTGTGTTGTATGGTGGTGTATTGCAATTCATATTTTAACTTCAAAATTTTAATTCTTGCCTGTGTTTCAGCCATTCTGCAGCGATAAATTGTGCTCTTCTTTTGATAACCTACAACATCTATTATTTTAAGGGATCTAATGTCAAAGCGGTTTCTTACGAAATATACTTTAAGTAAATAAAAAAAAATTTGAACAAATGTGACAGGAAGTGATGTAGAGGAAGTGACCTGTATCCCAATTTACTCCTCCAGGTATCCCGATTGGAACCCTGAGAACACAGCGCCGAACAGGTAAGTGACCTCACAGGTGAGTCACCTCTCACACGGGTGAGTCACCTCTCACATAGCCACACCTTATCAAATCAAATCAAATCATGTTTATTTATAGAGCACGTTTAAAACAGGCAGAGATGACCAAAGTGCTGTACAACACAATCGGATACAGTATATCAAACATAACAACAACAATACAAAACAGTTATGACACATACATACTAAATATGTGTCGGGCAACACAGTGGCTCAGTGGTTAGCACTTGTGCCTCACAGCAAGAAGGTCCTGGGTTCAAACCCCACCTGACCCAATGGCCTTTCTGTGTGGAGTTTGCGTGTTCTCCCCGTGTTTGTGTGGGTTTCCTCCGGGTACTCTGGTTTCCTCCCACCATCAAAAAACATGCTCCATTCTCTTACCAGTGCCCTGACCAGTCACTGCCAATTCACCTGGAGTCGGTCTGTGTGTCCTATGTGTGTGAGCAAGTCCATCGTCATATGTTGGGTGAGCAAGTCTGGCGCAAATTGGCTGCGGTGGTATCACTCAGACGGAGTGTTGTGTTTGATAGCTGTCGGTCCATTCGTTGTTCGTTCTGTGTAATTAATTGGCGACCAATTTGTGTAAAGCGCTAAAAAATGAATTATTATTTTTATTAAATACAAGCTAAGTGCATAGAAAGCCACTAAGATGCAAAGGCTAATGAGAAGAAATAAGTTTTGAGCGAATCTGATTGTTCCATAATTTAGGGGCTGTGACAGCAAATGCGCGGTCACTTCTGAGCTTTAGTTTGGAGTGTGGGATGGCCATGAGTCTCAATTATAGTTATTACAGCTGCTGGTCAGGTTAAACTAACCAGTCCATCGATTTGCAATGGGCCTTAAGCGTTTAGTCTTATGTGTTAAAGGAATAGTTCACTGTTTCAATGGGCTGTAGTCGTTTAGCCTTATGTGTTAAAGGAATAGTTCACTGTTTTGAATTGTCTACTCTCTCCATGTATTCCTCTTGAGCTTGAATGCTAACCGTTTGACTGGAAACTTATGGGGATAGCATAGCACAAGGAAAGTCGGCTGCGCTAAGTTAGCTTTTAAATTTCAGATCAAACAGGTTATTATAGCCTGGCAATGTAAATTCACTGGATTAGGGCGTTACAATATTTATGTTCCTATTTCCCTCTCGTTTCATAACGATATCATAATCTCCATGGACAAAACTAGACCCTTATTTTTTTGTATAATATTTTAACTCCGTAAATTCTTTGTTTGTTTGTTTGTTTTTCTGTTTTACCAGTAGTAGAGCCAGCCAATCGTCTTGCTCCTGGACACGTTCCCAGAGCCCGCCCCGGCGTCACCATGGCAACGCGGAGGCAGATACTACGCCGCGCTCGCCTCAGCGCCGGAGGTCAGTGTTTGATGTTTTTATTTTGGCCCTTGCGAATATATAGGGGTTTACATATTTTCATTAACCCCAAAAAAAACCTATTAATTTCAGAATCATGAGTTTTTTTGTTTTTTTATGCTTGTCAAAGTTGTTTTAAAGTTGTTGGTTTTTTTGTATTTTTGAGAATTTCAGTTTTTTTCCCCTATTTCTTTCAAATCGCTTAGATCTCGTTCCCGCTCGTGGTCACCAAGGCGACGCACCCGAGCGGCCTCCCCTTATGCCGCCTCTTCCTCCTTCTCCTCCTCCTCATCTCATCGTCGCCGCTCCCCTGCGTCCCGGAGGTCCCGGTCTCGATCTCGCTCTCCTAACCGCTCGTCCAATAGGAGAGCAGCGAGAGAGACCAGCGCAGAGAGACTGGCCAGGAAGATAATGGAGAGCTCTGGTGAGAGACACACACACGCGCACACACACACACACACACACACACACACACACACATTCAACTTAAAATGTGATGTTTGTAGTACTGCACTAAGCTTAATAGATAAGGAAAGTTTACTACTGTAATGGATAATTTAAATCTATGACAGAAAATAACCAATTAATGAGAGGGAGAAACCATGAAAAGATCAAGTACAATTTTATTGATGACTACAGAGTCTGAGTCAGAGTCTGTACACAGAGAAAATACTACAGTCAGATCAGTCTAACAACATAGTAAGTTCTGATTAGTTGACAAGGTTCCAACGAGTATAAAGGTCTGTAAGATAAACAATCATTTCATTGGACAAGATGGATCACATGTTCATAATCAGCATATCTAAAGACACGTACGCAGGAAACTAAGACATGACAATGTTATGACTTAAAACACAAACTTCTAGCCTTCAGTGTCTCCAAAAGGCACACACTGTCTCTTTCGTGACCTGGTCTTCACTCTGACCCTTCCCCCACATTAGAACAACAGCTTAGGCTTGAACATCTGTGAGGATGCCAAAATTTCCCTTACACTACACGCACACACACACACACACACACACCGACACACACATTCCCTTCCCACCCTGACCCTCCTGCTGTCTCTCTCCTGGTGAGACACACACACACACACAGACACACACATTCCCTTCTCACTCTGACCCTCCTGCTGTCTCTCTCCTGGTGAGACACACACAGACACACAGACACACACACACACACACACACACACACACACACACACATGCCCTTCCCACCCTGACCCTCCTGCTCCCTCTCTCCTGTCCTCCCAGCCGGTCGGCATATCTCAGAGAACAGCAGCCTGTCTGCCATGGTGCAGAGCCTAGCCCCTGCTTTACTGGCTGAACTAGCCAAGAAGACGAAGACCACCTCCTCTTCCTCCAGAGGAGCCAAACGCTCCTCCTCTCCTCCCTCATCCTCCTCTCCATCAGTGAGGAAGAGTGAGAGGTCTTCATCGAGAGGAAGGTCAGGGAAGAGGAGGGAGACTAGGAGCTCCAGTCCTTCATCAAGGAGCAGCTCTAAACCCATGGTAGGAAGCAGATGTGTGCGTGTGTGTTATGATTCTGCCTGTTATGATTTGAACCCCAGCTACTGGAGTATTGCTAATAGGACTATATATGATCAGATGCTGTGGAGTTATTAGTGGAGGCTATTGGATGTTCAGTAGTAATTCTGTGTTAAACACTTTGTAATGTGTTATGATTCTGCCTTTTATGAATTTTATCAGGGTGAAATGAGTGGCCGGTTATGCAGATATCTGAGTCATATAATTTCCATGCCAACCAAATACTTTGCCACATTTACCCCAAAAGAGAATTCTCCTGTAACTTGTCCCCTCCCCTCTCCCCCCATTTTCCAGAGACATGTGACCCCTCCATCGGTCTGTCTGGTGAGGTTAAAGGGCGTTCCCAGTCACATGACCCAGGATGCACTGGTGAAATACTTGGAAATCTTTGGGAGAACGTCCATGGTGATCCATATCAAAGCAATGGGACAGGTATGCTTCTCTCTCTCTGTCTCTCTCTCTCTCTCTCTCTCTCTCTCTTTTTCGCTCTCTCTCTCTCTCTCTCTTTTTTTCTCTGTCTCTCTCTTTCTCTCTCTCTCTCTGTATCTCTCCCTCTCTCTCTCTCTCTCTCTCTCTTTCTCTCTCTCTCTCTTTCTTTCTCTCTCTCTGTCTCTCTCTGTCTCTCTCTCTCTTTCTCTCTCTGTCTCTCTATAACTCTGTCTGTCTCTATAACTCTGTGTCTCTCTCCATCTCTATAACTCTGTGTCTCTCTCCATCTCTATAACTCTGTGTCTCTCTCCATCTCTATAACTCTGTGTGTCTCTATAACTCTGTCTATCTCTATCTCCATCTCTCTGTCTCGCTCTCTCTCTCTATATATCTCCATCTCTCTGTCTCGCTCTCTATATCTCTGTATCTCGCTCTTATCTCTCTCGCTCTCTTAAAACAGCAGTTATACTAGACCAGTATTTAATATAATATGGCTTTTTTTTCTAGAGCACTTTCATCCTTTTGTTTGTAAACTAACGTTTTTTTATTTTGTTTTGTTTTAACACCTTTGTTCCCCTTCTATTCTTACACCTCTGTAACCGTGTGTGTGTGTGTGTGTGTGTGTGTGTGTGTGTGTGTGTGTGTAGGCCTCTGTGTGTTTTGAGAAAGAAGAGGACGCGCTGGGTTTGGCCAAATGTAGGACCCTGGAAATGCAAGGACAGACTGTACAGGTCTTCATGGAGAAGGTATCCGTTCATACACACCAACACACTCTTACACAGAGACAAGAAAATCACACTCACAAACTCATACAAACATTGTCATAGTGTCAAACAAACATTGTCACGATATTATTGATTGTGTGATTTAGCCTTGTTGTTGGATGTGTGTGTGTGTTCTGCCAGGATATTCCTGCGCGCAGCGCCTGGGAGCAGGCACACACTCCCCAGACGGACACTCCACCAATCGGCTTCCCATCCCTCCCCTCCTCCTCGTTCAGCAAACCAAACCCAACGCCTCGCTCGGCCAAAAGCAAGCCCGCAGCGACTGCCGACCTCAAAACCAGGGACATGTCCACCGGCCGCACACAGCAAACTAAAACAACCAAGACGACACCAACGAGCAAGAGCACTACCAAGACGACACCAACGAGCAAGACATCTACCAAGACAACACCAACAAGCAAGACGACTACCAAGACCCCACCAACGAGCAAGACAACACCAATGAGCAAAACGACTACCAAGACGACACCAACGAGCAAGAGTACTACCAAGACAACACCAACGAGCAAGAGTACTACCAAGACAACACCAACGAGCAAGACGACACCAGCGAGCAAGGCGACACCAACGAGCAAGACGACTACCAAGACGACACCAACGAGCAAGACAACCACCCAGGCGACACCGACGAGCAAGACGACTACCAAGGCGACACCAACGAGCAAGTCGACTACCAAGGCGACACCAACGAGCAAGTCGACTACTTTGGCCACATTTAAAGTCCCTCTGGCCAAAGAGCCGACGTCGGGCAACAAGACAAACAAATCTAACGCCCCTTCAACAACATCCCAGACCACTGCCGTTCCCACGGAAACCAAGACCGCGCTGAAAAGTCCTGAAGCAGCAAAGTCCAAAGCCTCGAAGGGGAAAGGTGAAAACATCGAGACCCAGACCGAAGAGTCTGACAAGGAAAGAGCCACGGACACTGCCGTTCCCACGGAAACCGAAGCTCAAGGTGCCGTGGCAACAGACGGGGGATCGGGAATGGTTACCGTTACCGAAGTGAAGGAGTCTGATAAAGATGAAGTTCCCGACATCAAAGTGGAGGAGTCTGGAAACGATTGTCTGTCCAAGTCGACAGCTACAGGAGTGGAAGATCCAGAGACTAAGAACAAGGCATCTCTCTCAGGAGGAAAGCCCCACACCACCACTTCCAAAGTGTGTAAAACCACAGAGAAGACCCCCAAATCGACCACCAACGTGTCAGTGTCTACGGCTAACAGCTCCAAACAGCCAGCTAGCATGTCTACCACCCCGGAAACCAGCTCAGTATCTACGGCTAACAGCTCCAAACAGCCAGCTAGCATGTCTACCACCCTGGAAACCAGCTCAGTATCTACGGCTAACAGCTCCAAACAGCCAGCTAGCATGTCTACCACCCCGGAAACCTGCTCAGTATCCACGGCTAACAGCTCCAAACAGCCAGCTAGCATGTCTACCACCCCGGAAACCTGCTCAGTATCTACGGCTAACAGCTCCAAACAGCCAGTTAGCATGTCTACCATCCCGGAAACCTGCTCAGTATCTACGGCTAACAGCGCCAAACAGCCAGCTAGCATGTCTACCACCCTGGAAACCAGCTTAGTATCCACACCCAACAGCTCCAAACAGCCAGCTAGCATGTCTACCACCCTGGAATCCTGCTCAGTATCTACGGCCAACAGCTCCAAACAGCCAGCTAGCATATCTACCTCCCTGAAAACATCAACGTCCGCTCAGGAGTCTGGCAGCGTTACGGTGGAAGTCCCCCATGTGGCCACAGGGGGCAGCGTGGAGGCTTCAGAGAGCAACGCCTCGCAGTTTGACGATGACCCGGAGAGACTGGAGTCCACCATCAGAGACCTGGAGGTCACGCTCAAAGACCTGAGCCCCGCTGCTATGGCAACCACAACCGCCAGGCCTCCACCTGCAGAACTTAGGAACAAAAAGATAGAACCGGTATGGACGTGAGTGTGAGTGTGAGTGTGAGTGTGAGTGTGAGTGTGAGACTTGTTTATTCTGATGTTAATCTTAACATAATGATATTCATATTAACTCACTGGTAGATCTTTATCTGAACCAGAAACAGACTGATGAGTATCTTCCCGTTGTATTGTTTTCGTAATTTATTAAATTAACTTTATATTTGTCGTGTGTGTGTGTGTGTGTGTGTGTGTGTGTGTGTGTGTGTGGGGACCCCCCTCGTCTTCCACTGCTGCCTCATTGGGGTATGAACCTGCTCCCCACTCCAAGGTCACCAAACAAACTGCGCCAGGGGCCTCCTCCAGTCCAAAGGTCAAGGGTGAATTGCCGGTTGCCCTGACAACGATGGCGGCGGCGGGGACAGCATGTAAGAGAGAGAGTGTGTGTGTGTGTGGATACCAACTTTCACGTTTATGTGTATTTGTGTAAAACGAGAAAACTATTAGGGTTTAATTCGATTCAATAATTGTAATCGATTGCTCTAATATAAAAAAATTATGTCTTCTGGCAAAAAACAATAATGCTATAAAAGCTTGTCTTTCCTAGTAAAACTTCTCTCCTCCGCTCTCTGTCTTTTCTTTGATTCAATCTCTTTCTTCTTTTGCAGTTTTCTTTAGTGTATATGGGATGACATTAGATCAGGTGGGTTTACACACACGAACACACACATAGACACACCTACACACACACAAACAGTTATTTTCACTTCATTATGTTTCAAGTTCTTGAAGCAAGAGGTTACAGTTTCTTTCAGCTGTAGTGTTCTTGTTCCTAGATCAGGGAAAAATATCCTCAAACTGGGAAAGCGCGAAACAGCCATGTTGTCATGGTTACTAACCTGCCGGAGTCAGGCTACACGGAGGATGATGTCGTTAAAATGGCCGCTCCACACGGATACAAACACGGCCCAGACACACTGTGCATACTGCCACACCAACGCAGGGTACACACACACACACACACGTGCATTAAAGCTGTATATTATTACAAATTGTTCACACAATTATTGGTCTCCTCAGTTTAATAAATGATAAAAGCTGAACTTTGATTGTGTTCTTCTTGTCCTCTCGATCACCCTCCTCTCTTCCCCCTCTCCCTCCCTCTAATCCACTCTGTCCTCCCCCGTCTCCCCCTCTCCCCCTGTCATGTGCAGGCTCTTATGAAGTGTGCAGACTACCAGTGTGTGATCCGCTTGGCTGCAGTCTTCATAGCAAAGCCCCCCTGTCTGTCCGGCTGTCAGCTAGCCCTCCACATCGTCACTAAGAATATGAGCATGTCCAAGGTACACACACACACACACACACACACACACAGACACACATACACACACTGGAGTGAAACACATACAGACACCCTGGCTGGCATAATATGGACTGGTATGAAAAATGTTTGCAGATTTAAGCTTTCTGCTATTTCTACCCCGTTCTCTAATGTGTGTGTGTGTGTGTGTGTGTGTGTGTGTGTGTGTGCGTGTGTGTCTTTTAGGGGCAAGTGTATTTAACTCTACGGAACCTGACCTCTACGGTATCTGTCTTCCTTACCATTCATTATAATATTTATTGTCTTGCTCACAAAAGTTCGGTTATTGTTTTATTGAATATTGCTTAATTTAATTTCAATTAATGGTACTTTAAAAAAAAAAAATCTTTTCTAGTAACTTGCTTTGCTATAATCACTTCCTGGTGTTCTGTGTATGAACTTCCTGTTGACTTCCTGTTTTGGTCTTGTCTCCACTTCCTGTCTCGGCTGTCCTCTTTGTGTCCCAGCCTGGCTACACGAGGCAGAAGTACCTGTTCCAGCGCTTGCTCTGTGTTGAGAAGCTTAACCTCACCTCTGGGCCTTTGCTCGTCCCTGACATTCTCAAAACGGTGGCTCACTTCGGACGAATCAAACACTCCGTGGCCCTCATGAACAAGGTTAGCGCGCACACACACACACACACACACACACACACACACACACTTGCAAGCTCATAGTCTCCTCACGTGAGTGAGTGAGTGAGTGAGTGAGTGAGTGAGTGAGTGAGTGAGTGAGTGAGTGAGTGAGTGAGTGAGTGAGTGAGTGAGTGAGTGAGTGAGTGAGTGAGTGAGTGAGTGAGTGAGTGAGTGAGTGAGTGAGAGCAAGTTCAGCTTCTTTTCTTTATCCAGCTAGATGGGTAGCCAATCAGGCCATGACACTAAGGAAAGTCTTCAGGAAGTCAAAAGAAATAAACTTCCTGTTTCCCATCCTTTTTTACCTCCTCTCTCTTTCTCCTCCTGTCTTCTTCCTCCTCCTTTCTTCTTCCTCCTCCTTTCTTCATCGTCTCTCTTCATCCTCCTCTTCCTGTCTTCATCCTCCTCTCTTTGTATCTTCCTCTCTCATCATCCTCCTGTCTTCCTCCTGCTCTCTCATCCTCCTCCTCCTGTATTCATCCACCTCTTCCTGTCTCCATCCTGCTCTCCCCTCCTCCTCCTCTTCTCTTTATCCTCCTCTGTTTCTGCTCCTCTCCAGGTGTATGTGGAGATGTTTGACCCACATGGTCCGAAGGCTGTCATGAACTGGTACCAGCAGAACCGCCACTCCGCTCATTACCACTTCTCTACCGTGAACCCGGCCTATCTGCCTCCGCCAACGACTGAAACAACCACCACCGCAGCTACAGCTAAAACAACAACAATAGCAGCAGCTACAGCTAATACAACAACAGCAGCAGCAGCAGCAGTTACAGCTAATACAACAACAACAGCAGCAGCAGCTACAGCTAATACAACAACAGCAGCAGCAGCTAGACCTAATACAACAACAGCAGCAGCAGCAGCAGTTACAGCTAATACAACAACAACAGCAGCAGCAGCTACAGCTAATACAACAACAACAGCAGCAGCTACAGCTAATACAAGAACAGCAGCAGCAGCTACAGCTAATACATTAACTACAGCAGCCACAACGAAAACAGCAGCAGCAGCTACAACCGCGGCAGTCACAACTAAAACAGTCAAAACAACAGCTAAACCTAACACTACAACTTCTGCGGCCACAACAAAAATGACAGCTACACCTAACACAGAAACAGCAGCTACAGCTAACACAATAAAACCAACAGCTAAGCCTAACACTACAGCTGTAGTAGCCACAATAAAAACAACTACACCTAATGCAACAACCGCAGTGGCAGCTGCTAAAGTCGCAGACAAAACAACAACAACAACTACAACAACAACAAAAACAACAGCCGCTACGGCTAACACAACAGCAACATTAGCTACCCCCAACACAATAGGAACAACAATTGGAGTTGGAGCCAAAACACCAACAACAACAACAACAACACCACCACCAACAGCCGCCATGGGTTCAGAGGCCGTTGCCAAGGCAACCGCTTCCACGTCGTCTCCTTCTTTTAAGATACCAGGTAGTGCGTGTGTGTGTGTGTGTGTGTGTGTGTGTGTGTGTGTGTGTGTGTGTGTGTATTATTGTTTTAACATTGTCAGATAACTACACACAATAGCACTGTATGTACAAAGGACAATGGAACATTTCATATTATAAATGACGAAGATTTATAAAAAAATTCCCCTTGTTTTTTTTATATTTAGATTCTATTACTGTGCAGGGATTGACCAAGGATGAGGTGAGTTTCCTTGGAGGTCGTTTTTAATACATGTTTTAATATTGTGTGTGAATTACATTTAAATATTAATTAATTATATCATTTACTTTATTATTGTGTATGAATTACATTTATATAGTTATTTATTTTATAATTTATTTTATTGTAAATGAATTTCCCAGTAGTTAAGCAATGTTCTGCAAACACACTTAAAAATAATGAACCACACATGTCAAAGTTTTAAGTATTCCTGAGTAAAAATATATATATGTTTGTACAAACAATGTTACAAAGTGCTTTTAACAATTTAATGAATAAATTAAAATATGACGTAATGTACAAATAAATTCAGCCTATTATTACATTAATAATTAAACATTTATTATTATACACTATTTACAATAACAAGCCGTTGACCCAAGCTTTGGCAGTGAAAATAGAATCTCTTTGTGACATCAGATAATGAGACGAGTGTCCAACAAGAACTTCCATCTTCCCAAGACCGCCATGATCACTGGACTTCCTGACTATGGATACACAGGTAATCCTATTGGCTGACTATGGATACACAGGTAATCCTATTGGCTGACTATGGATACACAGGTAATCATATTGGCTGACTATGGATACACAGGTAATCCTATTGGCTGACTCTGGATACACAGGTAATCCTACTGGCTGACTCTGGATACAGGGGTGTTTATATTGGCTGACTCTGAATACAGGAGTGTTCCTATTGGCTGACTCTGTGTACAGGGGTGTTCCTATTGGCGGTCTCTGTATAATTAAACGGCTGGATGATAATTCATATGACCGTCTTTTAAACAGAGCAGTGTCTGTATAATTAAACAAACTGACGAAAATTCATATGAGTGTCTTTTCTTTCAGTGGAGGATCTGGTGCAGCTAGCTAAGCCCTATTATTAGGCAGATTGATGATAATTCATGTTTTTTCTTTCAGTGGAGGATCTGGTGCAGCTAGCTAAGCCCTATGGGCTCAGACCTGGCATCTTCAACATATTTGTCCTCCCTTACCAGAACAGGGTAGGTACACACACACACACACAATTATTATTACTATTGTCATGATATTTTCATGACATTAAGAACGATATTTAAAACTCTTTCTCTCGCCCTCTCTCTTTCTCTCTCTTTCCCTCTCTGTCCGCCAGGCATTTGTAAAGATCCCTCTGTTTGAGAAGTTTCTGGAGTTTGTGATGCATTACACATCTCATCCTGCCTCTCTGAGGGGCTGTGAGCTGACCTTCCATATCGTGCTGCAGGACCAGGTCCTCAACGTAGCTACTGAGGTACACACACACACACACACACACACACACACACACACACACCTTCCATATCGTGCTGCAGGACCAGGTCCTCAACGTAGCTACTGAGGTACACACACACACACACATCGTGCTGCAGGACCAGGTCCTCAATGTAGCTACAGAGGTACACACACACACACACACCTTCCTCTTAGTGCTGCAGGACCAGGTCCTCAACGTAGCTACAACACACACACACACACACACACACAACCCTACAACCAACTAATTATCTTCAGTTACAGTCAACAAACACTAGGATGTGTTTTTGTATTGGTCTTATGTATCTTGTGTTTTATGAGACTCATTTCTTTATATTGTATTTGTTTTTTCAGGAGAGGCTCTATCGAGCTCTGATGGACTTTAGCAACACCGTAAGTCAGGTTACCGAGACAACCATTCTGCTTACCGCTCTGTCCTGCTCTGCAACATATTTTACTTTACATCTTTATATAAAGACAATATACTGTATATATAAATATTGATTTATGTGTGTTTATATCATTTCAATATAAATGTGTTTATATGGTATATATGTATGTAAATCTGGATCATATATAAAGAGAATGTAAATGGTGTTTTTGTCTTGGTATGTCGCTAGCCCACAGACCACAAGAGTGCTCTGGAGAAACGCCTGGTGCTGGTCAGAATGTCGACACACACTCCAGAGATCGTGCAGAAAGCCAGGGAGTGTGTGGAGCGCGTGGCCCCGGTCAGGAACTGCCTGCCTCTTGTTGATAGGGTAAACACACACACACCTTACCTCGTGCATACACTCATTACTGATATGCTGACAAATACACACACACACACATCACTGAGATGCTGACAAACACACATACACACATCACTGAGATGCTGACAAACACACACACACACACACACACACACATAAATACACTGTATATACATACACACATTACTGAGATGCTGACACACACACACACACACACACACACACATATATATATATACACACACACACATCACTGAGATGCTGACAAACACACACACACACACACATAAATACACTGTATATACATACACACATTACTGAGATGCTGACACACACACACACACACACACACACACACACACATATATATATATATACACACACACACATTACTGAGATGCTGACACACACACACACACACACACATATATATATACACATGTATCAATGGTTTTAATTTCTGCTTCACAGTTGAGCTGCTATTTTTCCACCGTAATCGGAAGAATATGTACACACTATAATTTTTTCTCTCTAACTCTCTTTACCTTTTCTCTCTCTCTCTCTCTCTCTCTCTCTCTCTCTCTCTCTCTCTCTCTCTCGCTCTCTCTCTCTCTCTCTCTCTCTCTCTCTCTCTCTCTCTCTCTCTCTATCAGGTGTACTTTGAGATGGACAGTGTTAAGGAAGCAGAGTTTTTGGTGTGGGAGTATCGCTTCGCTCCTAACTTCCATTCCAAGCTGCAAGCCCCTGTCCCTCAGCCCAGAGTTCCTGGGAGCCCAGGTCACTTTAAACTCACCCCTATCCCTCTCAGGAACCAAGTAAAAACATAAAAACCCCAACCCAACGAAACTCCTAACCCAAAGAAACCCCCAACCCAAAGAAACCCCCAACCCAAAGAAACCCTAACCCAAAGAAACCCTAACCCTAACCCAAAGTAACCCCTAACCCTAACCCAAAGTAACCCCTAACCCTTACCCCAAAGAAACCCTTACCCAAAGAAACCCCCTTCCCCAAAGAAACTCCCTAACCCAAATAAACCCCTTACCCAAAGAAACTCCTAACCCAAAGAAACCCCTAACCCTAACCCAAAGAAACCCCTAGCCCTAACCCAAAGAAACCCCTAACCCTAACCCAAAGAAAGCCCTAACCCTAACCCAAAGTAATCCCTAACCCTAACCCAAAGAAAGCCCTAACCCTAACCCAAAAGAAAGCCCTAACCCTAACCCAAAGCCCTAACCCAACATGTAGTTAATTTAATACGATGCAGCTAATTGAGCCCTCACACGATTCAAAACCTGGAAGTTAAACAAGCTTACTTTATGTTTTGTGTTTTCTTCAATGTAACAATGATAACAGTGTTTGTGATTATTTTATGGCCATCTAGAACATTCCAACGAGCTAGAACAATGTTCACTAATGTTGATTAACGTTGATGGATGTTTCTAGGATGAAACAGCCAGCGGGAATGCCAAAACTCACTTTCAGTCCCGACAGTGGAGATTCAGGAAGTGATGTCGTCATCACAGGCGCGAGGCTACCGAGCAAGCCCATTGGTCCGGTCGTCACCGTAGAAACCGACTCGGACACCTGCTTGGGAGAGGAGGCGACGAAGAAAGAGGAGGAGGCTTTGAAAAAGAAAAAAGAGGAGGAGGCTTTGAAAAAGAAAAAAGAGGAGGAGGCTTTGAAAAAGAAAAAAGAGGAGGAGGCTTTGAAAAAGAAGAAAGAGGAGGAGGCTTTGAAAAAGAAGAAGAGGAGGAGGCTTTGAAAAGAAGAAAAGAGGAGGAGGCTTTGAAAAAGAAGAAAGGAGGAGGCTTTGAAAAAAAGAAGAAGAAGAGGCTTTGAAAAGAAGAAGAGGAGGAGGCTTTGAAAAAGAAGAAAGAGGAGGAGGCTTTGAAAAAGAAAAAGAGGAAGAGGCTTTGAAAAAGAAAAAAGGAGGCTGCAAAAAAGGAGAAAGAGAAAGAGGAGGAGAAGACGAGAAAACGGCAAGTGAGGGAGTGGCAGCAGTTGGCAGTCTAAGCGTGTCACCGTGTGACTCTGCATCCGTGATGGAAGATGGAGAGGTGGAGAAGGATGGACGAGGAGGAGGAGGAGGAGGAGGAGGAGAAGTGTCCGAAAAGGAGGGAGAATGTCCGTCCGACGCCACACAGGGTTCAAAGGTTACGCCAGTTCACCAACCTGTGACGACCTCAGGGCTTCTGCTAACGCCTCAATCTGCCATCTCTGCCCTTCGTCAAACTCTTCCTCTGGAGCCGGCCATGTTGTGACCTTTAACCCTCCACCCCCGGTATCCGCCTCGGACCAGCTGGACTTCCCACCGGTACCCCCTGAGGTTCTGAAGGCTCTGGAGGAAGTGGTGCACCAACAACGGATGATCCGACAGAACCAGACCCAGGGGACCCAGGCCAAGTCCCAACCCGCTCTGAGAGCCGCCTCTGGGGGGGGGGGGGGGGGGGGGGGGGGGGGGGGG
>JAPMUY010006004.1:197500-429410 GCA_026901105.3 Galaxias olidus | reverse complement strand
GCTATCATTACACCCAGTTTTATTTTTTTTAAATATCATAGTATTACAGTGGCTTCAGTTAATTGTGACTGCTATTTTAAAAAAAAGGTATGATATGTCCTTATAATTTGTACTTGTATAGTTAGAACATGTTAAAGTTGACCTGTCCTCGTGTGTTCCTCCAGGACAAGGATGTCCGCCTGTCGAAGTCCCTTTCTTACGCCCTGCGTCATGGAGCCAATAAAATGGGGCTTCACCTGAACCCAGGTGAGCAAGTAACTTAAAGTTTGAGCTGCTCCATCTAGTATGCTGCTACACAATTCATTTTTTTCTCTTTTTTTTTGGAGGAAACAGCAAGCCAGCAAGTTGAATTTATCATCTGAATAAAACGATTATGCCACTCTCTTAGCTGACCAGAATGCAGAGGATAAACTTGAGCTTTTTAGCTAAGAGAACCCCAGATTAATACTAGAACTCAGTTTTGCAAATGGATATATTATACAAACAAATATATACAATGATGGACTGGTTTGAAAGTCATCTATGACCTGTAACTGGGAGTATAAATGTACTTTGAATGTATTCAATCGTAAAATGTATAAGGGTAAAGCTGATTTTCAAAAATGTTTTATAATAATTCTTTATTTTGATATTACTGATCTTGTGGCGTTAAATGATCTATGACAGGTTTCATTGTGGTATCTCACTAAGAATTTGCTTCATCGAATCGTAAATCCCGTGCAGTGCTGGTGCCACAACCCTCAAACCCAAATCTTTAAATCAAGGTTTTTGGTGTGGTGGTCAGTGCAGTAACAACAGTTATCTTCTAGACGGCTTCATTTATGTGGAGGACATTCTGGCTCACGCCCAGTTCCGTCCCTACTCATTGGAGGACGTGGTGCGAATTGTGGCCAACAACGACAAGCAACGGTTCAAGCTCCGCTCCCACCCGGAGGACGGCCGTCTGCAGATACGAGCCAATCAAGGTCACTCTGTACAGGTAGGCTGGTGGGCAGGCACTAGGCCCCTGGGCTCTGTCCTGTCTGACATCCCCGTCACAATCGTCAAGTCACTTCCGTTGGTCATATCTCCAATACTCACTCTGTGCCTGACCCTAAGCCTTTGAGGTTCACATTTGCTAGACATCGTTGCTTGGTATGGGCCCTGGGGTGTTATATTTTAATGAGTGGTCATAGTGTCAGATATGGACGTAATGCAATCCTAATGTCACATTGTTGTTACCAGGTGGTGGATCTGGACCTGAAGCCCGTTCTGGCAGGTTCTGCTGACTGTCCCTGCGAGGCGGTCCACGGATCCTACCTGAGGAACTGGACCTCCATTCGCTCTCAGGGCCTTAACAGAATGAAGAGAACCCACATCCACCTTGCACCAGGTCTGCCGTGGGAGGACAGCACGGTCGTCAGCGGTGAGCGGGTCTGCCACTGGGAATTTCTATTCCTCTTGTCCTCAGAGCAGTGACAATACAGACTGTTTTAAATGTAATTGAACCGAATCAAAGACAGATGGATAAAAGACACAAAAAAAGTGCCACTTGTGCATGCTGTGTTACGATGCTGGAAGCTGTCATGGATTAGTAAGATGTTGACTGCTGTGTGTTTGTTTTCTATTCAGCAGGCATGAGAAGAGACTGTGACCTAGCCGTAGTTATTGACGTGCCTAAAGCTCTGTCTGGTAAGTGCAACCTGATGTGCAAACGAAATGTCCTGGCAAATCTCCGTATGTCTCTGATCTTTGACTATCTTTGTGTGTGTGTGTGTGTGTGTGTGTGTGTGTGTGTGTGTGTGTGTGTGTGTGTGTGTGTGTGTGTGTGTGTGTGTGTGTGTGTGTGTGTGTGTGTGTGTGTGTGTGTGTGTGTGTGCATGCGTTCGTGTGTGCGTGCGTGCGCATGCGCCCGGGCTTGTTTAAAGATGGGATCCAGTTCTTCTGGTCTGAGAACGGTGTGCTGCTGACTCCAGGGGATGCTGAGGGCCGACTGCTCCCTCGATACTTCAGCCGGGCCTTAAGACTCAAACCCACTCGTGAGTTTCTCCACTCCAGTGATGGAATTATTCGATTTTTCATGTTGTTTATTTTTAATTTTTTATACATTACAATCATTTTCAACCCCCCTTGTGTTTCAGGGTGTGTGCTGCCCCTTGAGTAGGTGGCCAAATAACTGATCTTCCATTGGCGTGTGAAGGATGCAATTGACCAGACCGACCACTGGCATCATATTTGTGCTAAGACTGTTGCCATTGATAGGTTGTCTGTTTGGAGTACTTTTAAGGAGAGTTCCGACATTTTAAAGACAACATATTTTAAGTCTCTGTTCAATTATTTTGTAAATAAGTGCTTTAATTGGAACCTTAAGAGATAATAAATTGGAGACTAAAAGAAAGCTACCAACAGTAAGACATACCAGGGAACACCCATCCCAGGCTGGTCTCTCTGGTGACAGGACTCATGAGGACAAGAAGGAAGGGGTTACTGTCAGATGGGAAACAGCCACGTACTGTGGTACACCCTCAACGGTTTCTCTGAGATATGGAAGTGCATGCACACACACACACACACAAGTACACACACGCTGTCTGTGCCAGGGAAGATAGTTATGTGTGGCTTCCTGGGCAGTTAAGACACATTGCAGGAAACCACACCAATGCAAAATTGTTTTTTCTGTTGTACAGGGCAAAAAAGAAACAGTTGACAACTTGATGAATGTCAATAAACATTTATTTATTACATCCAAATGAACACTTGTTTCTTTTCAAAACACATCATTATACTTTGTGCACCTTTCTGACATGACCATCGTACGTGAACCATGACTGGTCTGCTCAGTATCATTCAAAACCAACCCAGGTTTGACCTTCCTGACCAGTTTCAGTAAACACTCCTCATGCTGGTCAGAGCGGATAAAGAAGACAGTGGCGTGATGGGGAACCGAAACGGTCCCTTGGTAGTCCTAAATACATTTCAGACGTACTAGTAGATTTAAGAAAAGACAAGGCGCCGGGCGAGCTGGTGTACAGATACTTTGTAGGAGAGACAGAAAAAGGGCAGGGTGGGCTACAGATAGAAGTGGTGGGTGGACGGCTAGTAGTGCTAGAGAGCCTCGTGGCCACCAGTCAACTTGTGGAAGAGCTCCTCGTTGAGCGTGTCGCTCTGCTCGCGGCTGCGCGTCGACATGAAGATGTAGCCGCCGATGAATTCGTGGACGATCTTGCAGTCGGCCGTCACGCAGCTGAACGCTATGTTGACGTTCCCGTCAAACTCGATGGCCACCTGGGAGGGACAAAAACACAAGTGAATGTTTGGAAATACGGATAAAAGGGGCTCCAGGATAGACCTAGGGCAATTACCATTACAACGAATAGAGTATTATTAATAACAGCACGTTAGTTATGATTATAAGCAAATGCAATCAATAATGCGAACAGTAACAACAAAATCCAACTTGCCACAGGTGATTATTAAGCATTTGAAGGGCCATAACTTGAAAATTTCATTGAGAACTATGTAACATAGATCAAGTAATTTAAAAGGGTCAAACCTGTCGTATGTCCCAGTTGACGTTCCACTGCCTCATGTTGTTGTAGCGCCAGGTCTTGACCACGTCTCCCACGCCCAGGTCAATGCGGATCAGACGGTTGGGGGCGATCCCCATCACCTCGTCCTTGCGACTCCCCTTGAACCTGTGGGTCCAAGCACTTACCGTTACACCACACCCAAACCGGTGAACTACAAACCCCATCTACGAACCCCAACGATGAGATGAAACACTACAAACTGAACACAAAGAAAGCTAAACCACACAAAGGTTTAAACAGTCCCATGTGCTTGTGGCACACAGATTGAGAATTTATATTCTGGGTTGACAGATGTATCTATCAGATGATGCGTTGCTAGATGTGCCTGTCCTACCTGACCACGAAGAAGGACATCCCAAAGTCGGGCAGAGACTGCCAGATCTGCAGGAAGCGCTGAAGGGCCTCAGTCAGCGAAAGCTGAGCCACGTTCTGATAGGCCTCCAAGATGCGAGGGGTCAACTGGGCAGGGTCAACGAGAAATATATTAAGTTAAATGTCAAGAGTGATGGTAGAACAGGGTATACCATTACGGAGGTAAATAAGTAATATACTGTACATAGACTGGACAGACCTAGCAGATCAGTGTAATATGTAACATGGAGGTGTGTGTGTGTGTGTGCGCATGGCCACACCTGCTTGACCTTGTACTTCTTGTGGTAGCGTGGCGACACCAGGCTGTGTGTGTTGATGCTCTCGTCGCTGCTCACGTTTTGTGTGTTCGGCTTGGTCTGCTGCATGGCCAGGAAGGAGCGAATGCTCTGGATTTCACTCTCGAAGGAGCTGTCGGCCAGGCTGGTCCCTTTGGAGGCCAGCCTGCATGCTGCCATCCACTGGGAATACTGATGTTCCTGGAGATGGGGGTTGTGGGGAACGAATAATAAGGTGGAAAAAATGGAGAGATTGACGGTACTTAACAACGAGAGTTATATGAAATAAGTGAATTTGGCATAAGAAAATCTGACAAAATAACGAGTGACTCCATGTGTTATGCGCATTTGTTAGCGAATAGGACGTAATGTGTTGTAAGGGTATTACATTTCACCATTCCTATGAGGACATCTATACGTGTGTGTTGACTCACATTTTCACAGCGTAGATACACTTCATTCATGCCCTCTGGGGCTGGTATCAGCAGTCGAATGCAGAACTTCTGTCCAGCCACATTGACGTCCGGGGCAACCTCACATCCTGTCAAAGGTCACCGACAGCTACACCACCACATCTTACCATTTAAGGAATCTTGAGGTCTGGGCTGCATGTCTGCCTATCTATATCTGTAGGTATAGAAACTGAAAACGTGTGTGTGTGTGTGTGTGTGTGTGTGTGTGTGTGTGTGTTTCACAGCTAGAAAGTTTCGTTTACAGTAGGTGTGAGCAGCGTGTTGTTTCCGTGTAAGAGATAGAGCAAGTCACCTTTCAGGTTGATCTGTTGAATGGGTTCTCCTATGCTCTCCTCTTTACTCTTATAGTAAGAGATGGCGGTATCCTTGAACTTGAACCAGTACTGCTTATAGCCCTTCAGTGTCAACCTCTTAGGCCTGAAACCGACATCAACCATTGCTACAGCACATTCTCTGACATGTTTACTCTTTGTCTCTATACTGGACCCAAACATGGTTGGGGTAGTTTGAAGAGAGAGGACTCAAATCTTACCGGAATATCTTCAGATAATCATTGAGCTCTGGTGCAGTCATGTTTTCCTGTGTGCAAGACAAACCAGGATGTAACCCACCCGCTTCATCTTTCGCGGTGAAGGGAAACATTTTACATTTTGGGAAAACAAAGTATCAGAGTAAAGTGAAGGAAGTCTGACCAGCATGTCCGCAGTGCTGCTCTCTCCCTCCATCTTGATCTCGAGACACTGCAGCGCTGACTCCAGGTCGTCCATGGCCGGGCTGGTCAAACCCTGAGGCTCAGACAAGGCCAGCTTGTTGATGTGGTACTGAGGGATGGATGTTGAGTACAAGCACACAAACACAAACACACAAACACAAACACATTGGTTTAATGTATTTGATTTGAGGAACTCAGTCATAACAATCACATTTTCACTTTTTCTCTCCCTGCAGTGTCAAAGTGAGGCGAGCCTGTCCTGTTCCCTTCAGAATGTGAAAGTTAGAAAACATATGAAAAGGTGTACTGTTGATCCCACGTTTAGTTTTATGACCAATGATAGAAAGAGAAATATTGATCATTTCGTATTACATTGCCAATTATTAAACTCTTATGTATGTATTATGTAAACGAGAAGTATGTATAACTGCTATCGAGTAACAAATGATCAGCTAAGTCCTCTAGTACTACTCATGTTAACCCTTGCATGACACAGCTGCTGACAACTTGTAATCTGATATTTGTAATAAACTAGTGAGGTTACCTTCCGTGCTGAACCTCAGTGAAATGTATTTTGCTTCAAAGGGAATTTAAATATTTCCACAACATAATATTCAGTATATGTGTGCTATTTGGACTGAAAAGCTTTGCAAACAGAGGGGACAGGTTTGAGCCCTATTGGTTGCTAATGGGCAGTAAAGATTTCTTGATAATATAGGTTCTGTGCAATGCCTTGGTCACAGTTTTCCTGTTAACTGCTACAAACTGTGGGTAGTTGCATATGGTAGACAGGCCGGTACAGAGCTATGTGCAAACCTGCAGAGCCCCAAACAGCATCATCTCCTCTTCTGTACAGTCAATGTCCTCCAGCAGGATGGCCCAGCGGGCCTGCTCATACAGCTGGGTCAGACGCACCACATCATACTAAGAAGGGAAGTATGGAGAGAGAGAGACGGTGAAGAAGGGAATGGAGGGATGGAGACAGGGAGATACCTTTGTTAAAGAAAGGCTAAGGAGGTGGAGAGAGCTAGATGGAGGTAGAGACAAAAATGTCCCACATTTACTTTTTATGGACTGCATCTGTTTTAGCTGTTAATTTATGCCCATCTCTTTTCATTAGACCCAATTCGTCACCACACCAGCTCACCTTGGGCTCCAGATCGTGGAAACTGTAGTATTTGAAGCGGAGCCAGAGTCTGTCGTTCTCCTGGACTCCCTGCTGCATGAGGGAGCGGGACGAGTCCAACCATCTGTGTGGAAAGACAGCCAATAAGAAAGACATAAATAGTCACATGGAGATGAGGGGGCAAATGGATTAAGTAGACATTTGTATTATGTGTTTGCTCTGCAAAAGACATATACACTGTTTATACAGTATGCCAGGCCTGACCTGCTGTGGATGTGGGCCTTGTCCACCACGCTGGCCGGCCGGTACTGTTTGATGATGGCCTCTGGAGCGGGGGCTGGCAGGGGCACCGACAGCATCTTGTAGACAGCCTCGGTCTTGGGGGAGTCGGCGAAATGAGCCGGCATGCCGTTGTACAGGCATGGGATGGAGGCTGGGGAGGGCAGGAGAGGATCACTGCATGGTCACAGCAGGGATGTACCACAACAAGAAAGATAGCACAAGCCAAGACTCCTCCCAAAAAAAACCTGCTATAATTGAGGAGATATGCGTGCCAACTTTCAAAGTAAGCTTATTTGGTGCTGTGATGCCACCAGCCAAGCAGACCTGTTACTGTGAATAGTTACGTTACGTGTGCTAACCCTGTATATCTTCGTTATGTAAGCTTTGGCTTTAACGACAGGATCCGGGTTTACCTGAGGTGAGAGGCACCTCTGTGAGGTCATAGATCTCCTCTGAGTCCGAGTCTTTGTCTTTCTTCTTCTTCTTCTCCTCCACCGGACGCAGCAGCGATAGCTCCTCAGGGTGACGCAGGTCTGGGGAGAGTGGATGGAAGGATGGACTGATGGATGGACGGATGGATGGATAAAATGTTGTACAGTACTGTATACACAATAGCATACATTTTCATTTCCCTATCCACAGTCATACAGTTGCATCAAATTCAGGCAGAGAAGAGAAAAAAAGATAGATGGATCCACGAGTGACTCACTCAGCATATTGCAGATGCCCAGCACGGTGCGAAACACAGGGCCGGAGAAGCAGGCACGGAGTCTCAGAGTGGCTCCATTGGGCAGACCCAGCTTCAGGGGCTTGTGCTGGGCCATGAAGACGAGCCGGGCATCAGCCTGGATGCCACACTTGGCCAGGGACCAGGCTGTCCGCAGCAGCCACTGCTGCTTCTGCTCCCACCACAGGGCATGGTCGGACCAGTCGCGCTTCAACTCTGTGTCAAAAACGAAACTATAAGGCTGACACAAAATGGATGACACAAGCCCTCAGGGGTATTCTCTTTGAGGTGGATAATATAAACAGCGCTGTACTCTTTTGTTGAAAATGGGAAAGTTAGTATTTGTGATCTTTTAGACCTAAGGTGTATCCTTATACTGCGAGCATGCATTTGTGAATGCTGTGTAAATGTGTGACTCACGTGACTTCTCCACCAATTGTAAGATGACCCCTCCCACATGGAGGTCAGAAGTCACACTGATAGTGATGGGTGGGGCTTCCAGGTCCTCCACCGTGACTGACAGGTCCCATGCAGCCATACTGACAAAATGGATCAAGGCATACAGACAGAATATAGTAATTGACAGTACAGAAAAAAAAGATTATAAATCATTCCACTTTCCCATCATGAAATTATGATATTAGAAGAGCCAGGCACATGCACAGACCAAGACCCATGGCCACACACTTGGACGCTCAAACTGGACATGGTGACCCGGTTATTCTGATACATTCACTTCCTGTTTCTGACTCGTACATTCACAGTGGACACATCTTCTGCTTTCAGTATCTATCCAATTGCAAAATGGCTGTCCAAACCATCCCATCACCCACTGTCTGTGTGGGTATGTGGGTGTGTTTGTCACTGTTCTCTCTTCTGTCATGTCTATTGTGCAACAATCTAAGAATAATAATAATAATAATAACTTATAGGACCTTTATTCATAGAGTTACAAAGTATAACACTTTTGACAAACTATAAAATATTAACTGAAGCATTTTAGGCGTGTCTTATACTGTAGCTACAATAATTCATGCTATCTCAGGAAAAGCAATAGACTGGGTTCGATGCTCAGTAGCAGTACCATAGTTCCAGTAAGGGTAGTGGGTCAAGGGCCATCTTTACAATCTGTCCTCTGTTATTTCTCTCTCAGTTGCCTGGTGCTCTCCCTCCTCACTCCCTTTGTCTTTCTTACACGCCCTCCTTCTCAAGCAGTACAGGAAAGCCCCATCCTCGCATCTGTATTGCTTGTTCTTTAACATTTCTTTACCCTCTCTCTCACACACGCCCACGCATCCGCTCTCTTGTAGCACCTTACCCTCTCCACTGTCCAAAAGGCCGGGAAGCTCTGGCAGTGTTCAGAGAAAATTTCTCCTCCTCTCCTTCTTGCTCTATTGAAGACACTTCCTGGGCAGATTCGAAAAAATGGTTCGCTGGCACTCTCGTTCCCCTTTCTGTCTCCCAGTGCCGAGTAGGGTGTAGCGTTGTGGTTTAAGTAGCTGTGTGTTTGCAGCATGCGTGTCACTCGTATCAAGGGGGTTGTTCTGCTTTTTCAGTTTCCGGCAAGCGGATGTGTGAGTGACAGTGAGATTGACTAGGTCTGTGTAACTCTAATTGGGGCCATCAGTTGAAGGTTTGTGTTTATGGTTTGCGTCTAATAGTTTGTTGGAGTGTTTGAAACACACTCACACTTTGGACATGTAACACACATACACAATAGTACTGTAAATACTGATGACAGTGATCTCATTGCAGTATAATTTTGTAACAATTCATAACACCATGAAATTATGTCATTGTAATGGTATGCATTGCTGTTGAGCATTATCATCAAACCTATTCACTCCTCCACCTTGTGTAAGATCTGTGCTGGTTTTCTAGGGTTTCTTTCACATATCCACTCACTTTTATGGAACAAATTATAAACCCAATTAGGTTATAGTCTATTTATTATATTATCTGATTTGCTATTGCTTAGATATTTTTATATTGTGTTAAGTGTAAAAATTTTTGGCACACACGTATAAAAATTGCTTACTGTATATGATATAATAGAAGTGGTAGGCTACCAAGTAAAACATAAATGATAAACGCATTCTATAACAACTGTAAACCTATGGATAATCTAATGTGTATATTGTTTTGTTTTTATCTACAAAAAGGCCTTTCTCGAGTGGGTGAGTTTTTCATCTTTGCCAGTAGATGGAGATGCTGAAGAGTAAATGCTATTTCCTCTTCGCATTTGACGACTGACGCAGTAGAGAGACAAGAGGGTCCGTCATTCGGCTTGGCAGGCAGGAAAGGAGCGAAGTGTATGCGTGTAGTGCAGGTCGTGTAGGAATGTTTCCCTCACACACAATTTGTGCAAATATTTTTCAAATTTTGTTTGTATCTTTGATTCCATCGGTCTGGTTAAATAGACTGTTCAAAGGTCGCCACCCCCATAAACTGGTACAATCCTAGCGTCATCGTTCATAACAAAATGGCACATGCTCAATAATACACACTTTTAAAGTAGACGGTAAACACGTCCTTTTACCCCGGAAAACGAAACTTAATCTCTGCTGAAACAATTGTTTCTGAAACCTGCCAGAAGCCAAAGAAAATCTTCCGTATCTCGTTATCACAGCATGGCATTTCAAATGTCAACTATTTCTTCATGTGTCATTTCTTCCGTTGGTCCACTGTCCCGTAGCTGTGGTGACCTGATCGGTGTTAAATTTAGAAATATTACAGCAGCTGCAAATCCACAACCTATGCGTAAATTGCATTCATTTGCAGCGTTCGGAAAGAGTTTTGTCAAAGTCCCATTGAAGTGCAATAGTAGAGTGGAGAAATTCTCCACAACTGCAGCAGCTTCGAAGTCGTTTCAGGACCACGTTTTTAGCCCAAAGGCAAGAGGCGCGTTGGTCTATCGAATTGCTCTTGGTGCACTTGGAGTGACCGCCGCTGTTGCGTCGCTGCACGGCAGTGCCTGGGTCGCGATGGCTGCTGGCACGGAGAAATTGAACTTGGGGTCTGCTGAGGGCAACTGGGAAGAAACAAAGGGTGAGACAAGTCTCCAGAGAGTGTAAATAAAGTAACTTTTAATGAGGTTCAAACATCTGTAGGCTGTGGTGCGGCCATGCATAGTGCAGTCAACTGGATATTTTGTGAATTATTAGAATGACCAAATTATATTAAATGTCCATTGCACGTCTTTAATTTGACATGCATATTTACAGCAACCTTGGAGTCCTTGCCCCAGGAAGAGAGGCGTCAGTACTACAGGGCCAGCGGCTTCGTGGCTTTGGAGGACATTCCAGTGTGGACCCCCTCTTCAGGTGAGAGCCCTTGCTCCTTGCCAGCCACTGATAGTAGGCATTCTACCGTTTCTTGAATGGATATTGTTCCAAGGAATTCCCTGAGTCCTGCTTCAATCTTGTTGTCGTCATCCATCGGAGATGAAATAGAACCTATTCACGCCAATGTTTTATTTATTTGTTGTTTGTGTCTTCTCTATCTTTTTGTCTTCCTTTGTCTCTTTGTTTCACTCTGTGGCCCGACCCAGGTTCCTCAGGTGAGCCGTATTACACGAGGAACAAGGATCTGGACAAGAAGATCTCCCTCTACAGTGGTGACATCACCAAGCTGGAGATTGGCGCCATAGTCAATGCAGGTGATTGTCCGCAGTGCGTTTGTTGGGGAGTGAGAGATTTGTATGGTTAACTCAACCTAGAGATGAAATCCTGAGGCTCAGACTAGAACCCACATATATATCGTGATTATTGACAATGGCATAGTGAGAAGTCAAACAACTGTTTGAGGATCACAGGAACAATGTTTCTAAGCACAACCTGCACATTGACCTTTGACCTTCACACTACCAGAACTTTTCCATGAATACCTCTGTTTACACATTTGGAACACCATCAGTAGGAGTTATGTTTCGCCATACATCTTTATATGATTTTGTACGGTCTGTAATAAATACACAAACTGAATTAAAATGCTGACAGTTTCAGTTCAAATACTCACCACTTGATGGCAACACAGCCCAGGACATAGATAAGACAGTTATTAGATAATTTAATCAGAATCTTGGCACATAGTTTGCATTTGAAAGATTACATTAGCAAACACCAGAAAGTATTCTGGATAATTAGGCTTTAGCATCACAATGATGACTTTTCATTGGTCATTAACTGTCAGCTAGCATTAAATATTCCAGATCTGATGAAAAAGGGCTTTCTCAATATATTTCCTGAAATAATTTCAGATTCCTGAAGGCCTGTCAGTGAGGGCCCATTTTAACAAGAGCTTTTATAGAGTCTCCCTATTCTTAGTTCCACAGGCTAACAAAACAAAAAGCCCTAGTAAATGGCAAAGAGCAAATGGGGACAGAGCCGTGCGAGGCGAGAGAGAAAGACGTACATCAACCCCACACTGGACAGAAAATGAGTGAATATCAAACTGTGAAAACAGGAGGGACCTAAAAGGGAAAGCTGCTGGGAAAAGAGCAGGAGCTGGATTTGAAAAGGGGAGAAAAGACGGAGCAAGAGAATAATTGTTACTCAAGCATCCTCATATGACAGCATCTCCATGGCAACCAGGCATGTTCATGGTGGGTTTTAGTGGCCAAGCACGCATCCTGTCTACAGGCCCCACCACAACAGGCATTACAGATAGAACTAGAATAATAAAAGATACAGTGAGAACCTAGTCAAATGGATTACTGTGTCCACAGTGAAATGAACAATTTAACAACCAATAAAGCAATTTCGATAGAATCCCTTCCAATGCAATCTTTTCGTGCGCCCCGGTGAAGATAAATCACTTAAGCCAATCAAAATGAGGTTCTGTAGTCTGTGCGGTGTAAGTGTGCTTAATTGAGCGAACTCGAAGCAGCAATAAGATTTTCTGCATCATTATCTTGCCGGGTACTTGACAGAGATCTTGACTTGTGCGTGTTTAAAATAGATCATAAATGACAATCGATACAAACTTGGATAATATGTATCGAAGGTTCTAACAGAAGGTATTTTCTGCACTGTTCTGCTAATCAGTTAAAGGGATACTTCACCGATTTTCTTAAACGATATATGTTGTTTTTTAGGTTAAATTAAGTAAGTATATTTAACATGTTCGGGTCATAGGATCAATGTAAGTGAAATTCATGTATTTTCGGTGGTTGGAAAAATACATGAATTAATTAAATGGTTAATTCATTGTACACCACAATGCCCATAGATCATTGCGCAAATCAAACTTAGAACCAGCAAACGCTGTCCCCTTGGCTGAAAACGGTGGTAGTTAAAAAAATCCAGGAAGGACGCAATAGAGAGTAATTTTCTCAACTTGTTTGACATTCTCCTGTTTGATTGCAAAATGCTAAATGGCATACATACAATGTTTAAAATACAACATTGGTATCTGATGAAAACCTATCAAAAGATCAAAAGTGGGTGAACTATCACTTTAACGACCATTTTCAACTACAACACAAACCCCAGTCCGGATGGTCTTTAACGTCATAGTTTATTACTATAGATATTGTTTATAGTTTTAATGGTTGGAGGGAGCTGGCCTCCGATGATTGACTTGATCCACCGACAGTCTTTACTGACTATTTCTCATAGTGACTATGAGACCAACTGACGGATGGTTTGCTTCATTGGCTGTCTTAACCGATCGAGTGTGTAGGTGAGCGACTGTCTTACTGACTGTGGCAGTCTGATTGCCTTTCTTACAGTAACCGACTAGTTGAATGACATGTCTTCCTGACTAAGGAGCGGCCTGACTGACTGACCTACTGTCTACCTGACTGAACGACTGGTCTGTCTGACTGCCGGTCTACCTGACTGAGAAGTCCTAAGTAGTAGGCGAAAATCCTCACTCTTCATTCCCTTCATTCCCATTTCTGACACATATTCTCAAAATATTCAGCCGTTTTCACTCTGAACCCTACAATTTACCGCCAAGCTCACTTTGGACAGTTTTACGAACTGCCACTCTGCGTGATAGTCCGCCTCTCCATTCTAGCGAGGGCTGTGGACTACCAGAATAGGGACACACACACCACAGTGTCCTGGGGCTCGTTGGGGGCTTGTGGCTTGACAAAGGCCGCCTCACAACATCATTTCGGGCTGCAAACATTCAATTGAAACCAACCGAGACCAATTACAGGGTCTACTGGCAGACTGGTGGGTAAACGGTTAGAGGAGTAGGGAGGGGGCCTTGTAGAGGATAAATAGGGCTAAGATGACACGCGCACACACGTAAGCACACACACACACACACACACACACACATATACACCTACTCACACACACACACACACATGCATTTAACCCAGCACAGTCTATAAGAGCTTCACACACACACACTGGGTTCACCCACCCCACCTCACCCAGACGATGCTGATCGATCAGGAGCCGGTGGGAGGGCGCTAGGAGGAGGACTGTTTGTCGTTTGTGTCGTTCTCAATAAAGATTGGATTTACAGTAACTCGGCCCACCCGCCCCGCTCCTCCCCCTTTCCGTCTCCCTTCGTCTAACCCTCTCTCCAGTTTTACTGCTCCTGGCTACTGCCTTTCTCCTATAAAACACCATAAACATAAAAACCCACAAGCACTTAGGAGCTGTCCTCAGGAAAGGGGGGGGGGGGGCTAGTGTAACGCGTTCTCCTCTTTACACCCCTCAATCACTCCATCCGGAGAGATGGAGTGAAAGTCAAAGAAGGGGAGGAGGTATTGTCTGATGGGTTTGAAGATTAAGATGGATGACACAATGGAATGTCATTGGCTGGATAAGCGCGTGTGCGTGTGCGATTGCGATTGCGTGTGCGTGTGTACATAGGGGTTTACACTTACTGCATCTATCGACTTCAGATAAATTGATATTGCATTAATTATACACTCGGTAGCTTGAAACGCTTGATAGTTAATTCAATCAAATTTTAGCTAATACATTTCATTCAAAAGATTATCTTACAGTGATGATGAGTGTTTGGCTTCAATTTAATTTGGTCAGAATGAAACCATTACATTCCAAATGGAAGGGATTGTCCTGCCTTTAGCATATTCCGGTTTCAGAGTACATTGCATATATTTACTCTGTGTATAAAGTATGTTGGTTTATGTCTGGTAGCTAAACCTATTGATACCAGTATTTTAGATTTGTTAGCCTAGCTTAACCTTTCATATGGAGTGAAGTGAAGTGAAAATAATTGCTGGTCCTATCTCTGTTTTTAAAGCTGGCCTTACTGTTAACTTGTTGAGTGGGAGTTAGGCTTGCTGTGTGTGTGTGATTTAGGGCATGTGTGGCTGTGTGGGTGGTTTAAGCTTGTCAATGCGTGTTTCCAATTTACTCCATCCCCAACTGTGTGTGTGCGCGCGCGCGCGTGTGTGCGTGTGTGTGTGTGTGTGTGTGTGTGTGTGTGTGTGTGTGTGTGTGTGTGTGTGTGTGTGTGTGTGTGTGTGTGTGTGTGTGTGTGTGTGTGTGTGGCTGGAGGCTAAACCCAACACGGATAAGGTCTTCAGTTTCTCTTTGTGGGGTAATAGATAACGGCGGTGGCTGCCGCGGGCAAACCTCTCACTGTTGGAACGGTTGGGATATACAAGATAACAGCCCATAGTATCCGGACTTGCAGGTGACAGACAGAGCCACCAGTGGTAGAGATAATACTGGGTGGAGGGTGTGTGTGCGTGTGCGTGTGCGTGCGTGCGTGCGTGCGTGCGTGCGTGCGTGCGTGGGGAGGAGGGAGAAAGAAAGAGGAACAGGGAGGAATGGAGGGAAGAATAGCTACATAGGAAGATGGAGGCTGACATGTGGAAGCTATGAAGCAGAGATGGATAGGCAGGCAAGGTATAAAAAAAGAAAAATGAAGCCAGTCCTTCTTTGGCTCTTGACTCTGGTGAGAATGAAACGACCTGAAGCTTTTGTGTTGCGCAGACGGAGGGAAAGCCTGAATGCCCATCGGCCTCCAAACTTGAAACTTAAAGCCTCATGTCATATTTTCTCCACTGCCCCCAGGTATATAGCTTGTTCAGGTCTCGACCAGGAGTAAATGGAAGGATTTTCAGAAAGTCATCACGGGTCATAGAGTCCTTTGGTTGTGTATCTGTCAAACTTTCACACCGATAGCGGTACCTGGAATTCGGTACCGGTACCTCTTTTTTGGTACTTTCTTTGAATAGAGTACTTTTACCTCTTTGCAATAGGGTTCTATTTCTCTACAAATGCATACTTAAATTGAACAACCAATAACTGAAGAAGTTTAGTATTATTTGAAAGCTGATACCTAGTAATATCTTAAAGCGATGGTTTAAATGCGTTTTTCAAACATTATTGAATTATTACATTTTAAAGATTAAACTATTTCCTATGCCATTGTTTACTTTTGATATTCATTGAACAAGATGTCTACCATGTCTGGGCAAAGTGTTGAACATCTAAGACAATGGGCTGATAGCCTAGATGGCTTATCATCATTATGAGGGTATCAACCACTCCTGTGAAAGAAATTATGCAATTTCTCGTATACTCCTGTGGTTTACGTATATTGTCAATGTGCCTTGCTTACAATTTTTTTTATGCACAGTGATATTGATATACATTTTATATTGGTATTATGAACCGGGAAAGTGCAACGCACCCAGTTTTCCCGTAACCGCAGCTTGTTGATGTCCTACATAAATACGTGGGTAATTCCGTCACAGTTCAGTTAGCATTGACGGTTAAATGCACAAGGGTGTACTCTTTCATTACATAAATTAAATGTAGACATTTAAATTACTTTTAATACTGCAAATCATTAAAACACACGTTTGTTGCAAGGTACTTGGCTTTCAGGCCATCAAATAGCCTACACTCTGACTTCAGGTTTTAGAAATATTTTGTGTTTGGCCAGGTGTTTCCTTAGGTTAAACGTGTTGCCTTGAACAGCTTTGCATTTTAAGTTTTGAAAAGTCTAAGTACACTGAAGACCGCTTTTGGCTCACCATTGTCTGACTGTGTTGTAACATTGAACAAGCTGCAGGGGTGACGTAATCGCTTTCACACTCATTATTTTCTCACCCAGATTTCTCTCAGGGAGGCCTACTCAAATTTGGCACCGATTGATTTTATGTGAACCGGTACTCTGAAGTACCGAGTTCGGTACCCAACCCTAGTTTTGGCTGTAACCATTTTAACATTGTCAGGTTTTGTTTTTTCATCAAAGCCAAGACCCAGAATGTGTAGCCACTACTAGGGCTGCACGATATTTGCTAAAATCAATATCCTGATATTTTATGTGAAAATAATATTTATTATTTATTGTTATCACGATAATCTCAACAATATTTGATTTCTGAAAAATATATACAATGCAATAGCATAATGTAATAAACATAATATTCATATGTATTTATAATAAAATAGCCCAAGGCCTATATAAAAAATTTAAATGACTGCACACCTGAACATGCATTTCAGAAACCACACACACACATACACCCACACACATATATAGGCCTACTGTTTGAAGAAAAGGAATAAATGCCCACTGCTCTCCACCATTGTCTCTGTGTTCTGATCGACCAACAAGGGCGAACACAATCCACCTTGCCAGCATTATTACAGTAATATGCTGGGTTCTTCCCCACAATGAGCATAGGTATTTAAAATAATAGAGCCATTCCACAAATGTTTACTAAGTCAAGTAGTGACTTTACATGGCACATACATTGTCTGCCGTTTCTGTTGGCCTACCTCTTAGTTATTTCTGAGTTGGGAAAGGAAAACACTGGTAGAACTGCACTCCAAAACACCAAGCAATGTTAATTAACTAGCCAGCTTTTTGTTACATAAATTAACGCTGGTCTGAGACTCCTGCTAGCATGGAAAGGAATAGAATTCAGGAACAAAATACACATGTCGTGTATTTCCCAATGGAAGAGATTCCAACGATTACTCAAATACTGGAAGTCGAAAGCCAAAGTTTCAGAAGAGTAGGTTTTATTCGGCATAGAATCAGACCGAGTGAAGTCTGCAGTCCAACTGAATCGTACATACATGGTTGGGCTTTAAATAAATTTCTCTAAGCATACCCCAAAGTTCTAACAAATCCCCATAATGCAATAAACAGCACCCATTTTTCAAACATCTCGGAGCATGTCTTTCCTAATTACCCTGTTTCGTGACTAGCAAATCTTTTGCAGTCTCCCTTTAACAACGGACCCCTTTTCTGTTAATTGTATTCTCATCTTTCCTCAGGTTAACAAACAATGATGTGTTCTAAGATAATCAAATAAGGGAAAACTAAAATGCTGGCTTTTAATGCTCTCAACTTCCTTCCTTCCTTCTCTGCTTTGCCCCCATTAGGTGACCTTTATGTTCTGGGGGTAATTAGTACATAGATTATCATCTACACATGCACCTGCTCGCCTAGGATTCACCCCATACTGTATCTGTCCTCCAGTTATCTCTACTCTTCTTGTTAATTAAAACTAATATTAAACTATGGTATGATTACCTACTAACCTTTAAATATTGATTACGAATACTTGACTACAAAATAGGTATCTACTTTTTACACTAAATATACCACAAAACCTGTGCATGGTTATGATAGTTTGACTGAGTAACCATCATGTTTAGGGAACATTCGTATTATTTTGTGGATAATGGTTGCCTCGGGTGGTGAGTAGAGCTCTATCACTTGTGTTTGTTACGCGTGTATAAAGAGTTGTTACACACCGCCCTGCCAAAACAAAACTAATCTGGGCCCAACTGCATCATAACATTATTAAATAAATAAAATAAACTATATTTGTTTTAATGCCTTCATCGCCTATCCTGTACTTTGTGGTGAACCGCTTAATTCGTAACTCGACCTCGTCTAACAACGAATGCAGTAGGTTACTGATTCTCGAAAGTAGCATGCTAGCAAAATGGAATTTTGTCTCCCATGAGAGTGAGGCTCATCTTGTTAGCATGCTAAACATGAACACCTGTGATTGGTCGTAGCGTCTGGGGTTGAAACGTAAAGTTGAGCTTGCTTTGATGCAGTGAGGTGAGTGGGTGTTTTTAATTTAACTGGTTAATATTGCCCACATTTTACAAGATATATTGTTGGTAGCAATATTGTTATCACGATAAATATACAGTTTATCGTGCAGCCCTAGCCACTACCCATATGTTGACCCGAGCATGGAAGCAGGCAAGACTTCAAGTCATTCGCTATGGTGCCAGGAGCCTCGGGGGGTGGTGTACTGGGCTGTAGGGCTGCCCAGGGTGGGCTCCTTGGAGGGGCTCCACAGGTACTGTTAACCTTCGTCAGGGCCTTCAAAGTACCACAGCTCCTTGTCGGGGCCTCTTAAGTTCCACAGCTCTCTCTGTGGTGGTTACTGTCTCCACCCCAGTGGAGTTACCATGGCCTGCCCTATTTATTCCCTGTAGGTCATACTGTGCCATTCTACTGTAGGGAGGAAAAGGCTTCTCTGAACCAGCCAAAGTAGTAGTTGTCAGACCCTAGTTGTTGTTTTCACTCTAATGGCGGAATCAAATTATTCTCAATTCGGCCCTGTTCCTTTTCCAGTCTTTGGTAGCAGGTGTTTTTGAGATAATCGTAGGTTCTCCGTTTATACTGTTCCGAGTGCCGCTGGCTGATTGGCAGCGAGGTGATGCCGAGGTCACGGCCGCGGCGCCGCTCATTTTGTCGGCCGCCTGTCGGTCGGTGTGTGATGCTCGTGGGCCATTTCCCAGGCCTGTGTGGGCTAGTGCTCATGCTGCGGCCTCTCCACTGCATCTCTCTGTGGCAGTGACCCCCGCCTCTCTTTGGGCTACGGGTCTTGGCTGTCGGCCGCGCTCCTCGGCTCCTCGGCCTCCGTATCCCTCTAGACAAGGGGAGCCGCTGCGGTGGATTGAGGCTACGGCTGTCACGTCCGATTATGAACACTGCAGACGGTGCCGCCTTCTCTCCACTGGGTAGACGTGGCAAAGAACCGGCGCTCGCGCTGCGGTGCTATCGATTTGGTTTCCCGACCAGCTGCATTGGGCTTTATCTTTTTTCGTTGTTGGAAGCGCAGAACCCCCCCCCCCCCCAATCACTCTTTGTTGTTGTTGAAGGTTGTGCATTGCTACCCGGTGCAAAACAGCCCACCTCCACCCTATTGAAAGCTGTTGTGCTGAGGCTCCTCTGAGTTGGGGGGGAGAGGAGGCATAGACAGGTCTTCCTTTTACGACAGCCATTTGATTTACACCTTCATTTGATCTATGACATTGACGAGTTAACATGCCCGGCGAGTCAATCAATCCCTAATCACTCCGCCCTCCCGTAGTGGTAAATAAACAACCGCCCCAAAAAAACACACAAAACTGAGTTTGCAGAAAAAGCTCGTTCATAGTAATTATTTTTCCCCTCGTTAAAAGCTTTCCCACCCCACGGATCAATCGCCACTTTAGCTGGGGGATGAAGGGATGGGGGGAGGAGGAAGTGAGAGGCTCATTAGCTTGATTGGGCCGATGTGGGAGATGAAGGGGGAGAGAGAGAGGAAGAGAGAGGGGAGCCAGCTTGCTCATCAGACCTTCTCTCATCAACGCCACTGCTCGGCTCTGTTCGATTGTATTTGTTTTCCGGATGAGAGTGGTGTTCAGTGCGAACAAAGGCCGTGGCGAGGAAGACTATGGAAGCGGGTGTCTGTTCTCCAAAAAAAGCCACAACCGAGATTGGCTGAGACAGATGCCCTGGAGAGACGCCCTCAACATGGCTGACTCGCCGGCTCCATCCAAGCTGACTTTCTGCCACTCCTATGAACTCCATCTATATACATATATGAGATCTAAGGAGACATGAGACGATCTGAAGAGAAGAGGCCCTACTTCTGGACCTTCATAAAGAGCCGGACCCTGGGGCTCGCCACCCCCTTTGACCCTCAGCCTTGGCCCTGGAGCATGGCTTTGACCGGAACGCACAGGCTGGTGCTGAGGCCCTGGCATGGTGCGGAGGCCCAGACCGTTTTCCTGGTTTCAAGACGGCGGGCGGTGTGAGGACCACCTGCTTTCTCCTCTGACACCGTAGCCTGCCTCACACGGCTCCCTGCACCGCTGATGGTCCTCCCTCTCCGTAACCGCCATTACCTTCCCAACGGCAGGAAAACCGAAGCCCTCCGTCGAGCCTGAATGAATCCAATTCACACACCCAATTAGTGGTGCGTTCGTCCTCCAAACCCAACACGTTTCTCTGCGTTCTCCAGGGCTCTGATGATGAAGCTAGTTCAGACACCTCTCATACACGTTCGTACGTGCTTACACCGTAATCACTGTCAATTAAATTTTGCCTGGACGGCGAGCGTGCTCTTGGCCTGGGCATTAGTGTTAGTGTGGAAATGACAGGGATATTTATAGGAGGGCTATTTAGCTACTCATCCCCTTGTTTATGGAGTAGAGAGGACTGTGTTAGCCGTGGACTGTGTGATCGGTGAACCGTTTAAATTTTTTTCTCCCCGTTCACTCAGTACATGCTGGGGAGCGTGGGCTTTTCAGGGAAGGATGGTTCAAAGGGCTTCAGGTTGAAATGTCCAGCTTCGTAAGGCTTTGACGTCAGTGTACTTATGAACATTCAATCGACCGAGAATGTCTAGCAGTGCCCCTGCGGAGAAGGGTCCTTGCAACACAAAATGTGGTTAAGACTGAAAGACAATTTAATTCAGTTTCATTTAATTTAATTGAGTAGTTCTTTTTGAAGTGAATGTGTTAGTTGCACATTCTCAAAAAAAATATGTTAGTACCCAAACTCTGCAAGCTGTCGGCAACATAATTTTAATTAGTTTTTTAAATGTGCATTCACATAAATTGAATGGCTTATATAACCTCCATGTTGTCCCTGTCAAAAGGAAGTATAAAGTACTTTTATTTCCCAAAGAGCAGCAGTTAATTCAGCTCGGAGAATACTGGGTATAAGAGGCATTTTTTAGAATTGCGTTGCTATGTGTGTCTTTATGTGAGCGTGTGCCACTGACAAAATGGCCGTGAGGCCCCGATTTTGAAGTGTGCGAGCAGGACAGACTCAGCGGGAGGACGTGGGAGACTCTCCAGAGGGCCCCGGAGGAGCTGTGCTCACCATTCATCCCTGCTCGGGTGTCACATCTAAACTCTATCTGACGCTAGCCCACAAGTCCTCCCCGTTTGGTTCCTGTGTGTGTGTGTGTGTGTGCGTGCGTGCGTGCGTGCGTGCGTGTGCCGGGCCCTTCGCCGGGTGTCACCGTGTCTGCGAGAGCAGTCCCGTCAGTGCCTCTTACATCCCGCACTGTAACGTGCACGTCGGAGCAGAGGAGTGTGTTTGTGTCTTGGTTTTATTTTAAATAGGGGCTGGGGGTGGTTGTCCTGGATCCCTCCCTTATATCTGTGGGTGCGTAGAAAGTTGTGGATTACACTCTGTGTATCGGTGCTTGGCTGCGGGCATGTAGTCAATGGCCAGTCAGTTTCTCCATCCTGTTCTCCGCTGCACGTACTACTTGAAGCGACATACTTGATGAGATACTCCAAAAAGTCTGGGATGTTATGGAGGAGCCGTCCTATTACTGACGGTTGAGTAGGTGGGCTGCACTGTCATCATGACATTATTTAGAGTGCGCTTGGCTAGATGAAGATGACAAGGGGGACACTTATTGGTATAGGGCTGGATCATAATGACTAGGCAGGCTCCCTGTGGATTATAGTTCTAAGAAGAGACACAGTGGGGGGTCACTGGTAATGTAGACACAGGCATAAGCATAATACACACAAGTATAGATGCGCTCTCACACGCGCACACACACACACACACACACACACGCATACTGTAAAGGAACAACTCGCCTGTTAACTTAATCATTGGCACTCAAAGAATCCCGCTTGCTCAACGATTGCGTCTCTCTGTCGCTGACGTAGACATCTGCACACGCACACACATGCATGCGCCCCCGTCCCCCGCCCCCACACACACACACACACACACACACACACACACACACACATGCACACACTGTCATGAACAGTTTGTCTAAAGATACTTATACACTCCCCGTTCGTTATATTGATCCGTGCTTACACAAGCATTAGCACTCACTTAAAATGGACGGCATGTCCTTACTCAACACAGGCACAGAGCACGCATTATATACACATGCGCACACACACATTTTCACACGCAAAACTCAGAGACCCACGCAAACATACATACAGACACACACACACACACACACACACTGTAGCGACATACATACAACAGCCGAGGGTAAACAAGTCTCAAGTCTTGTACAGACACAGACACACGTCTGAGTGGGTAAGCTAGCGAATTGTTGTAAATGTTTAGAGGGGCACACCGACTGACGTATTCATCCAGTGGATTTGATTTACCGAGTTATGCTCACTCTCCTCATCAACCACATGAATTATATCATATAGATTTTTCACGTGTTAGAATGTGTTATGTTTTTATACCGTATATAATATATAAACCCCTTCGTTTTTGGTTCGAATGCACTCTGAAAACAATGAAAGTACTCATGAAGAAGGTCTCACTTTTACAATAATTTTATTTGCGTAGAAAATAAAACCAACATAACAAACAGAACAAAAAAATATGAAAACGTGTTCTCAGCATTTTCAGTTTATACAGAAGAGCGTATGTGATTAAATTTTAGGGGAAAAGCAGGCTCTGAAAGGAAAGGTTTTCTATAGGTATTTGAAGGAGTTCCTTTATGTCACGTTGGCTTCCCGAAAGCGTTATCGAGAAAACAAAACATGTTAAACTGCATTGAAAAGGCAAAAGGGGGGGCTATTTAAAGTTAGAGCTAGATCCAAAACCAAGTCTGCGTCTCTTTGTCTTTGTCCCGCTGGCTCTCTGCCTCCTTTTTTTCCTACTTTTCCCGTTCCCTTCTTTTATCTCTGTCTCTCTCTTTTGTCACCTTCTAACTGTTGTGCACGCACAATGCCTGATGTCAGTTTGTACCCATTGTAGGTTCTACAGCATGTGGCCAAGGAGAAGCTGGTCTACTGGAAGTGCCCGGTTTTTCCCCCTTGTTTATAATTACGTGTTTATGTGGGTGTGTCTGTTTGTGTGTCTGTTTGTGTGACAGTGAAGACTCACTACCAAATAATTGTCCTGTCAATGTAGTATCACGAGACAAATAGTTCTACTTATTCTGTATGTATCGCTGAAAAATGCAGCGAAGCAAAGATGATACCTCATTAATTCCATGGTTAATGTATGCATTTCAGTGGGGAATTACAGTGCCGTACTGATTTAGAATACTTGAACATGCATCTTTTATTTTCAAACAAGTCTTGGCCCAGTATTTTAGTGCCTTTCCCAGTTCTGCAATATCTGTGTCCCTAAAGATCCATTTGGGTCTCTGTGGCTTGGCTGTATATTTTTGGAAACAGATACATGTCTTTTTGTGTGTGTGTGTGTGTGTGTGTGTGTGTGTGTGTGTGTGTGTGTGTGTGTGTGTGTGTGTGTGTGTGTGTGTGTGTGTGTGTGTGTTGGAATACACAGTGCTGCGGTGTGGTTCATATCCCTGATAGCTCAACTGCCCCCCCCCCCCCGGGCTGTGTAAGGCCTGAGTATTGTAACAACTCTATGAAATGGTTACCCATCTGAAGACTTATCAGTTCGCTACTTTTTAAAGAAGTACTTCAAGTGTAATGTTCACTGTTTTTGATAAGGGAGCTGGGCTCTCACTTTGCCCTTCAGTACACATTGTTGTTGTATGCTGTTGCGGAGACAATGGAGCGTCTGGATCAGCTCTTAAGAAGCCTTGAGCCAAACAAGATGCCTTTAGCTTTCTCTAAACAAAGATGAATGAGGTGTGTCGTTTTAGAGGAGCAGTCTGTTTAGTGTTTTTTTTGCCGAAGCTGCCTTGAAACTCAGCCTCTGGATTCCCTTCCTTCACTCTTACTTTATGATTGTCTTAGAATGCCTTTAGTCGTAGAAGCCTACCGGCTCTTTTATATCATGGCAAGTAGTAAACAATGTCGATATCTTTTTGTGTACGGATGTCAATGGGTGAAAACGGGAAAGGCTTTGTCAAAAAGGGGGTTCCATGTTTCGAAAAAGCTGCCTGGCCCCGATAAAGGGAATGATTGGTTCTTTTCCGAGGGCGATTACAGTCTTCCTGCCGTGGGCCTGTGTCTTTGTGGGCAGCAGCAGGGAGCAGAGAAGCTCATGGGAGAACTCTTTGAATGTGAGCACGAGCCAGTCTTTGGATGATGATGTATGTTCTCCCACTTGTCACCCCCCCCCCCCCCCCCCTTCGTGCTTCTTGCCTTTTGTCTGTCTCTACCCCTCTCATCTTTCTGTCAAGTCTCACCCCTTTGCCAGTCTCCCCCACTCTCTCCACTCTTATATCTCTCCTCTTCTTTTTTTTTTTTTTCCTTCCCTCGGTTCTCTCTTTTTTTTCTAGTCTCGTTTCTCCGTTGTCCTTTGTCTGTCGCTCCCTGGGTTCTCTGTCTGTTTTACCCCCCACCCCCACCCATGTTGTCTCTCCTCCCTTCATTCTCTCTTTTTTTTTTCTCTCTCTCTCTCTCTCTCTCTCTCTCTCTCTCTCCCTCCCCTCATTAAACTCCCTGTCTCCGTCAGTCCTCTTATCAAGGCTGTCAGCTCCTTTCGGCAAGAACAAAGTCTCCTCCTTGCGGCGCCACAAAAGACACAGCAGAAAGAAGACTCCCCTCCCCTCCCTGAAAAAAAGACATGAATAAAAACGAAATGGGGGAGAATTCGAGAAGCCGAGGTCTTAGAGCACATGTCTCCTAAATGTTGGTGATGATGTGTTGTTATCTGTAGGTCCCAGCTACCATCAATCTCTCTCTCTCACTCTCTCTCTCAACCCCCACATCCCCCCTCCCATCTGACATGGTTCTCTATACAGTGTAGACAAGACAGTCAGCAGCACAGCTACATCTCTACACACATCCCCTGTTATTTCCTTTGAATAAATATCTGCCCCCTAAAACCTAGTCTAGTCTTCACCTCAAACGAGCTACTGCGTATTATTATGAGCACAGAAAAAAAAGGTAGATTCGAAGGATATTGAGATATCTGGGAAACAAACGTAACAATTTATAATTTATAACCATAAGCAGCAAGTCTAAGAAATATTATACACCCAGAGCGGTTGGACTGGCTGGCACTCATATCATGTCCGTCAATAATTATGTCCAATCAATGCAACCTTTTAAAGCCAGTCTTGTACGTATCAGACCAATCAGAATCCAACCAGAAGAGGCACAGAGGGTACTTTGGAACCGTGGGCGAAACGCCCCGTGCGCCCAGCAACCGTGTCCATAGAGACGGCGCCGGGCCGACCGTTTCCTCGGCAATGTCATCACGTGTAGGCGTAGTCTATGTCGGGGACGCCGCCCTCCCGATAGCCCCGGTTGGTCCCGTAGCCCCCGTGGTGATGACCGCCTTGGCTGAGGATGGTGCCGTTGAGGGTGAGAGTGCCACGTGCGCTGCGGTAGGTCCCGTTGCCCTGGGCCGTGGAGGCCGAGGAGGGGAAGATGGTGTGCACGTAGGTCACGTCCTCCAGGCCCGGCTGCAGGGGCTGGTGGGCCGCCGCCATGGCCGTCATCTGGAAGCCCGGCGGCGCCCGGATCTCAAGGATGGACGTGTCCTTCTTGGTGCCCGACTCCACGTAGTCGTCGTAGGCCTTCCCGGGAGCGCCCACCCCCCGCGGTCCCCGGCCGTAGGAGGCCGAGTCGCCGCTCACGTAGCCCGCCCGCTGGCCGTACCAGCAGAAGATCCCGAAGATGAGCAGCAGCGACACCAGGGCCGTGGCGCCCCCGATAATGCCGGCCAGCGGGAGCGCGTTGAGCTCCCCGTCCGCCCCCTCCCCGTCCGCCCCCTCTCCGTCCTCTCCCGCGTTGGCTGCCGCCTCGCCCGTCTCGATCTGAGCGCAGGCCGGCGTGGCGTCCTTACTGTCCAGGTCCAGGTGGCCCGTCCGGGAAGACGAGGCTCCGTGCTCAGGGCTCTGCCGCAGGGGCAGCAGGCAGACGAGGTAGTGGGAGCGCGGGGTGAGCTGGGTGAGGAGGTACTGCTGCCTCTCTCCGGGGACCAGGGTCTCGGTGATGGAGCCTAGCGCTGCGCTGCTGCCAAGCCGGAGCCAGGACAAGCGGAAGGAGGAGGGCGGCCGCGGGCACAGCCAGGTCACCAGCACGCTGTCTGCCGCTAGGGGCTTCACCGTCAGCTCCAGGGCCTGGCCCGCCACCTGGCCCCCTTCCCCCGGCGCCAGCGGCAGCACCAGACCCGGCCGCTTGGCCCGCAGGGTGAACAGGGAGCCCTGGGTGGGGGACAGGATAGGGCTGGAGGAGGTAGTGGTGGTGATGGAGCTGCCAGGGGCTGAATCCCCGGCCTTACCCTCGCCAGCCCCACCCCGCCCCCCTACCGCGTTAACCCCGGCTCCCCCTCCAGCAGGAGGGCCCTCGCACTGCTCCATCAGCCCCGTCAAGTCCTTGAGCGCCTGGCCCTGGACGGCCTCGGGCCCCTGGCAGGTCAGACCCCTGACAGTCACCGCCGCCCCACGGCTGTGGAGCCAGGCGTGGAGCCAGCGCAGGTTGCAGCCGCAGTACCAGGGGTTCCCCCGGAGCAGCAGCAGCTCCAGGCCGTCGGTGTCACGCAGCAGGCCCCGGGGCAGCGTGGTCAGGTTGTTGCCCGACAGGTCCAGCCTCTGGAGGCGCCGCATGCCGTCCAGCGTGCCCCGCGGCACGTGGGTCATGCCGTTGTCCTGCAGGTGGAGCCGCAGCAGCTGGGCGGCGGGCAGGTTGACGGGGGGCGCCTGCAGGGCGTTGCGCACCAGGGACAGCTCGCTCAGGTTGGCCAGCCGGGAGAAGGTGTCGTCGGCGATGCGCGTGTTGGCCAGCAGGTTGCCGTCGAGCACCAGGCGCCGCAGCGAGGCCAGGCCGCGGAAGGCGTGCGTGGGGATGGTGCTGATGCGGTTGTCGTCCAGCCGCAGCTCCTCCAGCGAGGCCGGCAGGCCGGCGGGGATGCTGGACAGGTGGTTGCGCGACAGGAAGAGCAGGCGGAGGCGTGGCGTCCCCGAGAAGGCCCGCTCCTGGATGCTGACGGTGGAGATGGAGTTGTCGTCCAGGTGCAGGCGCTCCAGCAGCGGGAGCTTGGCCAGCGAGCTGCGCGGCAGCGTCCGTATGTTGTTGTCCTGCAGGTGGAGCTCGCGCAGCGAGGGCGGCAGGTGCACGGGGAACTCGTCCAGCTGGTTGGCGTAGAGGTACACCACCCGTATGGAGGCGCTGCGCTCCAGCGAGGGCGGCAGTCCGGCGTTGCTCAGCCGGTTGCTCTGCAGGTAGAGGACGGCGGCGGTGAGCGGCAGCGGCGGGATCATGCTCAGGCCCCGGTCGTTGCAGTAGACAAAGCCCTCGTCGCAGCGGCAGACCGACGGGCACACGGCCCCCTCCTCCCCCTCGCCCGTCTCCATGGCGGCGGCGGCGGCCGCCAGCTCCAGCATCTCGGCCAGCAGGGTGAGGCACAGCAGGAGCAGGAAGAGCCAATCGCGGAGCTCGGCGAGACTCTCCACGGCCATCGTGTTCGGAGCTCTGGCACTGAGAGGGCGGCAGAGCGACAGAGAGGGAGAGAGAGAGAAGGGGAGTGGTAGGAGAAGGGGGAGGGAAAGGTTTGTCGAAAATTGGAAGGAGAGAAAACACAAGGAGAGGGGTTGGCAACGAGAAAAAATGAATTAGTACACAGACCATGAGGGAGGAGTGAGTCAATGTGCTGAAGAACATTATGAGCGATTGAACCCTCTTCCAGACTATTATGTAGTCGTTACTGAAGATAACAGAAAAGTGCAGTACTTTTGGCCTCAGTCCTGTGTGCAAAAGTGGTGAAAGATCTTGGAGGGAGTTGTTGGGAGAACTTAATAGGAGCTGTCACGTTAGCATGGGTCAGCTCGCCGTCCCGTGCACAAGAGAAATGGACAGTTGGACAGAGTGAGTGAGTGGGTGAGGGGAGATTAAGTGACTGGGTGAACGGTGTGGGGGACAGAGAGATGGAGAAAATTGGACACTGACAGTTGGAGCGCAAAAAATGAGGGGGGAATTCTCTTCCAGAGGGAGATGAAGTGTGAGCCGGTGACAGCAGCTAGGGGTTCTGGGAAATCTGATTAATTGGTGGGTTTTGTTTATATCGAAGACGCCAGCGGACGACCCCTTTGCCACTCATATGTAACCTCAGCACGGATGAACTCTTTACCCTCGTATCACGACACATATTCAGATGCATGTCCTATGGGTTTAAACAGGGGTCTGGGGGAGTTGGCGTTCATCCAGGGAGCCGTCATGGGACTTGGGAAACACTAACGAGAGAGCACGGTCAAATTCATGCACTGTAGCACAAACACACGCTCATAAACAAGAGCAGAGAAAAACGAGCGCGCACTGACACAGACGCGCGCCAAGCTGACATGTATAATGCATTTTGTCTCCTAGTTGTTATTGTTCTCCAAATGTGAATAAATTATTCAGCGAAGCGCTCCTGTATTCCCAAGAAATATTTTAGGAGGTTGTTTTACATAGCCCTGTTTTTTTTAAACATTTATATGTTTTTTAGTCGACATTTAATGGCATGTCTTCCGGCGAATCCCTGACAAAAACATCAATAAAAGCGCCATTTAAAATTCAGATGAACCAACGATCTCTCTCTGGGTAGTCAGCTATTTATGGAATATGAATGTAAAGACAATAATACAAAGTTAAGAAGTTATATATGGGACTGTTGAAGGGGTGATGTTTGTACGCTGGCCCGTGGCGTAAGTGTGGTGTCCACAGAAATGCATGACATAATTTGACAGTACATTTGATAAACAAATCCCCTGGAGGCTAACGTCAGGATTTTTCCTTCCTTTGTGTGTTTTTATGAATGCGTGTGTATGTGTTTGTGAGAGACTTTGTTACTACAGTGTGTGTGTGTGTGTGTGTGTGTGTGTGTGTGTGTGTGCGCGTGCGTGCGTGCGTGCGCGTGTGTGTGTGTGCGCGCGCGTGTGCGTGAGTGAGTGAAAGCTCGATTCTACATGCAAAATTGCCCCTCGGCTCAAGTCAAAGTCCATGCAAAGTTAACGGGAGCTGGCAACAATGGGAGGAAAGAGGGGAGGGGGAGGGAGAGCCAACGAAACAGAACGAGGATGGAGTAGACGGCTGCCTGGTCAGACTCTACGGCGGGGACTTTGAGCCGTGCCGCTGACAGTGTGTAGGCTGGCTGCCGTTTCAAGGGAGTCGATCGTGTCTGCAACACCTCTAAAAGGGACCGTCGCTGGACAGTCTCATGTGGATGATAGCCCTCTATCAATAGTTATCTATCCATCACACTGCCGTGTCCGCTTTCTCCAAGCTACATAGGAGTAATCAATGGTGTGTGTCTGTGTCTGTGTCTGTGTCTGTCTGTGTGTGTGTGTGTGTGTGTGTGTGTATTGACACCCCCTACGAGTCTGGATAGGTTTCATGTAGTTATTTTTAGGGCCAGGCAGTCTGTTTCTAAGCCTTGCCAACATTTGTGCAACAAAGACAAAGAGAGAGGGATGGAAAAACACCAATGAGGCAGAGCGTTAAGGTGAGAGATAAAAACATATTGGGAGGGCCTCCTCTATGAATACCAACGAGCATATTGCCTCTGTGCTACACTCGCCTCTCCCCCTTCCAGAGTCATCCCTTTGGCACAAACTCGAGGGCACGTGTACGTGTGTGAACGTGTGTGTGCGTGTGTGCGTGTGTGCGTGTGTGTGTGTATGTTGGTTTGCCTGCCTGCCAGAGTCTCCCATACCCACTTCCTCCCCAACCATTTTGAGAGGCTCCGCTTTCTTCTGTTCTCCCTGAGCGGCTCCCTATCTTTCTCCGACGCTTCTTTTTGCTATCTCTTCCCACCGCCCCCCCCCCCCCCCTCTCTCTCTTTCCCTCCCTCCTTCCATCTCCTCTTTTCATCTTTCATTACACCTCCTCAGTTTGTTTACATAGCGGTCGGCGTACTGATGTCCTCCATCGCTCTGATCTCGGTTATCTGTTGGACTCCTCTCTTTCTTCCGTTAATTCCCCATCCTCTCCTCTCCTCTCTCCCCCATGGAAATGCCCCCCCCCCCCCCCCTCCCTTTTTTTTTTTTTTTTTCTTTTCGCTTGAATTCCCGACGCGCTGCCCTCCCCGGCGCTGCCTTCCCTCGCTCTCCGTCTCCCTCCCTCTCTCGTGTTTTTTTTTTATCTTCTCGCCCCCGCCTCGCTCTCCTCCCTCGGCGGCTTCTCTTCTTTTCTTTTTTTTTACATTTCAATCATGTCGCTGTAAAAAAAAAATAATAAAAAAATAAAGCAGCCTTTGTTGAAATGCGGGCCAGGCTGTTATGTAGCCACTTGTGAGAATTAGGAAGAGCGGCGCTCCGGCAGATGGAGTGATCGCCGGCGGTGTTGTGCGGAGGAGGGGGAGGGGGGGCGGGGATGTCTGCTGTGTGACGGGGGAACGTCGGCTTACCTTCTCTCGGGGTGGTGTCTTTCTGGCGTCTGCTTCAGGAGGGGCTTATGTCCTGGAGTCGATGATCGATGTGTGTGTGCGTGCGTGTGTGTGTTTGCGTGCTGTTGTTTTTGTGCGTGTGTTTAGACTTTGTAACGCGTGCGTGTTTGAGCAAGCTCTCTGGGAAGGTCAGCGGCGGCCTCCTCCGGGCCACCGTAGCCGCAGACGAAGGTGCTGAGTTTCAGTGCCTCTGCTCCGGCGCTCACCAGCATGGCTCAGTCTAGCCTCCGCCACCCGGCCACATCTGGCCGTGCCATAGCCTGGATCCAGGTTCTCTTCACTGGGTGTGGCGCTCTGGGCCGCTGCCTGCTCAGCTCATCATCACTCTGGACCCACGGAGCCCTGCAGCGCTGACCTCCAGCCCCAAGGAGGAGAACTTGAACCAGGGGAAGTGACAGGCCTGGCGCCCCTCGTGGCGGCTGGTGCTTCCGTGCCGGATCCCACTCTTCCCGGGTGACGCTGACACGGCTTCACTCAGTCGGTCCGTGCGGACGTGGTGGTGGACTGCTGTCGTGGACGCGGGCGGCTGTTTCTCGTGGAGGTCAAGCCCCAAAAAAACGCCGACTCGACGTGGGCTTTTTTTCTGCTGTTGGTTCTCCTCCCCCAGTGGAGGACGAGGGGCTCCTCAGCAGCTGCAGCCCCACACCGGTGACGCGGTTGAGGGAGAGACACGCCAGGGCCGTCTCCGCTGAGAGCTGTGGTTCTCAGCGAGGAAGCTCCAGGATAAGCGTCTGCGCGTGTGTGTGTGGGTCGGGGTGGGGGGGGAGGGAGGGTTTGAAGCACTTGATTGTGGGAGTTCCTGGTGTTTGTTTTGGGGGGTGTCGCTTGAAGGCAGGGGGATCGAAGTCTTTCGTCGTGTCTCACCGTTGTGTCGGTCTTAGCGGTCTAATCTGAGGGATCGTCGGCCTGTGGAGAGAAAAGAGCAGACAATTACGTTTCCGCGGATACTCTACAGCGGAGGCTTTTCTGTTCCCACAGTAGATAAGACCTTTCGAAAAAAATCACACACGCCGTTTTAGCTCCGGGAACCGGGGGAGCTCCAATTGGCCCCCTTGACAGGAAGTCTGAGGCCTGCGTTGGCAGTTGATTGCTGCCGCGACCTGTCAGTCAAGCCATTTGGAACACGAAGACGACACCCACAGTATGGAAGTCGCGGGGTTAAATGCTGGCTAAACGTTAAGGCACCGGGAAATCAAGAGTCTGTCAGACATGGCCGCCGTGTTTGAACCCTCTGAGAGATGGTCTAAAGTCAGCGTGGAACAGCCACCTCAAGGGGCCTGGCAGAGTAAAATCTGATCCCAGACACACACTGACTGCTTCACTGCTCACAGCCTCCCACTGCCTCCGGGATGGGACTAAATCCAACCAGGGAATTAACATGAATTTGACTAAAACACAAATGGAGCCCGTCCTTATTTTCATCCTCCGAGGACACAAATACACAAACACAAATAAACAATCTCGCCAGCTGAGAAAACTTTGCCTCGTTGACCACAAAGACCAGACACCTGTGCGTGGGTGTGTGGGTGTGTGTGTGTGCGCGTGTACGTGGGTGGGTGTGGGTGTGGGTGCGTGGGTGGGTGGGTGTGCGTGTGCGTGTGTGCGTGCGTGTGTGCGTGTGTGCGCGTGCGTGTGCGCGTGTGTTTGGGACGGAGATTTATTTGTCTAGATTTATTCGAGTCCCTCTGACTGTAGGAGTGGAAAGGAGTGCTGTGTGAAGTGTAAGCCATGGAGTCTGTGGGCACTGTAAGTGGGCTGGGTTTGTCCTAAGAGTGAGTGCGGATTATGTGGCTACCTCCGCCGCTCCATTTGGAAAACGAGCCCTATCTTTATAACCGGCGTGCGGCCCCCATAAACCAGTTTACGAGTCCAGTGCGGCGGGCGCTCAATCCTAGTAAAGGCTTCTAGAAATGTCATAAACGGCGTTGGGGGGGGGGGGGGGGTGAAGTCTTTAGCGGGGCGAGTGGCGCCACGGGCCGGGGGTTTGTTTCAGACGGCTGAGCGCGTCGTTTGGTAGACGAGACCCCCCCCCGTTACCTGAGAAACGGGCCGCCTGGAAAGGTCACAAACATGTTTGTTTACATTGGTCCCGCAACCAGGAGAACCCAGAATCCAGCTGCGCACACTGTATGTAATTACTCCAAAAAACGTATCTCAAAAAGGTCACGGGGGTGCGTCCACGCTGGTTGAAACACTCTAATTAAACACCAGACCGCTCCATTGCCATTCGGAAGTTATGTCAACTTGTCAAGTATAAAGACCTAGCAACTGTCTGAGTAGACAAACAAATCCTAGGCAGCCTGGTCTCTGACAGAGCTAGCCAGCAGACTGGAGAAGCATAGGGGGACTAGGGCGTAGGGGGACACGCCAGTAAGTGGTGAACCGGGTAGCATCTTAACTCCAGAGTGTGTGTGCAAGAGAGGTTGATCGTCCAGCCCCCCTGCTGACTCGCCCTCTCTCCAGCAGCGTCCTGTAGAATATTAATGTGGAAGTGTCCCTCCAGGGGCCATTGTCTGCTCCCGCTATTGTTCTCTGCTGGGCCGTTTTGCCGTGCGGGGGAGCCTGCGTTTGTGTTTTATCGATGTTTACCTCGGCGTTATGTGCGCTCCTCTGAGCGTGTGCATGCGCATGTGGTAATATCTCATTGGGTGTGTGTGTGTGTGTGTGCGTGCCCTCAGCAGCCTGTTAAGAGGGCAGTATGGGAAGCGTAGTGTGTGTTTGGGGTCCACCGTGCCTCGTAAACATCATTGGCCAGTGCGTTCTTCGGCCAGCGAGCGGGGCCAGCGCGTCGTCCACAATTTTACCTCGTAGAACAATCTGGAAAATGTACACAGTCATTAAGATTTTGTGTGTGCGTGTGTCTAAATTAATGTGCTTGTTGGCAATTTTGAGACATGATTATGTGGATACGAGAGCATAAAATGTTTTCCTGCGTGCTGGCGTGCGTTTTGCTGCGCGTGCGTTTGACTGCATGTCTTGAGTGCACGTGGCTCTCCTCTCGTTGTGTGTTTGTGTGTGCGTTTGGGTGTTTGTGGATCTCTCCGTGTGTCTGACTGTTTAACCACCCTGCACACGTAACCCCATCTCTCCCTCCCTGTTCCTCATTTACGGAGTGAACGGTGGAGAAAGAGAGGAGGAGAAGGAGAGAGCGGGCGATAGGGGGAAAGAGAGAGGCAGACGGAGGGAGAGTGTATGATAAAGAAGAAACAGAGGGAAAGGAAAAGGCCAGAGAGCAAGGGAGGGAGACAGAGAAAAGGAAATCGGCCGAGTGGGTGATAGGGGAGACAGGCAGGGAGAAAGAGAAAGAGAAAGAGGTGGGGAGAAAAGAGAGAGAGAAGAGGCAGATTTATGAACCCATTGGAATGTAATTTGGAGGCAGAAATTACTGTCAGCCTGAGCAAGGTTTAAACTCACTGAAGCCTGAATCCACAGCCCCTGACGGGAGTGAATGACTTTCTGTGTGCGTGTGTGTGCGTGTGCGTGTGCGTGTGTGTGTGTGCTTGGGCTGGCGTTTCTGTGTACAAGTGTGTGTGTGTGTGTGTGTGTGTGTGTGTGTGTGTGTGTTTTTGCGCATTTGTGTGTGCGTGCCTGTCTGTACAGATATGGAGGCATGTTTACAGGTGGAGAGGAGAGAATATGCTGGGTTTACAGTATAATAGCCAGGCTGTAAAGCCATCTGGGTCTGGTGGAGACCCCCTCCACGCAGCACGCACGCAACTGCCCGACCTGACATCGCAAACTAATCCCACGTTCACCTTCAACAGCTTGTCATTTTTTTCAAAAGATCGTGTGCTTCATTATTCTTCATTATCTCTCCCCCCCCCCCTCTCTCTCTCTCTCTCGTACACACACCAACACAGAGGTGGGTAAAGGGGTGGGGGTGTATTCTAATCAGGCAGCCGAGGCCATGCCACTGGCAGAATCCGCCAAGGGTGTCGGCTGAAAGAGGAGAGGGGTGGGGTGGGGAGTGAAAAGTGGTTTGGAGAGAGAGAGGCATAAACGCTAGAACAGAGAGAGAGAAAGGAACGGGGGAAATCAAGAAAGATCGAGAGAGAGGGAAAGAATGAGAGAGGGCGAGGGAGAGGGATGTGACTGGCTTTCTAACACATTGATACACAGCGTCCATTTAGCGGGGAGGGAGAGGCCAGGGAGAAATAAAGGGAGGAACAGAGAGGGGTGGAGGGGGGGGTGTGGGGCTAGGTGGAAGGGGTAGACGGAGGGTGGAGGGGTGAAGGAGGGGTGGGGGGGGACAGCAAGAGGTGGAGAGGAGTGAGAAAGAGAGTACAACGAGAGATAGGGAAAGGGAGAGGGAGAGAAAAGAGACGGTTGGAGGGGATAGATAAAGCAGAGCGCGAGGTGGAGGAGAGGGAGGGATCAGAGAGAGAAAGGTGATGGGGAGGTAGAGGGGAGCGAGAGAGCGCAAGAGAGGGATGAGGTGATGGAGGCACTATGCTGTATTTTCCTATTATCACCTGCAGTGTCTATCCTCCCTCCGACCCTGTCCTGTCTCCCTCTCTCTCTCTCTTTCTCTCGCTCTCTCTCTCACATGGACACTAATAACAATCTCTCAAAGCACACACATGTACGCACGCCCAGGCAGTACACACAATAAACCTTCTCTTCTTCAAGCACACACACGCACACACACACGCACACACACTTTTCAAACTCTCACGCTCTCTCACTCCCACACCATAACCATCTCGTGGAGGGTCACGCTCACACATTCAAGAGTCTCTTTCTCTCTCGCACACTGACACACACGCAAACACACACCTCCCGGGGAGCCTGTCTGTCAGTGTGTGGGGCTGTGCGGAGCCCGACGGCGGTCTATTACTCTATGATAATGAAGCCGCCATATGCAGTGTGACAACAAATGCGCCAGCGCACTATCTGTAGCAATTCACACCCTGTCTGAGACCGGGGGTCTGTCGGTCTGTCAGTGTGTTTCTTCTCTGTCTCTCTGTCGGTCTCCCATCTCTCTCTTTCTTTTCTTCCTCCTCATCATCCTCCATTGTTCATGTCTTCCTTCTCCCCTCCCCAAACTTTGTTTCTGCCTCCTCTTTATCGCCCTCATATTCGTCTGTCTTCCCTTTCTAATTTTCCTGTTTCTCTCTCGATCAAATTTAGACATTTTCCGCAACCCAATTATCTCTAAATGAGCTTAAGAGCAAACAAACTTAGCGGGGCCCGGGTAATTGCCTTAGAGTTGCGGCGCGCTCCGCGGTTGTTGCGTGTGACTAGCCAGACCGTTTAGAGGAGCCAGCAACTCCGGGATGTGCCGTTAACCCCCGCCTCTCCTCATCCTCCCTTCTGCTCCCTTCATCTCCTCCGTCTTGTCGACCCCCCCCCCCCCCCCCCCCTGTTCTTTCTGACGTTTGCTCCTCGGCTTGCTCTGTCCTTGTCTCGTCTCGTCATTCACCCTCCCGTTTCTGTCCAATCTGTTCTTTCTCTGCCTTGTCTCTCGCTCTTTTCTCAAGGATCACTTGTTTTTTTGTTCTCTCCAGCTCTTTAAACGTCTCTGTCCTTTTTCCGGCTCTTTCGGGTTTGAAATTGCGAGGCTGGGACAGCCGTCCGCGTGACAAGAAAAAGAGGGGAGCAAAATGGGAGAATGAAAAATGTTTCAATAGATGGGGCCGAAAATCCCTGCTGGAGCGAGAGAGGGAGCGAGCGAGATGGGGGGGGGGGGGGAGAGAGAGAGAGAGAAGGAGAGACGGGGGTGAGGAAAAGTGTAAGACGGCCACGGAGGAGGCCGAGAGTTACAGAGTTGATGTCCGGAGGGAAGAAGCCCCATCAAGTGAAAGGGATGAAAGGAAAGGGGTGAGGGAAAACGAGACGTTAAGGGAGGGCTATAGAACCGATAGAATAACCGATAGTACAGGAACGAGAGGAGGATAGAGATGGGGGGTGGAGGAGGATGGAAAGGGGTGGGTAATATGGCGCTTTACCTGCCCGGAATGGAAGTGTGCACTCATCTTCAGTCGTTTACACTAGAAGCACACACACACACGCACACACACACACACACACACACACACACACGCGCGCGCGCACGCGCGCTGTCACACACCAGAGTGGATGTGTTTTGCATTGAAGTGGTGGGAATGATGAGAGGAGCTGCAGGCCCCTTTTAAAGTGAGCGACTAATAATTATCACAGTCAGGTTCCTCAGTCTGACACACACAGTAGTCAGCCGACTAATGTGCGCATACCCACACACACACCTCATGCATATTGAAAATAGATTGGGCTCACAGGCACACACAAACCCACACAGACACAGAGAAACAAAACAACTGCAGCTAACACACAGTCTCATGACAGTTTGCTGTATAAATGCAGGCCATTAAAGTGATGCAGTGTTTTTGCAACTGAAATCATTTGCCTCCTCCTGACTTTTTTCCTCTCCCTCTCCCGCCCCACTCCTTTCCATGCCCCCACTTCTCCATATATTCTTGCTACATGTTCCTGGCTAAGAAAGGCACAGTACGAAAAAAGGCAGTTTTAAGTGCTGGGCAGTGGGCATCTACAGTGAATACACACACACACACACACGGAATTCTTATCTGTCTGAAGACCCATGCCGTGCTGAGAGAGGGGATATTGTTTCCGGTGCTGAATAGTTGTCCCTGAACTAGTCCTTGCTCCCTCCCACCCATTGGGCTCTGTGTGACTCTGCTGCCGGCCCTATTGTACTGCGCCGAAGAAAAAAAACATGGCCTGCCATTCAGTCACACACTCTCATCGCAGCCTTAGTGCCGTAATCCAGCATTATGTAATGCACATTGCGTGTGAGCCTTTCTGATGCATCATATATTGTTAACACTAGAACCACCAGGTTTCGCTGTATACCTAAAAGCGCCAACAGGTAATATTTACCTGTGCGCCTGCCTACCGCATTTCTAGTTAAAAAATTGTACTCTGTTATTGCATTAAGGCATTGTCACAAATGAATTAATCTAAAGTCATAAAATATGTTTGTTTAATCGTCACCTGTGTTTTTGTCTTCTTGTTCTATAAATATGTTTGTTTAAGAACACTTACTGCTTTGCATGGCCGTCAGTTTAAATCAGTCTAAAAGGACACTAAAATGGTTATGAGAAGAAAATATTTGCACATTAGGTTGGTGTAATGTTATTATAAAACAACATTCATCCCCTACTGAGATAACCCCTGTTATTTAAATCACCAAAGTATATCAAATGGACAATAATACAGCCATAAACATAACAATAAGTAACCACCGCATGGATGATTGTAATGTCGCAACACAATTGACATGACAAATGTGCACAATTTCACCAGCACTCTGTATAAAAATGATAATAAACCTAATAAATTATAAATTTAGGACATTTCAACATACCTAAAACCGTTCTCTCTGCCTGTTTGCCGAAAATACGTGCATTTTCTTATAGGTATAAATGCTTGTGTTTTTAACTTAGATTTACTTTTACTATATTTAACATTAGGGAGTGCAACATAACACAAATTTAGGAAAAGTCAAAGGCTGGGGCACTTCAATATTAGATTAAAACATAGTTATGTACAATTAAAAACCCTCTCACTTGTTTAATCTTATCTGTCTTAATATTTTTCATCGAGTGCCCCCAGAATTTATCTACGTGTTTTATGGAAATTCCCTCATCACATATTTATAGGGACACCTCAGCAAAGAAAACCTGGCACAGCTCCAGTTGCTTAAAACCTGGCCGTGCTCTTTAACCATATTTAGATACATAACAATCAACATCAATCTTTTATCAAGATGAGAAAATCTGAAATGTTTTTTGCTGCAATGGCCAGAATAAACAAAGTGTATGTGTACATTCTGCATAAAAGGATCTTCTCTCATATATTTGTACACAGGAATTCCTTTGCCCATCTTGGGGACTGATAAAGGTTTATTTTCCATTGCCTTTTTGTGATAAGCCTTCTAACTCTGCGGTCCACAGAACATTCAATCAAAGGTAGACCTGTATTTTGAGTAAAGGAGGAAAGCTGTGGATGGACCGCATTCGAAGGCAACAGAAAGGGTCAGTCTCTAACGTGGCCAATTGTATGGCAATGGACTTTACAGCAGGGCCGTTTGCGGGTTCTGTCTGCCCTTATTCTTCTCGTTCAAAGCCAAGCCGTGAGCTGAATCAGGGTGCGTAACGGTGACCCTCCCCTTCTAGCGGTCGGCTAATCCGACAGAAGTCCCCCAAAAATGAAAAACTCGACCTAGGATGAGGTGAACGAAAAACTGTGGACGGACCGACAATGGGAAGCAACCCGCAAGGGCTGGCTTCCAAACGGGGGTGAACGAGGGAGGCAAAGCATTGGCAGCACTCCCCCTGGTCCCCTCGTCCCCTCGTCCGGGGTTCTTCTGGTCCTGCCCATGAGCACCACTCTCGCTGCCTGACCTCCCCTGCATCTCGGTTTTGTCTTTCCATCTCCTCCACTCTCTTACCCCTTCTCATCCCTCTCTTTCTTGCTCTCCCCGTGTCCTTATCTCTTTTTATTATTCTCTTCTATTCATCGCCTTCCGTTTCTTTTTTTAACTCACACTTCTCCCTTTGCTTTCTGGGATCTGTCCTTCCATTTTGCTTTCCCTCGCCCTCACTCTCTCTCTCTCTTTCCTTTAATCCCATGTCCTCCAGCTTTCTGACCTAAGAATCACATTCTAATCTGCCATCTCAATATGACCCAGTATATTTCCTAGTAATCCTCTCCCTGCTGTCTGTTTCTACATGTGTGTTTGTTTTTGGAGGGGCGGGGGTGTTTATCTGTTGAAAAAGACTTTCTAGGGTCGTGGAATGACCTGCCGTTTGTTTTGCTGGCTTTTGATGATGTCATATTTTGTTTACTGCCAAGGTCCCGCTGTGCGGTACCATATGTGGCTTGATGTGTGCCTGGTGTATGTGTTGAGGTATTCCCATTGGAAGGAGGCTGTGCGTCTCCTGAGGACTAACTGTATGAAGCTCACAAATACACACAGGCAGACACACTCACACAACAGGGTTATATACAAGAGAAGACAATTCCAGTGGGGCTGGGGCAAAGCAGAGAGGAAAAACATGCAAGGGGGAATTTCGTTCATTCTCTTCAAGACTAACAAACCACTTTATTTTCTCTTGTCTGTTTCTTGTCTCTGCGCTCCCTTTAAGCAACATGTAACTCAGAATTTATGTCCGATTAGTTCCCTTCTTTTTTCGCATATGAGCTTTAAGCTATCGGGCAGGTTCACGCTTACAGCACTATAGGATGGTTACAGCAAAGACACTTTATCGTTCGTTAATTATTTCAGCCACATATACCATTAAATACTACAGACGTCATACTCTACAATTAGAAGTCTTCAAATGTTTTGGCTATATGTGATAGGCCTATGATATAACCACATTTTTTCACAGTAGATTTTCTGTAATAATTAAGTTTATTACCATTTAGAAACTCATTAAAACTGTCATCCTACCTTTTTTATACGTAGATCATGCGTTGATATGTTGCGCTCGACTTGCTCCTAGCCATGTCATGCCCGCATCTCCTCTTCTACAGATAACTCAGTACTAAAGCGCTTATATCATAATAAAAATTTCGGAGAAGGCTAAATTATTTTGTAGAAATTGATAAATGTCCCTAACCTGAAAGTATCCTTTCCCACCAAGTCGTTGCGCCCCTTTGTTTCAGAGCCCTCGACTGCGCTTTTTATCGAGCAGCCTACGTGAACTTTGTCTTCAACTCCGCTTCAAACATTTCCAATAGATTATGCAAGTGATTGGGCGTAAAAAGGCACTATTCATTGGTCATAATTGTTTCGTAAATGATCAGGCGTACAGGTGTTGAGCCGTGGTCTTCGCACTGATGCCGTACCGGGTGTTTTTTTACGCCTGTGGTGCGCAAGAGGGGATTAGCAATTTTACCACGGGAGGCGCGGGTCTCCGTGAGCTCAGTTACCAAGTTCAGCAGGTCGCAATAGTCCAGCAATTATTGAGACCTACACAGACACTTTGATTGCCATGTAACCCACGCACAACGCCCAGGGACGAACTCCACTTTTTAAGAACCTGAATGAGCTGTGTGATAGAGCGGGCTGTACATTATTTGTAACACTCGTATTGATATCATATCAGGAAACATTTGTGGAGAAAAACAGGTACTGTCGCCCGTTTTTGTTACTTAATTAAATTGACGACGACAGATTTGGGGGAGCATTCTATTTTTGTTTAGATTTGTTCAACTTGTAATTGTGTTCCATAATCGATAAACGTTTTTTTTTTTACTTGAATTTCTCTGAAACTTTACAACAAAGCACCATCTTCTTTTATTCAGGGCTGTTGTTCTTTGTTAAATATTTTTTTAGACAATTTGGGTTTAATCACAAATGCTGAGAAACCAACATGTATCAGAACAGAAAAGGAGAAGAAAGAGGAATGCATAAACAGGTTGCACTGGGGCCTGGGGAACAAGAGAAAGTGTGTGGGTGTGTGGGTGGGGGGGGGGGGGGTGATTGAGGAGAGAGAAAAAAATAAGATGGAGGGCCACAGAGATAGCAGGGAAGCTAAGAAATGCTTCCTTTGTCTGACTCCCTCATTTGACCCTTTGGATGTATTGTTCAAGTATTGCTAAACATTTTATGTAGATTTCTACAACCTCCTAATCCTGATCATTATCGTTGTCATCTATCATCATTATCTATCATTTAGAATTACATCATCATCACTGCTTATATCATCATCATCATCAAGCCAGATTATTTTAAGTCCTTAGAGGTCTGGCGGTCCCTAAACACACACACACACACACACACACACACACACACACACACATTGCCATCCGACAGATACACTACTACTGTAACACTTTAGATAATGTAAAGTGTGTTCCAACTAAAAGTTATTTAATTTCTGAATTACTCTTTGAATGCATAGACATGCACACACATGCTCAGTACCAGGCGGTACTGTATCTTAAACGCAGACAGCAGTTGCCTCGTACTTTCTCCCTGTCTGTCCCTCGGTTCCACTGTTACAAGCAGATTCTTTATCCTTCTGCTCCTGTCATCTTTTTATTGCAGCACTCTGCTTGTTCATCTAACCGACCGTCCATTCATCCATTCACCATTTTATCCCGCACTTACCCCTTTCAGATTGATGGGAAAGTACAGTCCATCTTTTTGTCCCAGAAATACAGCACTCCGTCTCCCCTCTCCACCCTCATCTCTCTCTCTTTTACTCTTTCACTCTCCCTCTCCTTGTTACACACGCTCGCTCGCTTGCCCCCTCCCTTCTCCTCTCTTTCTCTCTCTCTCCCTCTGTTTCTCTCCCGCCCTCCCTCACTTTGCCTGCAACTCCCTACCTCTCTTTCCAGCCCTCCCTCTTTTTCTGCCCCCCAACCCCCCCTCGGTCCTGCGCTTGCTGGGTGTAGTTATACGGTGTCACCTCCCTGTGGTAATTGGCCCAACTCCTGAGCAGATGCTTGCCTGCTTTATTTAGCTGCACAATATTAGCTGTTCGTTCTGTATCATTATTTATTGAGCCAATGTACAGACGCACAAAGTTGCTGTTGTGCATTTGCGTGTTGTGTACATGTGCAAACACGGGTAATTGCTCACACGCGGACTCAAGCAACCTGTTCTGCACATACTCGCACTCTGTGACGCGGTAGTGGTCTGAACAGATGGTGAATCACTCTGCATTGTGTGCGGACGTTACACACTCCTCCATTCAAATTCTTCCGTCTCTCTACTACTTACTCGCCCTTCTTTATTTTGAACTGTATTCTCAGCCGCACCATTTTCAAGCTCCGTTTAGATCCTCAGAAAATATGCACCTCTCCAGGCAAACACCTCTCTCTGTCTATCTCTTCCCCGTCACCCCCCCCCCCCCCCCCCTCCTCCCCCTAATTAACTAGGTTTCAGTAACAAACCTTTGGGCTTTGTAGTTACCATGGTGACGCCGACTTTGAATTTTGCCCGTCTTCATTTGTGCGTGCATGCGCGCGTGCGTCTGAATGTGCCTGTACGTATGCCTGTAAACGCGCGGGCCCGCGTGTGCGAATTGGAGCCTGATTGTGCATGCACATGAGCCTTTTGGGCTCCGTGTGTCCTCTATGTTGTTTTGAAGCCTTTGTTTTCCCAGGAGCACAAAGACACTAAAGCACTCTCCGAGCAGGATCACTTCTTTTTCCATCAAAGGACACGCTGACACGTCTTCACCAAGGCTTCACCTTTCATTTTCTCCATTGGCTCTGGCAAAAGGACAACACGATTTCATAAGTTTGACAAATGTCATTTCTAGCAGGTTTCAGTGGAGAACCTGACAATGAGAGGATATTTCACAGTTGAACTGAAGTTTGTGATGTACGGTGGTAGGAGGGATGCTCCTACTGCTCAAAACAGACTGGCCTAGTCCAGATGCCAAACCGTGTTTCTCCTTCCTTCTCCCTCCGTGCCACTACCAAGAATACCATGTCCAATACACTTAGAAAGACTTTGCGTCATTTACAAATGGCGAACAAAGATTGTGGACATTTCTGTTGTTCCATAATCAACTTTGTAACTGTCACGGGTAGAAAAGTAATCTATTTATCTCCAGGCCCTTAATGCAATTTCAAGAAGCAAAATGGGATTTGCGTACAGGGAAAAAAAACCCGGAATATTTATGACTTCACGACAACTTTGTTATAAAGTTTATGGTCGCAGTTCCGTGTGCTTGCAACTGCAAGGATATGGTGTAGACTCTCACACATTAGACAGTGGCTTATAGCGTGGTCATGACCCCACAGATGCTATGCGGTTTCTAGAATTTTTTTAATTACAAAACTGTACTTTAATGTAATTTTAGACCATTATAATTTAAATGTAAATGTGTTGAGTGATGATGATATACCACGCAGCATATCACTTTGAGCTTATGCAAACACGCCATTAAGGCCCATATTTGTGTGTATGTGTAATGGGCCGGTAATGCTCCGTTTTCGTCTGCTCTGTGGTTGTCCAATTGCAAACATCATTTGAAGTGTTGCCTTTGGTATTCAAAAATCTGCTGGAGAGTGATCAAGAAAGACGCTATGTATTCCCTAAGTTGAGTATGATTTATTATCCCGTACAGAATAGGCAAAACTTTTATGTATGCACGATTGGAAAGGTTTTTTAAGCCTCAAATTGCCCGAGGCCACAGTGGTTCTCTGGTAGTGTTCACGGAGAGACTACGTCACGGCCTGGTCCATTCCTTTCAGAATGCTTATGTTAGTCCCTACGACAACACATGTGAAGCTGCTTGCTTTGACTAATGTGTCACATCACCCAAAGATTCAATTGATCCCATCCTGACACTTTGGAGTCGTCTGCGCTCTAATACAATGTCTTCACACGTAATCCTTTTTTACCCCAAAGGAATGGTTGCTGTTCAGTTTCACGCAGTGCGATGTGAATTACTTTGTTTTGTCAGAGAAGTTAAGCATCTTTTCATTTACGCATATAACTCGTGTTTTCATTTCACGTTGCATAGCCTGACTGACGGTCTGTCTTTTTTTCTCTCCCTCTCTTTTTTTTTCTCCTGTTCCAGCCAACAAGACCTTGCTGGGGGGAGGAGGAGGTGAGTGATCTCCAAGTTTGTTTATTTCCCGTCCTCTGTCCTTCCATCCGGTCATCTTGTTCCTTCTTTTCTTTGTTCCTTACAAAAACAACAAAAGGGGACACTTGACGAGTAGAAGTTGTTTATTTTTGTATTGCCTTTTTTTAAGCACACCAAATTGAAAACACAATCTCCTTTACAAGTGGAGCCTCTGCACAATTGCAAAACACATACAAAGAAAAAAACAACAACACATGTTTCCGCACTTGCTAGATCCTTACCTATACTAGGAGGAGAATGGACTCATACCCACGTAGGTCTTCTGGGCATGGGGACAGACATATGACTAACTTAGCCCCAGTATGGATTTGACCGTCTGGTGGCTTCGTCAGACAGTGGCTTCAAAGGTCAGCCCGGTGGGCCACTGCTGTGGCTTCACATTGACTGTCCTTTGTACATGTTCTATTTCTACGGCTAGGCCTGCGTCTGTGGTGCGTGCGTGCGTGCGTGCGTGCGTGCGTGCGTGCGTGCGTGGGTGCGTGCGTGCGTGCGTGTGTGTGTGTAACTCAATATTTTATTATGTATGCCAGTGGAGTGTTGTGTAAATAAGCAGTCATTTCTGAGTGTTTTTGTTGACTCCGTGCTCATAGCCGTGTGTGTTTTTTCGGGGAGCCCACGGACTAATCAATAGCAGCGATAAATCTGTACTGCTAATGCCCATTCAGCTAACGTCACACCATCACTACCCTTTGTACACACACACTGCCTGGGTGTCTTGGTGCGTGCCGGTGTGTGCTCCATTATATTCTATTTCAATTAGGGGTGTATTATAAATAATTGTCCACTATAAATTCACATCTTTGCCATATCACACGGTCATTAAACTTTTTTTAAAAAGATTGAATTTCCACCACCAATTCTTGAAATAATTAGGCCTAGACCTAGGACAAAAAGTACATCTTATTTACAAGAATATCCTTTGCCGAAGTACTTCTGTAGAGATTAAGGTGACACTGTATAGGAGACACTGTTCACTTGATCTTTTTCCAAAACCAAGCAGTGGTAACCATTGGATACATGCCTTGTGGTAGGTTGGATTCTAAGCTCATGATGTTCTTGGAAGACTGCCTACTTTAATTTATCAACGACGTCCTCAGAAAGGAACAAAAGTACAGAAAAATACGTACAGAACAGGAATTTAATGAAATGTGTATTCCTCTGCAAACGTGCCCTTTACCTTTACAATGAGTAGAAGTGTTTTGACTGTCCGCTAAGCTACCCAGTATTTCCCAGCCCACACATGGCTTTTTTTAAGCTGATGTGTTTGGCTGAACATGAAAAAACTAAAAGATTTTGTCTTGTCATTTAAGCCCACCACTGCGAAGCATTTATAACTACGCTAACGGTCCTAACTTTCAAATCGCAGCGCGGGCGTGGGCGTGTGCATGTGTTTATTCACCGCTTTATCTGTCGCCATGGCAATGGTGTCTCTTGATTGATTGGATTGTGTGTCCGTCCAGAGCATTTGGGTACCCCGGCTGTCCAGAGAGCAGAGCGGGAAGCAGGATATGATGAAAACTGATACAGATACACACCTATGTGATTCAGACACACACACACACACACACACACACATACATTAAGTGTGGGTGTAAGAGGTCTCTCTGTGCCGGGCTGCCCCTGTCTGATGACCTCTTTACAGACGATGGTTTAGGCTGGACTGGACACTCATAGCACCTTTTTTTTCCTCTTGGTGTTTTCTCTTGCTCATTCGTTTACCGTCTCTCTGTCTCGACCCCTCAGTTACTTTCTCTCCTTTATGTATCCACTCGCTCTTGTTCCCGCTCTCCCAGTCCCCTCTCCCTCGCTGTTTTTCTCTCACTTTTTTTCCACCTGATCTCTTCCCCCTTTTCTCTCTCCGTCTCTATCACCCTCTCATTCTCCGGAGGTTTGTTAGTCAGAGTGAACCCTGGTGTTAATTACACAGGTACAGACGGTGTTGGCTCCTGCCCTCTAAAGACGGTGGGAGGGAGGGAGGGAGGGAGGGAGGGAGGGAGGGAGGGAGGTTGACTCAGGTGCAAGCGAGAGAGTGGATGAAAGAGTAGACGAGGCCATGGAAATTGTTGTCGCTGTGTATCGAACAGTCAAGAGTCTGGTGGGTTGACGTCCGTATAGAGATACCTGGGAGAGAGGGAGGTGGGGAGGGAGGGAGGGAGGGAGGGAGGGAGGAGAGGGGCTAGAGAAAGCTGGAGAGGACAGGCCTGACAGACAGCGTTTAGTCTGCCCGTCTCCCACTGATTAGCCTTCACTACACTAGGCCCGGTGTCGCCCAGGTGGCTAGCCCACTATCACACACTAGACTGTGGAGTGGATGCGCTCTCCTCGTTGTCGTCAGCTCGTGTGTGTGTGTGTGTGTGTGTGTGTGTGTGTGTGCGGTTGTGTGTGTGTTTATTGTCCGATGAAAAAGGTTGGATGCGAGTGAAGCGGGAGCCTGGTGCATGTGTGTGTGTGTGTGGGTGTTTGTGTATGTGTGTGTTCACACCACCAGGCCATCCTAAATGTTGCCTTGGCAACAGGCAGGCTGAAATAAATGAGTGTCCTGGCCAAGCAGGGGTTTGTGGGAAAGCAATATGCCAGCGTTCCGCCCCATTAGTTTAACTGACAGGCTGTGAGCCTATCAGAGGTCACCTGGCAAGGGCAACGGCATTAGTATGCGATGGGAGGGACCAGGTCAGTGTTTTAAATCTAATGGAAATCACTTTGTGTGTGTGTGTGTGTGTGTGTGTGTGTGTGTGTGTGTGTGTGTGTGTGTGTGTGTGTGTGTGTGTGTGTGTGTGTGTGTGTGTGTGTGTGTGTGTGTGTGTGTGTGTGGGTGAGTTTCTCAATGTGTGTTAGTGTGTGTTTGATGGAAGGTAGGAGGGAGTTTGAGGTTGGAATCTTTGTTTGTGACATGGAAAAGGCATACACGGCTTGGTTCTCTTTCAGTCGCTGTGGCGTGTTGTTTGTCGTGTGTGGGTGGATCATACCCCTGTAGCATGGCATGTAACTGGGCGTGTGAATTGGATGTGTGACTTACTGTGTGTGTGTGTGTGTGTGTTGTTTGGTTCTGCTGAGGGTAGCAGCCTCCTAGCCAGGTAAGCACAGAGCCAATTATCACTTCCCACAGCTCTTCTAAACAGACTCTCACACACACACACCCACACACCCACACACTCACACACACACACACACACACACACACACACACTCTCCCCGTTGGCACTCGTTGATACACATGGTGCTGGGGAGATGCAACAACAATAAGAAATGTGTCTGGTTGGTTGGATTGATTGATCCCAAAGCCAATTTTCTTCCCTATACCTGCCTTATCTCTCTCTTTTCTCTCTCCCTCTCTCCCCTCCTCTCTTATCCCTCCGTTATAAAACCCATTGTCACCGATCTACTTCTCCATTCTTCTCTCTCTCTCTCACCCCTTCCCGCCCTGCTCCGACTCATTCCTCTCCTCCATTGTCCCCCCGTGCCACATCCAAGGTATTCCCACTCCACGTCGGGGTTTCCATCTTTATAATCCCCAATTTTCCTCCGTCTCTCTCCCTCTCCCCTCCTCCTCGACAAATCTCTCTCTCTCTCTCTGTCTCACACGGTCACCTTCCAGTTCAACACTGGTGCTCCATTCCCGTCGCCCCACGGCCGCTCACCAGAGCCTCATCTGCAGCAGAGTGGTAATGTGGTTAACCAGACGTTAGCCTGATCCAGATGTTGGCTTGGCCCGCGTGCTACAACATCCCACACAGCCTTCCTTTGGTTCTCTGTGTAGTCTCTCTTGAGAGAGAGCTTGCATCCACCCTTCAAGGTCTTCCCTTTTTAAGGTGTCCTGTGAGAAATCGTGGAGATGTGAAGTGTGTGTGTGTGTGTGTGTGTGTGTGGTTCAAGGTTCAAACGAGGGATTTTGTGATCCGTGCTTTCTAGGCAAAGAGATGTGAGAGCAGCAGACACACGCACATGCAGTCCCTCACTCTCTCTCTGTCTCTCTCTCTCTCTCTCTCTCTCTCTCTCTCTCTTTCTCGCTCTCTCTCTCTGAATTGGTTCTTTTCTTGTCTGTCATACATTCAGGACAAAAGCAAGGCATGCGAGTCTTTCTTTCTTCTTTTTAGTGGTTTTCTAATGTGGGCCTGATTCTCGTTCTCTCTCTCTCTCTCTGTCTCTCTCTGTCTCTCTCTCTCTCTGTCTCTCTCTCTCTCTCTCTCTCTCTCTCCCCCGCTCCTCTTTGCCTGGTTCCTTATCTGTCGTCTTTTTTTTCAGACTATTTTTACATCTGTCGCTCTCGTCCTCAGTAACTATCCCCGTTCCCTCCCACCCTCCCTCCCTCCTTCCCTCCCGCCCTCTTCTCCCTCCATCCCTCAGTCTGGGTATCACACTTGTTCTCTATTTCAGAGTTCGGGAGTGTCAGAATGAGTGTGTAGTGTGTGTCACCTCCAGCTCTGTTCGCACCCGCACAAACACACGCACACACACACTCACTCTTTGTCCTGACACACACACACACACACACACACACAAACACACACGCGTACACATCCACCTCTCAATCTCAGCGTCTTCTTCTCCTTTGGGAAGGTAGCCCAGTCTTACATCCTCTCTCTGACATACAAGCACACATACACACACACACACACACACGCTTGACTTCCTGTCTCTATCACACACACTCACACACTCATGAAACATGTGTGGCTCTCGCTCGGCTGACCCGACAAGCCGCCTCACAACCGCACACCAGTGGGTGATAATATATGATCTGGCAACATAGGGGGCCGCTCACACGCCCCTCCACCAAACCATATGGAGGGACGCTGCTAGTCGGGTACTGTCAGACACCACACAGGATGCGCCCCGCCCCCCCTGTCACACTCCGTCGTCTCTGCATCGCGGTATTCCATACCAACGGGAAGTGGAATGCATTGTTGGGCCCGGGCGTGAAGGCGCGGTTTCCGGCGTGCGCTGAACGTGTGTGTCGGTGTCACGCGGGCTTTAAAAGGCTTCCTACCTCCACCTTCTTTCTTACTGCGCCTGTGGAATAAGGCCATTCTGTTGGCGGAGTTCCTCCAGCCTCGCCGGGCCCTACTTCCAGCGGCCGACGAGAGACGGTTTGCTATGTCCCCGGCGGCGTCCCTCACGGCGGAAGCTGCTGGATACCGCCTCCGTGGTCTCACGTGTCACCAGCCATGTTGGAGGCCTCCTGCCCTGTCGTGTCGTCTCCTCCTCCTGCTGCTCTCCGATCTACAGATTAACAAGAAACACCAGACCGACTGTTGTCCGTTACATGTCAATTAAACGTCTCTCTCTTTCTCTCTCTCTCTCTCGCTCTACCTCTCTCTATCTCCCCCCCCCTCTCTCTCTCTCTCTCTCTCTCTCGCTCTACCTCTCTCTGTCCCCCCCCCCCCCCTCTCTCTCTCCGTTTGTCCAGTGGACGGGGCGATACACCGCGCGGCCGGCCCCCTGCTGAAGATGGAGTGTGCCCAGCTCCACGGCTGTGAGACGGGAGAGGCCAAGATCACATGTGGCTACGGCCTGCCTGCTCAATGTAAGAGCCCCTGGGGGTGGTGTTCCATGGTTGTGTGTGTGTGTGTGTGTGTGTGTGTTCGTGTGTGTGCATGTGCAGTACTCGCTTGTGTATTTGTTCGGTCCGACAAATTATCCGCATAATAATCCGTATATTTTACAAATCCCCCCCACCTCCATCTCCACTTCAGTTTAATAGCGTCTCTTTTCTTCCTCCTCCCTTCATTCATCCTTAATAATCCCTCCAACCCCTCCTCCGGTGAATAGTCAGTAATGCTAATTAGGCCAGACAATTGCTCCACTTTGTGTGTTGCAAATCTTATTCACTTAGCTTGGCGCTGAGTCTCTCCTTTTATTTATGACCTCTCTCACACAGGCGCACATGTGTGTGTGTGTGCGTGTGTGCGTGTGTGTGTGTGTGTGTGTGTGTGTGTGTGTGATTGTGTGATTAAAGAGGCACTAGACCATCTGATATCTCCTCGTAGCGCTGCTAGGAGTTGAACTTCCCGACAGGGAGACCAGACAGCCGATGAGAAAGGGAGCAGATCAGACTAGCATTAGAAAAAGAGACAGACACAAAGGGGAGACAACCAAAGTGTGTGTGTGTGTGTGTGTGTGTGTGTGTGTGTGTGTCTGTGTGTCTGTGTGTGTGTGTGTGTGTGTGTGTGTGTGTGTGTGTGTGTGTGTGTGTGTGTGTGTGTGTGTGTGTGTGTGTGTGTGTGTGTGTGTGTAAATGATGCCAGGACGGGGGTAAAGAGAGGGACTGAAGAACGAGAAGGAGGAAGAGAGGAGGAGAAATGGTGGCTCTGCTACCAGGGCTCACAAATACGCTGTGTTAATGGGACCCTGTTTGTGTCAGTTTGGGTATTACTGATTCTGTTTCACTGTGTGTATGTTTGGGGCGGCGGGGAATGTGGGGTGTGGGTGTGTGTGTGTATGTGTGTGTCACTGTATCTGTGTCACAGTTCACCTCGTGTCAATCAACATGTTGGAGTGTGTGTGCGCCTCCGGCTCAGCAGGGTAACTCTCCGTATCACAGTGAGGGGGAGGCACACCGGGGCTTCCACCGCTGGTCTGAGACCAGCAGCTCGCCGTGCGCTCCTCCCTCCAGGCCTCAAGCCGCACTCTGATGCATTCGACTCTGGGTTACACTGGGTTGCATCAGCTATCGCCTGCCTCAACAATCAGACCAAATCAGATGTAGACAGGAATCCAAACACATCATCTCGGCTGTTTAGGAGCGTTTGATGCCCCGTAGGGGTTAGCCGCTACGCACACGGAGCCCAAATGGAATAACAATTCCCTGAATGTTTCAACAACCCGCGAGTGCATGCACAAGAGGATGCTACACTTGTTGGTAATAAACGTTAAGTAAAAGAAAATGCAATTCCCAGATGGATAAAAGCAAATGAAAGGTGTAATGCTATTTGAAAGAGGTATTGATTTGTGCTGGACTACCTGGGGCGATAGCGTCCAAAACTCATCTAAACTCGAGGGAAAACTGGCGGCGGAATCGGATGATGACTAATACGTGCTCACCGGAAACCATCTGGCTGGTTTCTCGTTGGAGAAGCAGAGCCACATAATTACGTTGACCCCCGCCCGTGGAGGGATCATTGAATACACGCAACAACACAGACTGGACGCAGTGAAAACATGACAGTAATTGAATTCCTTTTCGAGTGTATCCCCCTCCTCTGATCTCGGTGAGCCACGATGAGCCAGCCCTCTGTGCCCTCCGGCAGCACCTTGTGTCCAGGCAGGGGATCAGGCGGCAGGTAGACCTGGGGAGAGACAGCCGTTTTGGGGTTGGCGTCACTGGCGCTGGGTCGCTCGGTGGCGCATGGTTCTAAGGCGCTAGCCCAGGAACCCCATAAGCTCTCTCTCTTGTGGCGGCTGCATGGGTTCGATTCATCAAACTATAAAAAAACTGGAAGCCGCATGCCTTACGGAAGCCAAAAACGGCTTTCTCTGACTTCTTCGAACAGTGACAACGTGCGGAGCCAAGTCGATGGCATGCAGGCGATGCGCATTCTCGCGACCAGTACGGCCCCTCTTTACTGTAGTCCGCATGCATCTCTCATGTCAAAACGTATAGATGGATGACTGAAACACTTAGCAGCCCTCTTAATGTAACGTTACATTTTCAACTGATTTAGCACGCACCTCTGAGCATGAAGCACAGTAGCCAACAACGTTTTGTAGAGATATTAACACATTTTAGGACAAATAAACCCATTGTAAAAAAGCATGATACAATTGATGTCATCCCATTACAAATATGATTCATGGACACCCTTTTCATTTGAGATGAGTGTATTAGTAAATACCAGCAAATTATATCAATCACCAATTTGATCACACCTAAGCCAATACCAAAAATACTTTTTTGTAAAATGTTTGATCATTAGGCTATACGGATTCAAATGTATTGATCTGCCAACCTGGTAAGGGTAATGGTGGAGTAGTCACGGTTAAACTTACCGAAAAGAACGCCAGCCACTTCCCTTGCGTGGAGGACCGGTTTTAACAGTTGTGAGCTGAGCCCCCAGTCATTGCTTGATTTCCAGCTTAAGAATCTAACCTAACCTAAATAGGAAGAAGAAGACAACGTGAGGAGGGCTAAATAACAGCTATAGCCGTCAATACAATTGTTTAACAAATTAGGTTATAGAAAGGTTTACTGTTAAATAAGCTATGCATCTACGGCATTGAATTAAATGAAAAGTCGATATGCAGTAGGAATATGGATGCAGTAATTAAGCAATCCATTAAAAACCAATCACACATATTTTGCTTTGGGTGGGGTAGCTGTATTTCTATACTATGAATTCTGTAAATATATGCAACAATGCAGCTTCAATATCTTCAAATATTTACATATAAATGCAGTCTCGTAACGTAATGACCAAGCTCATTTGTGAACACAATGTAGCCCAATTCAATATGGCGATTAATTCAAAAACATAAACCATTGGCTATTTCTTTTCAATAGCCTAGTAATTTCCCCTCGGTTAGGACTACCTACACTGATAATGCAGAAACCATTGCGTGACACAATCAGAAGCTATCAAGGCTTAAAATAAACATTGCAATCACAAACTAATTTACCCAGCTGCCCTATTGCTTTCTGGCTTGACCTCGAATCCTCGAGAACCCAAGCACGAGCGTTGTGACGTCAAATATAGCGCAAAATAAAGAATTTTGTTTGAAGCCGGTATATAAAATAAGTAAAACAATCATGCTGAATTATTTCGGTAGGTGACGCTCAATTTAACGGATTGAAGATTTTAGACGTTGTATATAGAGCGCCAGTCAATGGAAAGAAACGACATCCGGAACCAGCTCTCTCCTGTGCTCCCCTTTCAAACCAAAGGAGGCGGAATTTGAGCTTCAAATCTGATTGAATCGTCGCAGCCCAGGTTGGCCCGTGTCTGTCTCCCTGATTTTACCTGCGGCTGTTTACTGCACTCTGAGCTTTTCGGCTCCTTTCCCCAAAGTATTGCTCAAACTAGATGCACTTCGCAGACACTGAGTGCTCTGGCTGCATGGTGATATAGGGTTTTTGGGTCTGAATGGGATTATTGTCTGATTTCTTCCTCTCTGTGCGTGAGGTTGTCAGATTAGACACACTTGAGAGCGGGCATGTTAACAACCCACCGCTAACGTCTCGACGCACTCGCCTTCAGCGGTTTCACAGCACTCTGCAACCGGCCTTGGTAATGGCTCCACACGGGAACACGGAGAGGGAGGGAAGTTCAGAAGAGACAAAGGGAGGCCGAGAAACTTATTTCAGTGAGAATGACGTAATAGTCACAGTGAGAGTGTTATTGTGTGGTGTGTTTGAGGTGTGTGTGTGTGTGTGTGTGTGTGTGTGTGTGTGTGTGTGTGGGTGGAAGAGAGATGTTTTTATGGTTGTCAAAGTGGGGAGCCTTATTGCGGCCCGTCGGCCAGACAACGCGTGGCCTCAGAGCTCACCTGTGTACCGATACAGACCCGCTAACCGGTTCCCCAGCCAGGCCCTGCTCCCCCGCGTACACCTTGACAGACACATGAAACACACTTGGGAGAGAGAAACTGAATTGTAAGGAAAGAGAGAGATAGAGAAAAAGAGAGAGAGAGAGAGAGAGAGAATATAAAAAGTGATTAAGAAAATGAAAGTGAAAATTGAAGCGAAACGACAAAGCGATCGGGACACATTTTACCACGTTAAAGAGAGATGTCACTATGGCATTTCTACAAGTGCTTCTCTTTCTTCCCTCCTTCCCCCTTCCCTCCCTCCCTCCCTCCCACCTCATTCCCTCTGTGGCCAATTAGCACTGATTAAAATCCTCACTGCAAGCCGTACAAACACCCTTTCCATCAGGACCTCTTTTTCAAGATTGCCCCCCCCCCCCCCACCCCCCTTTTCTCTCAGTTAAGATATCGCACCCTTTTTTCAGCTAGCAGACCTTCATCTTTGAGACATCATCTCAGTGGAGATATCTCAACTTTTCCTCCCTTTAGACATCCCCCTCACCTCCGAAACCTTATCCACATCTCTCGGTCCAGGGAGGTTGTGGGGTAGCATACAAGGCTTATCCTTCTCTCGTAGGTTTTCATCCCTCCTTTTCTCCATAAGAAGACACTCTTTCCCTTCACTTAGCTCTGGCACATCTCTCATAACACAGCCATACTCATACTGTGCTATATATTGAGGCTTTGCCAATTGAATCCTCCCTAGAGTTCCCTAGAGAGGAGCTACGCCTTTGACTTATGCGGTATGATAGACAGACAGACAGATACAGTAGATAGAAAGAAACAGTAGATAGATAAAAAGAAACAGATAGATAGATAGATAGATAGATAGATAGATAGATAGATAGATAGATAGATAGATAGATAGATAGATAGATAGATAGATAGATAGATAGATAGAAGGAAAGCGTGGCTAGATAGTGTACATAAATACATGTGGGTAGAGAGCTACGGCAGATGGAGTGGTTGGTTTGACAGGGCTGCAGACTCATTTAGCTCCTTCCTGTCGTGGTGTCAGCGTTAGGATCCCCGTATACCGTGGGTGTAAAAGCTCCCCACTGCCAGAGACTGCGGCGCTAAGCCGTGCCGTTAATTTACCCGCCTTAATGCAGAGACAAGTATCAAAAAAAGCAGGGGTGTTGATGTGATCTGTGAAAGAAGAAGGGGTTCGGAAGAGAGGGCGAAAGAAAGAGAAAGAGAGGGCGGAGGGCGGAGGGTAAAGCATGTCTTTAAAGCGTTGTGGCCAACAGAAGGAAATGTCCCCTCCTTCTCTTATTGTGATTTGGCGCTCCATCCTCTTGTTTTCCTTCTGGCTGACTGTTGGGAACAACGGGAGGAGAGAGACCAGGACAGAGAGCCGAGGGGCCCCGCAGGTTTACCCTGCCCCGGGCCCTCCCTTTATGCCAAAGCCAGGGACTGGATTTAAGACTCTGTCCGCGTCACTGAGCACGAACTGAGGCTGTGCACCCAGAGGGGCTGGCTAGCCTTTTCCCTGCCTTCCTTAAAAAAAGAACACTCCAAAAAATGAGAAAAAGAAAAGGTTGAGACAGATGGAAGTGAAAGACGGGGAGGGGCGAGGGGGGAGGGGGGGGGGTGCAGATGTGAATGAGACCAGTGAAGGGATGGGAGTGATATGAAAGGCAGGAGCAGTCACTTGTGGCCTCGGCAGGTACAAATGGAGGCATGCCAGAAAGGAAGGGGGACAAAGAGAGAGAGGGGCCGGAAGAACGGAGGGATGAGAGGAGACAAAACCAGCGAGGAGAATGGCCAGGAGAGTGGGAGGAATAGAGCTCAATGGCAAAGCAGGAGTGGCTGTCTCCGAAGGGGCACGGCAGCAGAAAGGGAGTGTGAGGACACACACACACACACACACACACACACACGGTCAAACAGAAGCCTCCGATTCTCAACACCCGCTTATGTCCGAGACGCTGTCACGCAGTCTCATTCAGGAAGGGACACCACCTTTCTGCTTCGTCTCCACTTCCCTGGCCCCGCCCCTTCCTGTTCACTCCACTACGTCCACTTCCCACCCTCTCTCTCTCTCTCTCTCTCTCTCTCTCTCTCTCTCTCTCTCTCTCTCTCTCTCTCTCTCTCTCTCTCTCTCTCTCTCTCTCTCTCTCTCTCTCTCTCTCTCTATATATATCTCTCTGGGCTGGAGTAATATGTGGCGTCGGCAGGTGATGTATGGAGCAACTAAAGCAACAGCCGATCGATAATGTAAACAGCAGAGGAGAGAGGCCGTAAATAACGAGCCTCTGGCAGCGCTGTCCGCCTCAGGTGAGGGAGGGAGGGAGGGAATGAGGGAGGGAGGGAGGGAAAGAGGGAGGGAGGGAGGGAGGGAGGGAGGGAGGGAGGAAGGGAACGAATCCAAGATGGGAGACCGATTACACCTAAGAGAAAGTATAGCTTGAAAGTGGGGAAGAAACGTTGAAAGGGTATTTCAGTAAAAGAATGTGACTGTTGGGAGATGGGTAATAAGTGGTAGTGTTAGAGAGGGAGAGAGGGGGAGAGAGACAGGGAGGTATAAGGGCAGGGGAGAGGCGAAGGCCACGGTTTGATATTCACAGTAGGAGAGAGTGCAGGTCGGGGTAGAATGAATGGGAGGCAGAGAAGGGAGTGACATTGAAAGAAACAGAAAAGTAGTTGAAGTGACTTGAGAGGTAGAACTGAGAAACTAGGGAATGGCCACGGTTGGAGTAAATGGATTGAAAAAGAATGTGTGTGTGTGTGTGTGTGTGTGTGTGTGTGTGTGTGTGTGATTGATCCACTCCTGCACTGGAAAGCACAGTAGCGGTGACATTTCCCAAATGGCATGCAGATGGAAGACCACCATGTGACCCTGTCCTGACCTGGAAAAGGAGAGTGCACTTGCACACAAAAATGCAACCCCCACCCCCCCTCCACAACCACTACACACACACACACACACACACACACACACACACACACACATACACACAGAGTGGTGACCAAGGTCTGACCAAAACAGCACTCTACTGAAGTACCATCAAACCTCACTGTCTTTTTCTGGGTTTCTACCAAAAGTGGCTGCCAACGCACTTCTCAACCAACACAATAAACACAGGTAAATACTTGCAATACACACAAATAAGTTATTTTCAATTTGCATAAAATTGCACGTTTCAATTACCCTGTGCGCTCTCATAAAAAAACCACTCACACACACACACAAAAACCACACACACACACAAACAAACCAAAAAATCTGTATTGAGTGCATATGAAATGTTCTTTCTTTCCTCCCCGCCTCTCCTCCGCAGGCCGCCATGTTTTCACTCCTTTAATAGTGTGTGTGATGGCCTGTGTCGTGGAGGCGGCGGCGTGCTGATCACACAGGGAGCTAATGCGCTGTGGCCCCGTGCGACGGGAGCCCCCTGTACCCTGCTGGGGGCCCCGCTGGGCCTGGCTATGGGGGGCCCGGGGACGCGCTGCGCCTGTAGCCCGGGGGCCGCCTCGGCTAACTCTCTCCCTTTCTCTCTCTGTGTGTCTGATCCCCCCCCCCCCTCCCCCCCTCTCTCTCTCTCTCCCTCCACCCGTCTGCTAATCTCTGCGTTCTTACCCTCTGGCTAACCCTGTCTGAATGTCATCTCCTCTGCTTTTCTGTGTATTTCGGTCTTGCCACCCGCCCTCTACGTCCCACTTTTAGTCGAAGCCTTTTAATATTTTTTGCCGCGGTTTCCTCACCGTCGTTTTATCTCTCTCCTTCCTCCGGAGCTTTCGCCTGTTCTCCCCGCTAACTTTCTCTCTCTCTCTCTCTCTGTTCCCCTCCTCCAGGTGTGATCCACACGGTGGGGCCCGTGGCGGTGGGCGGTGTGGGGGAGGTGGAGAGGAGGGGGCTGAGGGACTGCTACCAGCACAGCCTGGAGACGGCCACCCAGCACCAGCTACGGACTGTGGTGAGCCTGGGGAGCGCAGGGAGGTGTGGGGGGAGGAGAGGGAGGCGTAGAGGAGAGGTGGGCGTAGGGGAGGAGAGGGAGGCGTACAGGAGGATAGGGAGGCAGAGGGGAGGCGTAGGGTAGGAGAGGGAGGCGTAGGGTAGGAGAGGGAGGCGTAGGGTAGGAGAGGGAGGCATAGGGGAGGAGAGGGGGACGGAAGGGTGGTAGGGGGTGGGTCAGGTCAGGGGGTAGTGGTGGTAGGGGGACCATGTATGTTTGTGGGGATGGGGTGGAGGTTAGTGTGTGTCTGTCTGAGCATGTGTGTGAGTGAAGGTGCAGAGGTGATGGATTGGGGTAATCTAGGGGCGCACAGGAGAAGGTAATGTGAGGTGAGTTACTAAATTATCTAGGAAGACATGGTGAGGAAAATGTGAAAAGTGTGTGTTTGTGTGTGTGTGAGAGAGAGAGAGAGAGAGAGAGAGAGAGAGAGAGAGAGAGAGAGAGAGAGAGAGAGAGAGAGAGAGAGAGAGAGAGAGAGAGAGAGAGAGAGAGAGAGAGAGAGAGAGAGAGAGAGAGAGAGAGAGAGAGAGAGAGAGAGAGAGAGAGAGAGAGAGAGAGAGAGAGAGAGAGAGAGAGAGAGAGAGAGAGAGAGAGAGAGAGAGAGAGAGAGAGAGAGAGAGAGAGAGAGAGAGAGCTGGGGGGGGCATGCAAGGCGTGTTTTTTGTTGTTTGGGGAAGCGAGGTCGTTTTGTGGCCAGGCTGTTAAAATGATTTGTGTTTGTTTCTCATCCACAGGCATTCCCTTGTATCTCCACTGGAGTCTACGGTGAGTGTGTGTGTGCGTGCGTGCGTGCGTGCTTGTGTGCGCGCGTTTGTGTGTGTGAGACCGATTTTGTGTGATAAACTCCTCGTTTTCATTGCCGTGTACATCCCAGATTAGGGGCTGGATTAGACAGCAGATTAAGGCAGATTGGAAGCACCATGGTGTCAGATGAGTGGTAATCCCTGCCATCTCTGCAGGGCGCTGACCAGCCCTCTCCCTTGAGGACCAACCCTGCAGCAGATTGAGGGAACCGAGTTAACACACACACACACACACACACACACACACACACACACACACACACACACACACTGTTTCCCAAACCTATCTATCGTTTCCACGTTCTCTATTATACTCAATCTATCTGTGTTGTCCCCGTACATCACGCACTCACTCTCTCTCTCTCTCTCTCTCTCTCTCTCTCTCTCTCTCTCTCTCTCTCTCTCTCTCTCTCTCTCTCTCTCTCACACACACACACACTGTTCTTTGTCAAAAGCCTGTTGCTTGTCTATCACGGTGCAGTAAGTGGAAGTGGAGGAGAGACAGGATGGCGAGTTAGAGACGGGGAGAGGCAGCGGTGAAAACTGACAGACTGTTGTGAGTGAAGGGATAAACAAGGCGAGAGCGCGGGGAAACGCGTAGCCTGCTCGCTAACCCAAACATATGGATCTGTTATTGCACCTGCTGCCGTCTGTCTGTGCGTGTGTACTATATCTATGTGTGTGTGTTTGTATGTACTATGTGTGTGTGTGTGTCTCTGTGTGTACAGGATATCCGCCTGATCAAGCTGTGCACGTGGCGTTGTCGAGCGTCAGAGAATACCTGGAAGTACACCACGCTCAGGTGAGTGTGTGTGTCTCGGTGTTTGTTTTTGTCTGCAGGATTCCAATTTCTCCCCGCCATTTCCTCTAGGTATTCTTTTTTCACAGCTGCTGTTTTTGTTTTCTGGAGAGGGTGAAAGGAGTGTGTAGTGAGACGATTGCACACACACACACACACACACACACATTTACCTTCAATGCAAACACACAGCCACACGCTTATGGCCAAGTCTGTTTTAATTGGCTCCTTGTGGGACTCAAGTAGACTAATATTCAAAAGAAGAAACACACACACACAAGTGCAGACACACACTTAAACACAACGGCTTCTCCTCCGAGAGCGAGCTGAGAAAAGGCAGAATGATGGAAAAGATTACTTTAGGCGTTGATGGAAATGATCACTAAGTGAACTTCTCAACCTGTCATTTCTGTACTGGGCACTTCTTGTGTGTGTAATCGTGTGAGACTGTTTATGTTTGTGTGTGTATGTTTTGTCATGAAAATACAGTGTATTTAGTATTCAGACCCCTTCACTTTTTGCACATTTTGTTACGTTACATGCAGTCTTATTAAAAAAAAAATTGAAATGAATTTTCCATCTTCATCAATCTACATGCAATAACCCCATAATGACAAAGCAAAAACAGGTTTGTAGAAAGCGTGCGCAAACAGTGACTTGGCCAGGCCGCAGAAAGTCATTTGCGGCGCTTGCTTAAAAAAAGGAAATACAATAGGCCTCCCTATATCTATCATGGAACCGCCGATAGAAAACAAAAGTTTGGCGATCAACATGAAACAAATATACTGGTTTATGTAGATATACTTCTCATTTACTCATATTTAGAGTAACCAGTGATACAGTAGTTAATATTGATGTTAAGTACTTTAATTTTTAATGTGTTGCGTGCTGTAACGTTTGATGACTTCTTGTTCGTTCAATTGAAAAAGAGTACTTCTTGTGGCGAAAACGCTCTCAGCACGTCTCCTTAACCTGTGTCCTCGTGTTACTCGGATGACTGCTGGCATTTGTTCTGGAAGTGTCCCTTATGCAAGCAAACACACTAGCTGGATTACACCTGCTTTTTCTCACCGCAAAACAGATGTGCGCTCTCCCCGCGGTTTTAATACGTACAACGGAATATGTAATCCGTCTCTCCTTGCGCATCTTCTCCCATGTTTTTGCGCAACACTCCCACTTTTCCCTTGACCCCCCCCCCCCCCCCCACCCCCCATGTACATGAGTAAGAAAAGCACAACTTGCTATTCTGCGCTCCTGCAACATGCAGAATGTGTGTGGTCCGTTTGCACATACCGTGTCATGATTTTAGGTGCAGATGAAATTACACCTAAAACGGGCGCTAACATGTTAATACTTCTGCACCGGAGGTCTGAATACTTATGTAAATTCATATACATTTGCACACATTTCTACAAACCTTTTTTCACATTGTCATGATGGTGTATTGTGGTAGTTGATGGAAAAAGAATTGCGTCCGTGTTCGAATGAGGCGGCGATGTAGCAAAAAGGATGTGGAGAAGGTGAAGGGGCCCGAATGCTTTCTGAATGCACTGTGTCAAAGGCTTCTTCCATCAACCCTCCCTCTGTCCATAAAGACCCCGCTAGGATTGTGTTTGTCTGCATCGCGCTGCGGAAAACCGTGTAAGGTTCAGAAACAGACAGGCTCTCCATCAGGAGGCAGCAGAAATAACTGTGCACATCACAAATCCATCGCGGCGCGGTGGAAGAGAACACAATGTGCCGCATTATACCGTGCAACACAAAGGAATGAGAATGGCCCCCGCTGAACAAAAGCCTCCCTTTACGCACGATGGCCAGGGATTGCACGTGATCAACCTAAACAGAATGCATCATCATCCGATCCCTGCGTCGGTACCATGTCACCCGACGATCAGGCCCACTGAAGCTCTAGGAGCTGTGTGTGACAGAGCCTTGCCCTGCGTGTGTCGGAGGCAACAGTCGGTAAACCAGAGCCCAGTGGAGCTCCTCACCTAGGGGATGGCAGAGATGGACCACACACACACACACACGCACACATTCCAACACGTGTACACACACACACACACACACACACACACACACGTCTGTCTCTCTCCCTACATCCACATGGACACACGGGGGAGGCGAGCCATGCTTGCATTGTGGAGAGCTGAATGGAGGTAGGCTGAGTCATTACAAAGATGAGCTGTGTTACCATTATGCACTAGATATTGCCAGGCTACAATGTGGTTTGTTATGTCACCTTCCCTGGGGCTATTGTTGTATATGTTCTTATTGTGGTGCTGTGTGTGTGTGTGTCTGTGTGTGTCCATGCGTGTGTGTGTGTGTGTGTGTGTGTGTGTGTGTGTGTGTGTGTGTGTGTGTGTGTGTGTGTGTGTGTGTGTGTGCGCGTGCCCCAGCTGGACCGAGTCATCTTCTGCGTGTTCCTGCCGGCTGATAAAGAACTGTACTTGAAGAACCTCCCTCTCTATTTCCCTGCCGGTTAGTATTCACTTCACCACGCACGCCACTCTTTCAAGCGCACGCACACACACACACGCTCACACATACCCAAAGTGAGAAGAGAACATGCCGTTACCTCTTTCCAGAGCACCAGGTGTCTCAGACAATCCTCTTTGTTCTCCCCCCCTCACACTTCTTTGCTCACCCCCTTTTAGCCTGCTGACCAATGGCAGAGCCACGGTGCGCCACAGGTAACCAGCATGGTCTGTGTCTCCAGCTGTTGCTTTGGCAACAGAGCCGCTGAGCCTGATTTGGTTGACTGTAGACTTTTAAGTGTGTGTCATTAACCCCCACTGTGCCGTCCGACCCCCGGCTGCATCTCAAAACATCTCTCCTTGACTCCTCGTTACCTTTCGGTGGATTAGAAGCGGTCTAAAACATATATATATATATATTTCATTCGGAGAGTCAAAAGAAGCTTGATGGTCTAGAGGCGTAGACGAGTGCCTTGCGTTATGACACCTGCCCTAAGCAGCACCAGGGGAGAAAGGCCTGGAATACTGTTCAGCCTGCTGTCCAGGGCCACGTGGGAGAGTGTAGGTGCACTGTACACTCCGAATGAACCCGGTTACAAATCAGCCTTATTTCAGCTTTTCCCTCCCAGACTCGCCTCAGGGCAGGGGGGACAACACTTGCATTTTGAAACACGTCAGTTTCTCCAATTTGTTCATGCTCCGAGGCCAGAGTGAGGAAAGGAGCGCGGGGAGCCAAGGAGAAAGCCTAGCGAGACGCGGCCGTGTCCTGACATACCCTGCTCCTCTACTTCCTGCACACTGTACAGCAGTGGATAATCCAGCCGTGAGAGCCAGCTGGGTCTCTGATTCTTTAGACAGAGCCCAACTCTGTGGCGGTGACAGGGAACGCTGCAGGCTAGCCTTGAGGCCTCTGGCCTCATTACAAACCTCAGCTGTCACTAACCACTGTCAACTCTCCCCCTTAATGTGTGTGTCTGTGTGTCTGTGTGTTTGTGTGTGTGTGTGTGTGTGTGTGTGTGTGTGTGTGTGTGTGTGTGTGTGTGTGTGTGTGTGTGTGTGTGTGTGTGTGTGTGTGTGTGTGTCTGTCTTTTGTCAGTAGTGATTGCAATCGAAGGATTTGCGTTGGTTTAGCAAATGTTTACCCAAATCCAGTGTTTGATTGCATGCAAGAGTAGTCTTGAAAAGTTCTGCATTTTACAAGCGTATGAAAGGTTTCGTGATAAAAAGAAAATAGATTAATGTTGTGTGAACCTTTGCTACTCCTGGGTAATATCTACATTTATCAGAGCTGACAAGGAGGCAATCAATGACCAATTTGTGGTGAAATAACTTAGGATAAACACGTTTCCAAAAACCCTGCAAGTCCTTTTCTCTAAGTCAGCTTCACAACTTTTAGTACAAATTAACACGCAAAGTATTGTAAATTATTCTTTCATAACTGTAGTTTGACCCGGGTGATTAACCCGTATTTGTGAGGACAAGTGGGAATTGTTTTACTTTTGGGAATTGTTTTGAAATGTAAGATATGAATATTATTTTCACACCATTTTTTGTCTGATGTTCACATGTGTCTCCCACAGATCCTGCTCTGAAGAGCAAGCTATGAAGTTGTGATGGTGTGATCATCATGGATTCACACTTCTCGCACGTGTGCATCCTCCTCTTCTTCCTCTGCCTACTCCCCTTGGTTTGGCACCAGTGAAAATGCACCTGGACGAAGAAGTGCACGTTCTAGAGTGGATAGAACGTACATGTCAGAATGAACTTTAACTGGACTGCTTTGAAATACACCGTGTCAACAAGCTATCGACCAAACTAAAGTGCTTTCTGCACTAACCAAGTCAAATTGAAATAACGAAACCTTTGTGACTCCAGTGTGTGTGTGTGCGCGTGCTTGCGCTGTGTGTAGAAAGTAGAGGCGGTATTAAAAGCGATTGCAGAGGCTTAGTGGTGTGTGAGAGAGGATCATTTCTGGGGGGGGTTGGATGTGACTCATTGACTCGGGGCGTCTGGAGGGAGCGCCTCCTCCCGACCCGTCTGGAGTCCTGTCTCCTCCTCCGCGGCTAACTGGGTGACTGCGTCTCTCCCTCCCCGTCTGTCGTAGGGGCGCGTCGGTTTTGTTTTTTCTGTTGCCGCTGCCTGTTGCTTGGCGGGCCGGGGGCCACGGTGGCGGAGGCGTAGAGCGAGCCGGGGGCTGTGGTCCCACCCCGCTTTCTTTTTCTCTCTCTCTCTCTCTCTCTCTCTCTCTCTCTCTCTCTCTCTCATCTCCTGACAACTCTGCTTATTGATTTTCAAATGTGCCCCGGCAGACGGAGACCGAGGGAGGGTGGGAGAGAGAGAGAGAGGGAGGGACAACAAAGATAATCAACAGGAAAAAGGAAGATCTTCTCTCTTTTCATACGAGCCTCTTCCACCACATCTCTCTCTGTTCTCGTGTGCTCTCTCTCTCTCACACACACACACACACACACACACACACACACACATTGTCTCTCTCTTCCTCCCTCTTTATCTTTCTGTTGCTCTTCCTGGGATTTGGCTGTATGGGACGAGTGGGGAAAGAGAGAGCGATTACCGGGCGAGAGAAGGAAGGGAACGGAGACAGAGAGGGAAGAAGGGAATTCATACTGTGTTGGATAAAGGGAGGAAGGGAAGTGGGGAGGAAGAGGGAAGTAAATGGAGCCGGAGGGAGGGACAGAGGGATGGAGGGAGGCGGAGGGAAAGCCATGATGAACTCATCCGGGAAGCCCTCTCAGTTTTTAATAAGCAGCAAGACAGCACAGCTAGTCTCAACCGCTCTCCCTGAATAATGAGAGAAAGATGACAGAGGGAGGGAGGGAGGGAGGGAGGGAGGGAGGGAGGGATTGACAGAGGAGGGATGAATAGACAGCAAGACTCATTATCCACCGACCAATTTTCATCACTGTCCTGTAATCTCTCCCCCTCTCTCTCCCTTCATTTCTCACTCTTTCCCTCAAATTTAGTCGCCACTGTTGGAATGACAAATGTAGGCCAATTAGGCCTGCTGTGTTGCTAACTTAAAGACTAATTCTCGGCCGTCTTTCATAACACACACTGATAAGAGTGTTTGCCAGGACGGAAAGATTTTCTCTCTCAAGCCCGAGCTGCCAATGTGCGTGCGTGTGTGTGCCAAGACGGTTTCTGCTCAATTTCCTGTTTTCCAATGACATCACTCAAAAACAAAACAAGGGTAAAGTGGGACGTGCGGAAAGCGAGGGAGACGACCGCAGGAGAGGAGGAGGAGGAGAAAGGCCAGGTGAGTGAGATAGCTGTGGTGTTCGGATGAAGGTCTGATGAAGCGAGGAGGAGGAGGAGGAGGAAGGGGGGAGGCGATGTTTATGGATGGGGTGGGGGCAGGGTAAGGAGGAGGAGGAGGACGGGGCGGGAAGGTAAACTGCTTGTGAAATGAAAATGGCTCTTTAGCAGAATCCAGGACACTTGGGCGCTGCGCTGGATCAATGGCCGCTGATTTACTGTCTAAAAGCCTGTCAGAGCGAGAGAGGGGGGGGGGGGCAGCAGAGAGAACTTTGAGCGCTCAGCCAGGGAGGGGGAGGGATTCTTCTATGGAGGAGAGAGGATGGGGGACTTAGCCGGGGCGACGGGCCGTGAGTGACAGTGACAGCGAGGCAATCAACAGCGATTGGCCAAAGTCTGCAGCCCACGGCACAGAAAATATGGACCCCGACAACATGGAGGGTTGTGTGTGTGTGTGTGTGTGTGTAGGTAGATGGTCAGTGGGAGTAGGACCATGGTGTGGTCCCAAGGGGTCTACCACCAACAGGGCCCCCTTTAATGTGGGCTGGCCCTGTTGATGGAGTAGCAGCAAGTGCAAGGAGAAGGCTAGCTCAAGCCAGCCCAAAAAAGTCAGTTGGGCTGTATTTGTATTTGTTTAGTTTACTGTATATCATTTACTGTAGACTATAGTACCAAGGAACATACACCAAAGTGTGTGTGTGCATTAAGGTTGACAGCGCTTGGCTTGAGTTTTGCCCAGCCATAGTTCAGTATGCACAGTCTTTGAATTCGAGAGTAGATTGTGTGTGTGTGTTTTGTGACTCCCAGAAATAGAGTGAATGTGTGTGTCTGCCTGAGATGTTTGTCTTAGTCATGGAATGTGTGTGTGTCCGTCTGTCTGGCGGCGTGAGACACGCACACAGACTGAGCTAGGGGCCTTAGACACGGGACGTCTCGGCGGAGTGTTTTCTCGCATCCGCAGGGAGGGCGAGAGGTTTATTTTATTTTTATTTTGAGTGTTTAATGTATTAAAAGGGTCCGAGGTAATGAATTATAATCTTTAATGCAGCGACCGATCGATACCAGCAGAGGATAAATCAGCTTTTACTGAGAGCGTCAAAGCCTTTAATACACTAGGAGAGAGAGAGAGAGAGAGAGAGAGAGAGAGGGCGGGGGACAAAGACTCTTAGAGGAGGGAAAGGGTGGAGGGGTGGGAGAGAGAGGGGGAGGGGTGAGGAAAAAAAGGGGGAGGGCGACAGTTAAGGATGTGCGGCGTTACCTTAGAGCTAAGCTCATTGAGTAAAAGCCTGCTGGAAGCAAAGACTCTCCCGACAGGTTTGTAAGTCAGCAAGGTTGCGAGGGTCACGCTCGCCGTATCCATAAACACACACGTTCTCTTATTAGACCCCCAGCTCGCCTCCGTCTCTGTTTTGGCCCGTGGGCCGGCCGTTCCTACCTGCGATGCCGGTGGGGTGATGCTTAATTAATTAGATTACGCCGCCTGGGTGGGTCGAGGTTCACCTCCTCCAGCTTCCTCCCATCGTTTTCTTCTTTCTGACCACGCGCCTTCTCTGAGGCGGAGAGCGCATCCTGCAATTTGTTCAGAAACGAGAGCGTTGCACCTTTAATAACGCTCCGTTAAGGCTCGGCGGACTCCGCAGGAAGCGCCCGCCGACTGCCCACGGTTGCGGACCCGGCTGGACTCCCTAAACAGCTGAGGTGCGCTCGTTTCGCCCGCCGTTGACGGAATGGAACCGACAGGATCATCTAGAATGCACAGCCCTGTTCGTCTGGAGAGGGAGGGAGGGGGGACTTAGGTAGAAGGAGGTTTGAGTCTCCTTCCTATCGGAGGGGGCAGACAGTAGACGGGGTGGGAGCAGCGAGGCTTTTTTGCTCACCTGAGGCTCTTAGGAAGAGCAGCCACATTAAAGTTTGATGGCGAGCCCCAGGAAGCAAGAGGCTCTGGAGTGGAGATAAAGTGGGTGAGCGATGGATCCTCGCAAGGGGAGGAAAGCGCGGGCCACGGAGAGAGATGTTTGCTGTTGGAGAGGCTGAGGGGCCAATCGAGGCAAGCGGAGACTCACTGGGGGACACGGAGCAGACATCTTGGTGGGAGAGAGGGATGGAGAGGGTAATATTTCTTAAGTGAAAGGCAGGGAGAGCACGCGGAATACTTTGGTGGGGGGGGGGGGGGGTTCCTGCCGATGCCCCCACGGACCACTCCACTCCTATATAATGGACCCCTCGTCCTGCCATAACCCTGACACACAGGCAAACACACAGGTGAAAGACCGCTGGCCTGAATGACTGCCTATCCTTCACCCTGATGGGGGCTGAGAGGAAGGAACTTGTTTGAATAACTGATTTTACTCACACGTGTCAGAGGGCACCTCAGGTTTCTCGGCCATGGAAGCAATCTCCCTCAAATGAGCGGCTCTCAGCGGAAAAGCTCTCGGACGACTTGTCTTAATGTCAAGCCAAATAACAAAAGATCAGTTTGGCTCCGAGGTGCGGAGGAAATGCAGAAATGATTAGGACTTGTCTGTACTCTTACTGTCAACTCGTTTGTATGTGTGCTGAGTATTTGTGGGTGACAGGAGCTTTGTGTGCATAATAACCTCTTGAGTGGCACACCCAATATCCTGTTCCCTCTTTTACACACACACACACACACACACACACATACATCCACCTCCTGCCTAGTCATCAGGCAGCAGCTAGCAGCATCCTTGCATTTCAATTCCACAAACACAATGTTCAGAGCGGAGAGGGTCCCACTTTTTGATTAATGTCGCCATGACAACTACATAATTCATGAATTGTATTAGCGTTCCATTTGTCATCTCCGAATCATAATTCAGGAAGTGTGCGGGGAGAAGGAAGTGGAAGGGGGCTGGCGGGGGAGTGTGTGTGTGTGTGTGCGTGTGTGTGTGTGGGGGGGGGGTCTATCTGCTTTTATCGAGAGGGTCTTCTTTACGCGCGCACACGCACACCAGCACACACAAATGCACAGTCTCCCTCCGGAAATGTTGACGTGCAGACGGGCAATCTCAAGTGGGGCACTTTTTTTTGTCGTGCTGAACTCTCAGGTCTGCTCATTCAATAGGATGTTTGCATTTGTACAGTGTGTTATTGTGTGTGTGTGTGTGTGTGTGTGTGTGTGTGTGTGTGTGTGTGAGTGTGAGAGTGTGTGCGTGTGTCTGCTCGGCTCCACTCCGACACCCTTTGGCACACGGAGGAAACAGGTGGTGGAACTCGACCGCTGTGAATATTCCACCAGCGGAGGCAACTTCAAGCTGACACTGACGAGCTGCTTGGCTCCCAAAGGTCACCCCGCGAGCACAAAGGACACCCGCTGAAAGCCGAGCAGAGGCCCCACGCTGAGCTGTGGTGAGACGAGCACTGTAGGAAACAACATCTTATATTCTAGATCTACGTTAGGCCCTCCTCTGATTGGCTATGTATGTATGTATGCATGTATGGGAAACATGGGGGATCAATTACTCGGGGGGGGGGGGGGTTGCCAAGCAGCTGGATTTGCATAAAAGAAACATGCACTTAGTCTGTAATCACCTTTTCTCAATTACACTTAGCTTCCCTCTTTGCCCTAAGTGTACCCTATTGAGGATTAATGTTGAAAGTATGCAAAAAGGTGCTGTGCTCACACCCTTGCATGGGGATACAAAGTTGGGCAAAGTGTTGTTGAACTTAAAGTTCGACGTCTAAAAGCAGACCTGTTGGGTTAACTGTAGCCGAACAAGCTTTATTTACTTATCACATCTCGTTCTTGAGCGTTTTTTTTTTTTCTTCTACATTTCAGGGCCGCAACATACCCCATCCCCTCTTAAGAAAAGATTCAACAGGAACAAAGCTTAGCGATTCTGAACTCAAAAGCCTTAGCAAACAAAAGACCCAAGTGACTATTCATAAGCCATAAGAAAACGTTTAATAAGCTCCCTTTTGGCATTGTATTTCTTTTACAAAATATCTCCGGTGATGTTTGCGCCAAGGCCTTCTAGGTCAGAGTCGAAGGTCGCGCTCACTCAGCCCGTAGGAGGTTCAGCTGCTGTCTGCTCGTCTGGAAGGCAGAGAGAGAAAGCGACATGTCGTTTTGCAATAACAAAGCAACTCTGGTGCAAACTGGTCGTTCGTTCAGTGCCCCCTCACCTTCCCCTGCATCCTCCACCACACTGTCCTGGCCAGGCGCCGCCGTGTCCCTCTCCCGTTCGGGCGTGCTGCATTCGCTCCTCTCCGTCTCCCAGAGGGCGCTGGAGGACACCTGGCTGGTGAGTTTGGCCAAGCGTGGCGGGGGGTTGTGGTCCCCGGGGCTGAAGGACTGGGAGACCCCCCCGGCTCCGGAGCCCGCCCTGGCCAGGCCCAGGCCCCAACCGTGGCGGGAGCCCAGCTTACGACGGCCCCCGGAGCCAGGGCGCTGGGCTGGACCTCCCAGGCCGCCGGGCGGGTCCGGGTCCGATCTGGACGCCGCTCTCCGCAGGGGGGAGGGGGACACCGGGGCGCTGCGAGGGTCTGGGCGGGTGGGAGGGAGAAGGAGGGCCAAAGAAACAATGGACAAACAAGGAGGGAGGGAAGGGGAGGGATGTGAGATCACAGGGGGAGAGATGAAAAGCCACTGGCATCTAATATAGATTTGCTATTCATGGGCTGATTTGAAGTGGTCTGGGGATTTGTATGCCTGCAGTCACACCTGGCCCTTCACAGGTTTGTGTGTGTGTCTGTCTGTCTGTCTGTCTGTCTGTCTCTGTCTGTCTGTCTGTGTGTGTGTGTGTGTGTGGTCTCACCAGGCACTGCGGTGTGTGTGCGTGTGTCTGGCGGGTCGTCCCTGCTGTCGGCCAAGTTCTCCACGCTTCCTGCAGCATAGTAGAGAGCGCGGCCCTCCCTCCCCCCTCCTCCTCCCCCTTTCGGCTTGATCAGCTTCTTCATCCTGTCTGCGATCCAGTTAGACTTTCTGAAGAGAGAAACGAAGGGAGAGTGCCTGTTTATTTTTGCTCATTTATGTATTAATTTATTTATGTAGTCTACCTTTTTTGATACTGAGAGGAAGTGCGCATATACGGTTACTTGAAAGATGACAGGGTAGGTGAGTGTAATTCACTGTGTGTGTGTGTGGGGCAATACAGGTCAAGGGTGTATGTGTGAATCTGTGTGTGTGTGAGTGTTTTACTTGGCCTTGCTGGGTGTAGGTAGACCCGTGTCCAGGACTCTGTACTGGTCCATAATCTTCTCCACCAGCTTCTGTTTCTCTCGACGCAGTTCCGACAACTTCTCCCTGGCGCCAGGAGCGAGGAGTGAGGAGCGGGCCCCGGAGGAAGCAGGAGAGAACAAAGGAGAGACTTAGGAGAGATGCGGGAGATGAGGGAGAAAATGCGAGGACGAATCCATGGTGTAATGTACTGTAGCCATATAATGGGATGATCATGTCCCTACATAATCGTCACGTATTACACATTATAGCATATTGTATGTGCATGAACGTGTGTGTCGGACTGCTTAATTGTGACTCCAGTATGTGTAGGACACGCACTTGTGGGTGTGTAGGTTTGTGTGCATGTGGTGGTGATGGGTGTGCGTGGGTGGGTGGTGGGGAGGGGGGGGGGGTGCACTGACTCGCTCTCCCTCTGCAGATTGTGGTGCTGGTCCTTGCGTTCCAGGCTCTGCTCCATCAGGGTCCGGTTCTCCTTCAGTAGACCCTGGTTCTGCTCCACCAGATGGCGGTTCTCCTCCTCCATGTTCCCTTTCAGCTGGGTTAGCAGCTGCACACATGCACACACACGCACACACAGTGGCCAGAGTTTGAAGTAGAATCAGTGAATGGTTGGTGAGGTTTGTGTGTGTGTGTGTGTGTGTGTGTAAGCGAGTGAAAAAGCAGGCGTAAGAGAGAGTGACTGAGTTATCCTTTGTCAATGTATTTGTGGCCAGGCCATTTAACTATTAAAAAGAAAAACTGGCACGGCAATGGTTAGACTGTTCAATGAGATTGTAAAACTAACTGCTTTAGCACAAAATAAAAGGTCTCGTTTACGATGCATGGGTAAATCAAATCAACAGATCAAATAAGAACATGTGGAGATAATTGCATCAGTCAATTGGAATAGCAGGCTTTGGCACCACAGTTGCACGAATTTCCCATGTGAGGATTTTTTGTGTGTGCGTGCGTGCGTGCGTGCGTGCGTGCGTGCGTGCGTGCGTGCGTGCGCGCGCGCCACTGTGTCCAGCGGACCTGGTACTGGCTGGACAGCCGCACGTTGCTGAGGTCCAGTTTCTGGGTGGTCTCCCTCATGGTGCTGAGCTCTCCCTCCAGACGCGTCCGCTCCAGCTGGGCAGAGCTCAGCTCCCCTCGCAGCATGCTGCCCTGGGCCAGCAGCTCTGTCTGGGCCAGCACCCACTCCCTCTGCAGGGCCTGGAGCCTGGAGTGACACACACACACACAGACCCAAGACAAGGAAGAGATAGAAGTTAATAAAATCAAAGTGTATTTGTATAGCATATTTCATACACAAAAGGCAATTTAATGTGCTATACACAAGGCAAGCTAAACAAAAAAACAATAGACCATTAAAAAAACAAAAAAACTATGACGTTCTCCATGGAAGTCCTACAACTTTAGAAATAAATAAACAATATACCTTTGTTTGATGTTTTTCTCTTTACGTATACCTAACTTATATAACTTGTGATAAAAGCATGACCTTTTGACATTTTTTGAATGAGAAATACATTCTAGTGAAAATAGTTTTTCGATTCGAGGTCGGTGACATGGCATTTATGGGGACGCATAGCCATTCCAGAGTGTGTGACTGCGCAGCAATGAGCCTCTTACCTCTCGTTTTCCTCCTTCACTCTCTCCAGCTCTTTTTCCCTCTCCACCTGCCTCTGAGCCTCTCCCTCTATCTTCTCCTTCTCCGCCTTCATCTCCCGTTCCCTCTCCTCCAGCTGGGCCCTGGTGTCGAGGAGCTTCTGGTACCTTGGCAACATAGGAGAACACACCCATATCTCATACCACTGTATGTGTGTGTGCATGTGTATATCCGTGTAAGTGTGTGCGCAATGTCCGTGTGTGTGTGTGTTTGTACCTCCCTTCCAGCTCCCTGTGCTGGGTCTCCAGGTTGCGGTTGGTGCTCCTCAGCTGGGAGTGCTTCTCCATCATTTCCTCTAGCTCCGCCTCCTGTCGCTGCTGCAGTGCTGCCATTCGCTCCTGGTCACGTCTTAGAGCCTCCGTCCTGACCGACGACTCGTCACGCTCCCGCGCCCACACCTTGGACTCCGCCTCCAGGGCGGCACACCTCGCCTCGCTCTCGCTGCAGCGCGCCAACACCACTGCATGCTGGGAGCTCAACGAGGCCTGCTCCACCTTAAGGAGAAAGACATGTAGGGATCGAGTGTTGGTCTGCTCCTTCATCTGTCTGTTTATCTTCCTACGTATGTCTCTCCACATGCCCAACTGCCTAAACACTTGTAGCTGGGAGTTGATTGTCTGGAGCAAGTGATTCTACCTGTAGCTGGGTGTGGATATTCTGTAGTTTGGTGTATATACCTGTAGCTGGATGTTGATATTCTGTAGTATGGTGTTTCTACCTGTAGCTGGGTGTTGATATTATGTAGTTTGGTGTATATACCTGTAGCTGGGTGTTGATATTCTGTAGTTTGGTGTATATACCTGTAACTGGGTGTTGATATTCTGTAGTTTGGTGCAGGTGTCCTGCTGGCTGAGGGAGTGGCGTTGGAGCACGTCCACCTGCTCCTTCAGGTGATCACACATGGACTGGGCCTGGGACATCTGGGAGAGCAAGACCTCCCGCTCAGCACTCACCACTGCATTCTAAGTGATGGTGAGAGAGGTTTGGCAGAAAGAGAGGTCAAATGACAGATAGAGGGAAAAGTGGAAAATGAGTATAGGGGATAAAAACAGGATAGAATATAAGCAGTGATAAGTCCGAAGCGCTAAGCTGGGGTTTGTCAACAAATCTATACAGCCGAGTTTAATCCTTACAATAATACTTGTCTTCATAAGTGAGTCCATCAGTCTAACGCGGTTAAAAAAGACAAACACACCTCTCTCTCCAAGTTAATCAGCCGGTCAGACAGAAACCTCTCCCTCTCGGCTCTGGTGCCAGAGGTCATTGAAAGGTCATGCCCCTCTCCGGCCTCCTGTTGGTCTATGGATGATGACCTCTGCATGTGAGAGGGTGTGCGTACTCCGGAAGACGTTGGTGTGACGCATTCTGATAGGCTGACGGCAAGGTTTGAATTGCTCTGTCTTTCCTTTGATTGGAGGAGAGCTTTAGTCTCCTTCTGGGATTTGAGGAGAGATTCCATTTTCTTTTGTGATTCGTGGAGGGAATCTCTTGTTGTAATCAACTCGGCCTCCTTTCTAGCAATTTCCTGGTTCAGGTGTGTAACTTCATTGGACAGTTTCTGAGCATTCAGCTTCTCATTTGATAATTCCTATCAAAGAAAATATTATAAGAACAATGGACCTTGAACTGTACAATTTTGAGTTTATTTAAAAAATTTATTAAGCACAGTTACACACAACACGCTTCTACACGCCATTTAAACAAACATGCACACACACACACACACACACACACACACACATACCTCGGCCAGAGAGTGGATCTTGGTCTGGGAGTCCGTATCTTGCTCCTTCAGCTCCTGGTTGTGCTTTTCGAGACCTTCAAGTCGAGTGTGAAGCTCCATCTCCAGGTCCTGTAGTTGACCACAGAGCTCTCTGGACTGAGACAGCTCCTGACTCACATTTCTTCAGTCAAATAGGGAAGTTGGCGTTTACTTGAGGACGTGACATGAATTCTGATTGTGAATGTGTGTGTTGGTGTGTTTGTGTGTGTGTGCTTATGTGTGCACTTGCATACAGGGTGATTGACATGGGTTTTGGTTGTTGGTGCCACACATGCTTGCCATTGTGTGTGCGTGTGCATGTGTGTGTGTATCTCTAACCTGTGTTCGGCCTCCAGACCCCGGGCTCTCTGGTTGCTATGCTCCAGGGCTGACGCTGTGCTCTGAAGTTGTTGTCTCAGCCTGGCCACATCCCTCTCCTTCTGCCTCTGCTCCTTCCGTTGGCCATCCAGCTCGCTCTGGCACGCCTCCTTTTCCTGCTCCAATCGTGCGGCTTCCAGCAAGGCCTGGTCCCGCCCGCGGGTCGACGACTCCGCCTCCAAGGTAGCTTCTCGTAGCTCTGCCTCTAGCTCCTCCTCCCGATGTCGTGAAGACTCTAGGCTCCTCCCCTGCCTTTCTAACTCAGCCTTCAGGGCTTGTGTGTTCAGCTCCAATTGGTCGCTCTGTCAAACATTGACTGGTTCAGGACATCATTTCGTTGTATTACAATGTATTTCTTATGAACCCAAAGCAATCATTTCAAGCTCATGTCACAATTTGATAGAGGCCTATATCTACTTTGAATGCATATAAGCAAATGGACAATGTTTGTCTGCGTATGCATGGATGTGTGTGTGGGGGGATGTGTGTGAGTGGGGATCGCCAACCTTGCGTTGGGCGCTGCGCAGCATTTCTACTGTGCCACGGAGCGTGTCTCGGTCCCTCTCCAATGCGGCACGCTCGCCCTCCAGGGTAGCGATGACCGCCTCCTGCATCCTCTGGAGCTCGGCCTGGCTCCGCAACCGACACAGCTCCTCGTCCATGGCCAGGCCCTCTGACTGGAGAGCCTAGCTCACACACACACACACACACACACACACACATTTACACACAAAAGTCATCTATAAACACTGTTTTCTCCAATAATGGATGGGTAAACAATCTGACTCACTGAGGTCCACCAGTCCATCCCTCCATGCATATATCAGTGATGCCTTCATACCTCTATCCGTCTTCGGGCTTCCCCCAGGCTATCCGCAGCTTTCCTCAGCCTTTGGCTCTCAGCCTCCAGGAGCACCAGTCTCTGTTCTGCCTCCCAGGCCTTCTTGCTCTGCTCCCCCAGTTGAGAGCGCAGGTCTTGGGCTGCAGACGCCTGTCGGTCAGCCTCCTCTTGAGCCTCCTGGAGCCGGGAGGCCATGAGCTCCAGATCAGCGTGAGATTGAACACACTCCTGCCTGTCTTTGAACGCTTCTTCTTTTTCTTCCACCATCTCTTCCTTCTCGTCTGTTTTCAACGCTTTCAGGATGGGGTCACCACTCTCTTCTTTCCTCTGTACGTCCTTCCTCTGAATATTCCTCTCATTTGCTCTCTCTTTCTCTTTCTGACCTCCCTCGGCCTCCCCCCTGGTTTTTGATTCCCTCCTCTCCTCCTCCTCCTCCTCCTCTCCCCCTTCCCTCTCGTCAGGCCGTAGCACCTCCTCCCCTACACCTGATTCTCTTTGTATTCCGATCACCTCCCCTCCTCCCCTCCCTCTCTCTCCCACCCTCCTCACTGTGCCCTCCCCTTCTCCTCGGGAGCACTCTGAGCCCTGCACCCCTCTCTCCCCTCGCTGCCGCCCGCTGTCCTTTGTCGTCCCTCCGTCCGCCTTGTCCTTGTCCCGTCGCTGAGCCGTCAGCTCCTCCAGGCGTTTCTTCAAGGTGACGTTTTCATTCTTCACGTTCTGGAACTGAGTCAAAGAGAGAGGGGTGTCTTTTCAAACGAGGCCAGTTTCGGGAACCGCAGGCACACAATCGCAGACGCTTTCCTTTCTATTCGGTTCCATTTGCGTCTCCCTCTCTAAGCATAGGAGTGCGAAAGTGTGTGGCCCTTCAATGTGCTGATTAATAGAAAGCAGGGAGGGAGGGAAGGAGGAAAGGAGGAAAGGAGGGAAGGAGGGAACCGTATTTCAGAGGCAGAGATGTAGATGTAGACAGCGTATGTTCTCAGACACCGCCTGGTGATCTCTCCACTCACCTCCCTGACCATGCTCTGATGCTCCGCCTCCAGGTGGACAAGCTCCGCCCTCACGTCTGGCACGTCAGCCTGTGGCAAAACAAGAACAGCGCAGCAACTCAACACCTGTAGTAGCTTCCCTGGAACAAACCTTTCTTTCTTATTTCTTATCTCTTCTTATCTTATCTCAATGAGCGCTAACCCAATACAGTCACGGATCCGATCAGTGATGTGTCAACATAGGAACGTATTGATGAGATCCCTTTCGGAGACTATCTGAACATGGCAATCCTGAACAGAACAGATCCTGATCCTCAAAACAAATAGTTATGCCTATATGCTCCTTAAGTTCCCCCCGCTCATAAAATGATTGGTTGTTGCTAGTAGGCTCTAACCCCTGACCTCCTGCTCAGCCTTCAGGTCCTCCAGTCGCCTCCTCAGCTCGGCGTTCTCCTGCTCAGCACCCAGAAGCCTTAGCGTGGAGGCCTCACCTACCTCCACGCTCAATGGCTTCAGATCTGTGATATAGGGGGACGTCTCTGAGAGGTGGAAGAAAGAGAGAGATGAACAGGGGAAGAGAAGTACAGGAAGTCGAGAAAAAAAAGAGAGAACCTTAGTTGACAGGGGAAGAGGTTCATGAAAAGGCAGCCATGGACCGAAAGGTTTCACATAGCGTTGATAAAAGCACATTTTCACTTATAAACTGACTGAATCGTCCCTGACCAAAAACCAATGAGAGACTGACCCTTCATTTCGTTTAACTCCTCATCAGACTCCACTTGGAGTGATTGATTGAACTGGCAGTGCATGTCTGTGATTGGCGCCGAGGTGTTACTGTTGTGCCAGAGGTCTGCCTCCATACTAATCTTCATCTCCAAAAGCTCATCCACCCTCTGCCTCTCTGTGTCACGCTCCTACACACGCACACACACACACACACGCGCACAAAACTTCATGATTTACAATGAGCGCTGATTGCAAAATAGGGTTGGCACACACAACCATTCTTTCTTACACTTTTGCTGTCCCACACACACCCCTTCCCCTCCAACCACCCGAATCTCACTGCACCCACCCCTTCCAGGTCGACGAGTCTCTGGCGCAGCAGTAGGTTGTCCCTCTCCAGCTCCCGTAGCGAGGAGCAGCGAGCCCGCGCGTCTGTGAGCTGCTCCTCCAGGAGAGCCCGGGTCTCCTGCAGCGCCAAGCACAGCTGCTGCTGCTCCTGCGGGGCCACACACAAACGAGACAGAGTTATGCCTATACAGTACACAGATCCCAGACCACTTCCTATTTCCCCCCAGCTCCTAGTAACCCTTTGAGGACATACATTTGCTGGCCATCCCTGTGTTAGGTACGCCTCTAGTCTGAAGGTCCCAGGCATGGTGTATAGGACAGGGAGGGAGTGCAAGTGGAGCACGGGTCCAAAGGTGTGTCGAACCTTTTCGTTGGACCTTTTCTCCGTCTTTCGGGAAACGTTCGTTGGTGTCTGTCAGTGCTGCTGTACCTTGAGCTGTGTGCGGGTGAGCTCCACGGCGCGCAGTTTGTGCTTGGCGCTCTGGAGCTCCGCCTGCAGCTGCTCGGCCCGGCCCGCACGCTCGCGCAGACAGTCCAGCTCGTCACGCAGCGCCCGCATGCCGCGCACCTCCCCCTGCAGGGCGCGATTCTGAACACACACACGCGACCAGAGGATAACCATTAGATTGTCTACTGAAGGGATTTGAGACTGTAGAGCAATGACCAACCAATTAAAAAGTAGGAAATTGTTTTAAAAGGTCTATTGGAATTGTTTTTAAAACAACAAGTAATATGTGTGCTTAAAGTTTACTGAAGGACAGTAGATTTCAGGCTGACCTCTTTCTGAAGTTTCTTCAGCTGCACCTCCATGGTGTGAACTTCGTGTTGGTAGTCCAACAGCTGATCCCCTTTATCTTCCCTAGGAGCACATTTGTCGGCACGATAATTTCCCCCTTTGAAAGGTTACGGCCCGATTTTTGATGGCCCACTCTAGTTTTCTTTGTGTCGTATTCACACACACACGCACACACACACACACATCCCAAACACACAAACGTACACTGAACACTCACACACACATACACACACCGTGCGTGAGCGAGAGAGAGAGACGCACTCACATCTCTTGTTTGAGGCGTCGCAGCTTGGCTCGGCTGTCTGCTAGTTGGACGGTCAGCCCCTGGGGCAGCTCCTCGCTCTGACCTCCAGGGGGTGCTGTCATGTCAGAATCCACGTGAGACTCCCTCTCTCGACACAGCTCTGCTATTCTCTTGGTGGTGTGAGAGAGAGGGTGGGGGGTGGGGGTGGGTGTAGTGGCGGGGGATAAACGGTGAGTCAAAGAAAAAGACACGCACGCCGTGGAGAAACCAATCATCTTTGAGTGATCCTACACCTACGAGTGCAGAGCTGAAGGGGAACCCCACCACTGGATGAGGTTGATTTCAACAGCTTTGATGTGCCAGAGATACAAGCGTCATCAGACACCGCCTCTGCTCATTAGCCTGTTTGTGTGTGGGAGTGTCTCTGTGCGTGTGTGTGCACGCGTGCGCGCCTGTGTGTGTGTGTGTGTGTGTGTGTGTGTGTGTGTGTGTACCTCTAGCTGTGTGTCTCTCTGCGCCAGCAGGCCTTGGATCTGTTTGGCCATGGAGCCAAACAGCAGCTGTAGCTCCACCGCCTCCAGTCTCCCCAGCTCCTCCCAGTGCAGTGGCAGCACCATGTGCGGGTCCTGGGTCACCTGTGGTGGGAAAAAGTTTCACACCTCTCAATGACTTCAGCCATGTGTCTCCTGGCAACCTGACACAAAATGGCCACTATTTTTACAGCTGCTGATTAAGTATAATATAATGATATGTCTATCCTAGATGGATTTTGCAATCCATCCTTGCCTTTCAAAGCATACGGATCTTTGAGGAAGTGAAAGACATGTCCATGCATCGGGACTAAGAAGGAGAGACAGGTGAGGTGAATACGTGAAGGTAAAGGGGGTTTGGAGGGAACCTCTTGGATGCAGCTAGCGATGGCAGCCTGGGTCTCAAAGTCCAAAGACTGGATCTTCTGGATAAACAGTTCCTTCCTCTCACACTGCAAAGGAACCAACTCAACGTTAGACGCGAGTGCGTGATTACGAGGCTATGTTAATGCTCTTGTTGTGGTGAAGCTATTTCGTGCCTCCTTAGTATAATGAATCCTTAGCTCATTTCCTGTGTTGCTCGTCTGCCGCCACCCAATCGCTTTCGTTTACAATCTACTTGGCATGCTCTTTGCTGGTTGTGTGTGTGTGGGTGTGTGTTTGTGTGTGAGTATGTGTTTGTGTGTGCGTCTGTATACAATACAATCACCTGCACAGCACAGCCCAGTAACAGCAACAACAATCTCCTTAGCTCCTCCACGGCTGCTTCTGTGAAGTCATCATCATTACCGTCGTTAGCATAATCATCTCAGTTAGCACAGTCATTATGGCATGATGGATTCAAGCAGAGCCCGCCAGCTTTGAGAGACGGAACATAAACCCAAGTGCCGTGGGGGAAGCTGTCGCCTACCTGTTAAGGGATCTTGCCCTAGAATGGCAATGTTGGGAAGGGGCATCAGAATCAACTGCTGCAGATCTCCCTGGAAAAGAGAGAGAGAGTGAAAGAGAGAGAGAGGAAGTTGGATTGAGAGAGAGACAGCACATCCACATAGGGATTGTGAGAGTTGGTCTCTTTAGTTTCCCCACCATCAGTCTAACGGCTTGTCATGCAGGTCTATTTTCTAAGAGGGAGAAACCGTCCACTGCAGTTGTGTTGGTGAGTTTAAGTTTGAAATACAAACACAGGTTTAGACGTCAAGGGAAAAGGCATTGAAGAGTTTGAAGGTCACTTGTTGAATAGAATAGAATTCTAGATATGGAACCGTAAGATTTCTCAAGCATCTTTTGATGGAACATACCATTTGTTTGGTCCAAAAAAATACAATACTTAATTCAATACAATTACCCACACAGTTTTCTTAAGAACTCAATTGGTAAACCGTAATTAATCCGGAAGCTCAAATGGTGACAGGGTATTGTATTTCAGCAAGCCATTGAATCTCTGGTGCTAGTGGTTAACTACTGGCTAGTGGCAGTGTGACACGGAAACACACAGCAAGAAGTGAAACCACAAGAGCAGCCCATAGCAATGATCCACAACAATAGAATAGACCAGCAAACGGTTCAGCTAGTGGATTCAATTGAAAATTACTCGGTGATGTTTCGTTGAGACCTACTTGGGTCCCCCTGTGTCATTATTTCTCTCTCTGCGCCACTCTTCAAGGACATTCGAATGACTCATCTAAAAAGCGGGAATTGAAAATGTCAGGACCCCTTTTTTCTATATCTTTGAGAGCGCTGTGGGTTTCATCCAATTTATGTTCATCACTCAGGCAGGGAAAACATCCATGGCATTTTCTAATTTCCTACGTTACCAACAGCAGGACTTGTGCTTTCTTTTCATAACCTTTCATCGCCCCCCCCCCTCCTTCTTTTTCTCCATCCTTCACTTTCATCCACATCCGCAGATCTTGCTGTGCACCTCTTTCACCGTAAAATCACACAGGACATTTTCAGGACATGCAGTATAAACTGGAGTGACGGCATTTCTTTTTCTAAACACTTCCCTCTGAAAACCCAAATGTCTTAACCCATGCTCACTGCCCGGCCACCTCTTCCCCTAGACTTCTATCCCACAAGGCATAGTGTGCGTGGCACACGTACTTCTGTTCAGAGGGGGTGGGGGTTACCTGGTAGTAGGCCCTGAGGTGCCGGTTTAGGATGGAGAAGTTTTGCACTCGCAGCATCGGGTCCTCTTTGTCCCCACGGTACAGCTGCTCCACCTTGAGGTTGGGGTCTCTGGGGGCAAAGGAACAGGACGTCTTATTTGGGTCATTGCAATAAATAAAAAAAAAACGGTCACGGTCCTTGAAACTAGGATTTACATTTTAACAACATTTGAAACTATACTATGAACACGCGTGTGTCCACAGAAAAAGAGTGCTGTGGTGTTGTTATCTTACATGACCCTCATGACTTGGTTGAGGAAGATTCCATCGGTCAGCCTCAGGTAGCGGTCATGGGATTTCAGGGAGTTGGAGTTCACCTCCATGTACTGGCTGTAAAGAGGGATGCTGTCCTCCCCATCCACAACACTCTCAAACAGCTGCACCTGAAGGAGGGAGGGAGAAAGGTTGAACAGGTTAGAGGGAAAGAAAGAGAAAGCAAAAATAAAAAAAGAGTGGGAAGACAGATGGAGAGAGAGAGAGAGAGAGAAAGAAATAAATAGAGGTAGAGTGGGCAGACAGACGCGGGGGGGGGGGGGGGGGGGGGGTAGAAAGGGAAAGAGATTGGCCTGACAGGTAAAGAAATAAAGAGGGAGAAAGGTGCGGTGTAAAAGAGGGGGATGAAACACTTCTTCACAGGCCACCAGACAGCAGTAGCCGGCAGCCAGAGGGAACAGGTGGGAGATGCTCACGCTGGGAGACACTTCAGAGAAAGTCAATGGGGATCATTGCCAATGTCTCCCAGAGCCATATGCCAACTAGGATACATCATTCCTCCCAAATCTACCCAAACTTTAAAAGGAACACATGCTAATTGTAATAAGAAAGCTGTGTTTAAGATCCTATAGCATCAGTGATGCTAACTCCTACTGTATAAACTCCACCTATATGTACATTTGTAAGGATATGGAGGCATGGGTCTAAGAATTTTCCTAAGGGAAAGATTTGGTTGTTTGTGTCTGGTAAAATAAGTTTGGTAATTAATTATGCATAAGAGGGTAGGAAATCGAAGAAAAGGAAGTGGCAGGTAACATGGGAAAACGACAGAGGTTTTTACAGGGGAAGCTGTCGAAACGAGAAGTAAGTTGTTTTTGTGTTGCTGTTCTTTTTGCGATGGCTGTCCAAGCAAGTATTTGTAATCATTAGTTCAGATTGTTCATCCCTGGTGTGAGGAATGAAAATACCAATGGGAACAACATGTTTGAAGATGAATGAGCCAATTGCCTTGTCTAAAGTGTTTAGAGGGTATTATAACCTAAAATCAATCACAGCTTTAATTGGATAGGCAATTTTAAAGAGGCTAACTGAAGAAATCAGTCCACTGAATGAATGCTCAACATTTTTTCATAACTTGTCTTCAACCTTTTATAGAGCGATAACAGCCCAAAGTGATTAAAAATGACACGTACCCATTGCACCAACGCACTTTCCATAAACCCCTCTATTATTTCCATAATGTTAGAGTCCATTAGTGCCACAAAAAGAGCATGAAAACACACAAAAAGGCTACAATAAGTTAAAGATATTATTAAAGCAGTATATCCAACACAACAAATAGTGAATCCATCATGCGTTAAGTCAAGTGCTTTGACATATCTAAACCCAGAACCCTCCCTCTTTTCTCTTCCTCTATCTCCCTTCAGTCAGTTAACAAGAGAGCACATATTGCAAAACCACACCGGACGTTCAAAACGCATGTATTGCGCATTGTGCTGTTCTTGAAACATGTCATCGTCACCTCCACCACGGAAGTTTTTTTCCATTGAACAAATGCCCCGTCTTAATTATAAAATAGTGTGAAGGCAAAGCTAGATCATATATGTATGAAGTGTTGTGTCCACATTTACTTTCGTTGTTTCTGAATATGTTGCAGTGACAGACTCAAACAAATGAGTGTAAGAGACGGAGGAAGTTTTAGTCAAGGCCCAACGTAAATGTATCCTTCCAATGAGTGCTTGGTCCGATGGTTGGGCCTTCAAATAGGAGGTTGGACCGATGGCGAACTCTGCTGGTTTAGAATGGTAAGGTAGTTTTTATCTAAACATTGTTTTATCCGGAAAGATTGACAGGCAAGGACTTAAACCAATTGTATCTCATAGTGTGAAATAGAGTGACATTGTTTATTATTTGGACAGTGGCATCTGAGTTCTCTCTGTAGAGTTAATATGAGATATACGCGGTATGCTGGTGCAGCAGGTCAAGGATTAGCAATGGGGGATTATTGGTTTCTGTACAACAGCAGACCAGATGACATTGACTCACTGTTGTCATACAGTATAACTGACGCACGCACAGACACAGACTTAATCCTTTTTACTTTCCGAAGGTGAATTCAGGTAACCCATATTGATAAAGTAGGTATTTGGAAACAAATGGGGACCACTCAATAAAGCAGATAAAAACATCTAACTTTATTGGATTGTAATACATGTTGCCATTTTAATTCATTTTTTAAGCTTTAAATTGTTTGATACAAACTCTATACCTAGCAATTAGGAGAAAATATACAGAATACATGGGATGAGTTTGCATTACATATGTATAACTTTTGCGGATTTTAATCAAAGTGTGCCCACAGCTTGTGTGTGTGTGTGCGTGCGTGCGTGCGTGCGTGCGTGCGTGTTTGTGTGTGAGTGTTGGTGTGGGGGCACGCAGGCGCATTTATGTGCATACTTTACTGTTTTTGCAAAATGTAGATATATTGCTTCTACATTTAAACTTTTGGTATTGCTGTTAGTATGCATGTGTGTGTATGTGTGTGAAAGTTGTCTATTATCAATACTTCAATCTCTGCTTCAACTGTTTTTTCCCACATCACGCTTTAGACTCCATTAAGTACAAACCTAACACTAAATGATGCCATGCAACGCTCCTCAAAGGCCTAACCTACAATGAGACCCTGTGTTATGTCTGCATCTGGTTAGAGTCCCTCCAAGTGTCGACCATGTGTTAACGCAACTGTTGTCGCTGCACTGCTGGAGAATAAATCGAGCCTCAACCCAACAGTTGTTCGGTTCCCACCAATTACAAAAAGCCTCAACCACATGCACCCCCCCCCCCCCCCACCCACCCCATTCCTCTCTCCTGCCCACATAAGGTGCGCTTATTTAACCAGATGCAGAGGCGGCCTTCTCGGTGTCTGTACTTTCAGCCTCCACCTTTCCAAACTTGAGAATCCCGAGGACGGTGGCCTTGAGGTTGGTCAGTGTCTCATAGACGCCCTTCTCCAGGATGTAGCCCTCGCTCTCACCCTCGGGGTTCTCCAGAGCCGCAGCGCCCTCCATGGCCGTCTCTAGGTAGCGCATGCTCGCCATCACTGATAGCTGGAGAGGACGGGTTAGCATAGAGAGAGAGAGAGAGAGAGAGATGGAGTCACTGTCCGTAATGGTCCATTACTCTCCGGATCTATAATGATACAGGACTATATAGATCCCTGTGAACATCACAAAACAGTCAAGCCTGCTAGTTGGTCTTTCGGAGAACTCGGTGTAATCTGTGACATCCCGGGTTGTTTCTGTTTTCCTCCCTCATTCCACACTGTTGCACCAACACAGTGCCACCCGTACAGACACATGGTACTCCATCTGCCTGATAATGCTACCAGTTTCTGAGTAAAGACTATTAGGAGTGCATGTGTGTGCTGGTGGTTGGCCTCTGTCAGCCACGCTGAGAAGTTTTTAAATGACCTATAAGAATATTTTTTTTTTCCTATTGGATTTTACAAAACACAACACATTCAATGTCAGAAACATGGCTACCTAGACAAGGGATATTGAGGCAGTCCAGTGGTCTACATTGATTCTCCCTCTCATGCTGTGTTGTGATGTCATGATTGACGTATGTGGGCAATCAATCAATACAACCCGTTAATTATGTAACAAGAAATTAAACATTTGTGCAGATACTGTTAGATTGTGTGTTTGGTTGTAAGTTGACACAATGTCAATGTACCGACCCTAGGTGTATGCTTTCTTGTATTTGTTTGGGTGTGTATGTGTGTATTTATTCATAACTACCTGCAAGGAGATGATTGACAGAATCCCTGGGCCAATGGTATTCATCAGACCCATGTAGTAGTCGATCAGGGCCTTCCTACAGCCGCGGTTGTACAGGTTCAGCTCCTCTGATTGGTGTTCGTAGTTGAAGTGGGCGTTGTTGTCTAGCAGTCGCTTCTGCAGACAAGGGCGCGGGGAGGAGGGGTTACAGCAGCTGAAAGGGACGCCGTCCAATAGGTAACGACCGTCCACATTGCTCCGAACTCGACTAGCGGAGCGAAGAAAGAAAGGTTGGGAAAAGGATGGATTTTTATGTGCTTGTTTTTGTACACATATTTATACTTGAATGAAATAGATTTGATTTGCAGCCCCCATTAGCAGTCCTCATTGGGATGGCTTATGTGGTGGTTTTTAACTCCCAGTGGGAAACCAGTACCAATACGTGCTCTTCCTATCTTCCTCTCCATTCCCCGGTTCTCCTGTCACTCTCTGACCACCTCCCACCCACCTCTGCTCCACTGGACCTCTCCCCATTATGACTGTTCCACTGACCTCCACCTTTTCTCACTCACTTCCACTTCTCCCTCCCCCCTCTGTCCCTCCCTCTCCCGACTCACTCTTTGACCTCCTTGGAGGTGAAGTCCAAGTAGCGGTTGCTGATCCACTGGACCTCGAACCAGTCCCGGTAGTTGTTGTTGCCACAGCACTTGAGCTCCATCTGCAGACGGTCGATGGTCTCCTTCTGGAAGCAGCGGCCCGGGACGTCTGTGTCCCGGTAGAACCGGATCCCATTCCTCAGACCCACCTGGAGGCAGAACAGGGAGGATGGATCACAGCCTCATGGCCAGTTCACTATACAGTGGCTCTATCATCCTATTCGTTGACATAGCATATCTCTCCAGGGCCTCCTGTCACTTTCACTCCCCAAGATCAACACAGCCACACCCCATACCACCCCCCCCACCCCACCACCACCACCACCACCAGCTTAGCCCCGTCTCACCCCACCACACCCTCTCCACCCAACCCCACCCAACCACCCCACCCCCCAGTCCAGCCCCCACCTTGAGGGACTCCTCCAGGCTTCCCTGCAGACAGTAGCTGAGCACCACGGAGGTGATGAGCAGAACACACAGCAGCATGGCCACGGCCATCCAGGGCAGCAGCAGAGGCTTCCAGCGGGGGAAGCGTGTGGGGTCCATGGAGTCCTGGCACACGCGGCCCGCGAACATGTTGGTGCCGATGGAGGCGAGGCCCACCAGCATCAGGATGTTGGGCACCACGTGGATCTCGGAGTTGTCCATTACCTGTGTGTGTGGGGGGGGGGGGGGGGAGAGAGATGGGAGAGTTCGTCAGTTCAGGTTATCTATGCTGATGGAATGATGTCATGCCTGTTGAAGGGTAGACGAACGTTTTGATCTCTCTTTCCATGTGTCTTAGTCAGGCTCTGCCTCTCGTGAAATTGAATGGAGCGTGACGTGTGGGTGAGACTCTCTGGGGTTGTTTAGGCTAACGGCGATCATGGCGGGGTTAGAGCAGTCCGCCATGTCATCAATCTACATCAAGTGACCCCGAGCAAAACCTTTCAAATAAGGCTGACATAATGGAAATCCATGAAGCGCTCACTCAATCATCACTGCCCGGTGGGGTTCCTGTCCAGCGAATCACTAATCAATCCTTCCCTGCTCAGAGCAGCCTATTGGATCTATTACCAATCAGTCGAGCCCATTGGTCAATTAGGTACCACCACAGCAGCCAGTCTGCTATTGTCATTGAGATCTCTGGGGTGTTGTTTTAGTGTTCTGTGTTATAGTGGAAAAGTGAGGCTGTTTGTGAGTTTGTCCAACTGGGTTCTTTGTCAGTACATTGGTGTTTACTCGTCCTTGCTATTGTAAGCTACCTGTGTGTGCAAGCATACGGCGCCATATTATGCTTTGTGTAAGTGCAGAATCTTTTTATGGTTTGCGAGTGTGTGTGTGTGTGTGTGTGTGTGTGTGTGTGTGTGTGTGTGTGTGTGTGTGAGTGTGTGAGTGTGTCCTTTCCCCGAAGGCCCCTCTACCGTACTTCAGCCCTGCGGAGCAGCTCCGTCTTCAGGTAGACGCCCAAGCAGAAGGTGAACGCCCCGCACATGACTGCCACCCATGACAGCAACCACAGGCCCTGGGCCAGACGCACCCGCCGCTGCAGGGGGAACTTCATCTTGAGCAGAGCCATGGCTCACCGTCGCTCACCGGAGAGATCTAGAGAGAGAGAGAGAGAGACAGAGAGAGAGAGAGAAGAGGGCGGGGGGAGGAGGTGGACGGGTACGATGACGAAGGACAGAGAGGGGTTTGGTGTCGGCCGAGAAAGGACACGGCAGCCGTCGTGATAAAATTGTTCCAAGGTCGATGCCGTGGGAACACGGGTCAGACTTGGCCCTAGTTATTACAGTGATATTCAAATGCAGGTTGTTTGGGTTATTACAGAGATATTCCAGAGCAGATTAGTTGGGTTAACACAGTGTATTCCCGAACACATTGGTTAGGTTATTATGGAGATATTCCAGCACAAGTTGATTGGGTTATTACAGAGATATTCCAGCGCAGATGGGTTAGGTTATTATGCTGTTGAGCTCCTCTAAGTTGTTTGAGGGAGACAAGATAAGCAGGTAGATCCGTCTGATGTGAAGGGCGCGTCGATTAGGATAATCCCCCAAAAAATACTTTCTCTCTGGAGACGAAACTTAGTTGGATGAAAGAGGAAAAGACTTGCTGGTTCAATGCAAGGGAAATAAAAGTCTAAAGAGAAAATGTAATGTACGTTAGATATTGGGAATGACAGATATCGTACAGATGTTCCTTCAAGTCAATATTGACATTCCGTGCGACCTCCACCCCAAGAAGTCCGAGGCAGTTGTTGTTTTTCTTCCGATGTCACCCCCCCTCTGGTGTGCTGCTGTTGTAGTTGATAGCCCCCCTGTGGTTTGCGGAGCGCCCCTAAACTGCTGCTCCCATGGTTGGAGGACACACGGACTGGCTAAACGCGACGGTTGGAATCGATAATCTCCTCCAGAGAGTCCTTGGGATCCTATTAGGAGCCCGGGGCCAATGGAAAAGAAGGCCAGTGTGTGATCAGCAATACTGCCTTGTCTGACATATAGATAAGCACTTGCACGACATGTAGAATGCCTCCAACTACCGTGGTGGGTTAGAGATGGTCAGAGGGGAGTTGGGGAGGATGGGGTTTCACAATGAGAGAGAAACGCCTGTGGGGGGGCGGGGGATGCGGGTAGTTGTATTTTATGGCACCTTCTGCATCTTTAGGTCCTCATGTAGATCGGGTAAACAGTGTGAGAGAGCCCCATAGATGACAACACACAAAGAGGAACATATTTCCAACAAAGAGAGAGAAGGAGATTGTCACAAAGTGAGAATTTTACCTATGAGCAATGGCTTTCAATTGATGGAAAGCCTATTTCTATCTTTTCAATTGATAGAGAGACAAATGTGATGGCAGGGGGCCAGTTTACTTCAAAAGAGAATAGACAGAGGAACGTTGATTGCAAACTATGGCTCAAAAGAGGGATGAGGAGGCTTCTAAAGATACTGTGCCAGAGGGAACTCATTTTAAAATGGCTAATTAAAAAAAGGATGACTGAATAGAGCACCAAAGAGTCAAGGATAAAGGGATAAAGAACATATACGGTTCCACGAACGATGAGAACACGTGTTACACAGAGGAAAGACTAGAAGGAACAAGGATAAAGAGAGAGAGATGGATAGAGAAAGCGAGCGTGTGTGTGTGTGTGTGTGTGTGTGTGTGTGACTGAGTTGGCGGAGGATAAGAGGGGTTTGACAGGAGCAATGACTAGAGTCTGCTTATGACACGCTGTGTTTGTACAGTGGACAGGCAGCAGTTATTAAGGGGAGAAGGTGACAGGGAAGCCATGGGGATTGAACTGTTATGGAGCACTGTCTCACGCTGAAAAGAGGAGAGAGACAGTCTGCCTGAAAGGCTGAAGGTGAGGAGAACAGAACCCTTTGGAGACACGATTAGACAAGGACATTCGGGATTGAGTAGCGGGGATAGCCAGAGAAATTGAGGAGAAAAGCGTGAGTGGCAAAAGTAATTCCCTAGCTGGAATTTATGATCGATTTGGACAGGGACTGAGTTAGCAATGTTAGAAATAATTAGAGGGACTCCATTTAGCTGCTCCTGTATCATTCATCTCAGTAACACTGAAGTCAATACAAATAATTAAGGGAGGGTGGAGGGCAGGCAGAAAATGCCAATAATATCTAGGAGTCATAAATCAACGGTAAATCATAAGCACTTGACCAACCAACTGTAACTGCATCCTTTTTATTGAGTAAAATGTATAATCATTTGGAATTGTATGAAATAACAGCAGGGGATTCGTACAGTTACATCTATTGAGTACTTGAAGAGGACACATACAGAAATACAACGGACTGCAGCACATGCTACTGAGATCCAATCCAAGGTTGTGGGGGCTGTTGCATATACCCACCGACACAATCTAATTAATCCTCAATTAGTTTAAACACTCATAGACATATAACTACTTTTACTTGTACGCAGATTGACAATTTATCATTATTTCAGGTTATAAGGACAAATAGATGTACATTATTACATACGTTCCTATTTGCTACATTTAACCACTTATCTACCACAGCACATTAACTTGAGTATAGAGTACAATACAATCCATACGAGTACAATTGTACACACACATCATATTTACATCGCTGACCAGTGTCATAGAAGACGCAGCCTTGAGAAAACGTACCACTCAAAGCTTTTTCTTTTCGTTATAACTGATCAGAGCAAATTCTTAATCCATCATTTTTGTTTGTTTGTCTTCATATATATGTTGTGGGGGAGCTACGTTTGAAACTATTATTCATTGGATTTCATTTTTACTTAAAAAAGATACACATACATCTCACACAACTCTTGGGACCTGGCCTAAATTTCAAGTAATCGCACAATATTTAACCGCAATACATGTCAGGGCAATTACTTTCCTCAGCCTCAAGTAAAGTAGTTTTTTGAGCCATAAGCCTCTGCTATGAATTGTTAGACTTGGATTGGGCTAAGTGGTTGTTCACTAATGTTGGCAAGCTTAGGACTTTTGGGGTTGGGAACCAACACAACATGATTGAAACTAGTGGCGCCTGTTGTAGCAAGCACACAACACATGTCACACACATGTCACTCCCCGCCCTTCCCTTTATCCAGGCCCCGATCCCAGTCCAGCCCTTGGTGCCCCCCTTCCACAGCCCCTCCATCAGGGGGTTGCAGCTGCTCCATGAAATCATCCAGGGCCCTCTGGGCCGACACGTAGGACACGTCTCTCCCCCTCTGCCCCTTGTCGGCCACTGGGCCGGGGACGGTGGGGCTGCTGTGGTGGTTGGTACCAAGCAGTGAGTGCTGGTGATGGGACTGTGCATGGGGCAGGACACCCTTTGCCTGTTCGCCTGCCATCTTCTTATAAATGGCCATAGAGATGTCGGCTACAGAGAACGGTGGGCTCTGGCATTGGTTGGGCCAACTTGCTGCGTTGGTTTCATAGCTTTCGTTGATCGGGGCTCCTTCTTCCTGTGTCCATGGTGTGAAGGCCGTCATCCGCTGTTGACTCTCCGTCAACAACCTCACTCTGTCTGCTCTGGGAGCTTGGGATTGGCCGTCCATATAAGGAGAAAATATTGGTTGGTTGCTCTGTAGGAATTTCTGGGCAGCCTCGCCGGAATCAATGTGCTTTTCCAATAAGTCCTTGATCAGACAGGGCACCTGGGGACAATGGGGCATAACATATCAAACTAAGTTGAGCAGAGCAGTGCTACTAATATATATTGATTTGGTTGGGTGTCATGGGTGAACAAGGGTATTTTTGTCTACAAAAATAAAGTACATCATGTCGCAGAAGGCTAAACAATACTGTTATGCAGTTGATGTTTTCTTACACTTCGTCCCTCAGGTAGACACTTCAGAGTCCCCAGTGCAAGCTCAACCGCTTTAAGAACTTATTTGTCCCTCTGTCCATCAAAGCCCTAAACGACAAGTCAGGCAGAGGCTCACCCTGGTAACACACCCAAGGTAGCCTTAAATTTTAACTGTGCATATGCACACCTTATAACGTTGATGAGGCTGCTTTACTCTTACTGCACATATTATGTTCACCATTATGATACCTATAGGGGTGTTGTACGATGGGCAGTGTGCAATTGGTCAGTTGATGGCAGTCTGTACATATACTGTTTGTATTGTGTGTATGCATGTGTACGGGTGACAACCTGTGTATCTACCATATGTATGCACTAAGTTATGTGTATTTTAACAGCAGATACTGCACTGTATGTGTCCAAGACACAGTTTCTTTGGGACAATTACGTTTATATAATCTAACTTCTATGGGATTGAATACTTACTTGAACTGTCAATTGTGTTGCCTGTACAAATAATTTGGATTGGTAAGTACTTTGGTACTCAAATCACTTTGGACTATTCCTTGTTGAGAACACACATTAGTGGAGAGCATTGACAGTTATGATTATAGACAAAAAAAGGTTTTGTTTCTGTAACTCAACTGAAATGCTGCTGTTGAGTCAGTAGATGGCACCGTACTCACGTTGACAATCTCTAGAGCAGAAATGGTCCTGTGTGCGTCTTCCAACTCCGAGCTCAGCTGGGCCACACGCTGGATCAGATATTTCCTCTCACTGCTCATGCTGTCATTCTGCACACACCCACACAGACATGCACAGATTCACAAAGGGTTAACCCGCGCAATACAAGAGAAAGACTGAATTACAAATAGTTTGTTGAAGTTAGACTGGTAATGCAAAAATAGTCTCATAAACATAAAAAACGTTATAGTAGCTAGAACATTCTCTTTTTTTTAATCTTAGCCCCATTCTCCCTGTTGTCTCACTGCTGATTGCAGCTTTTCCCCCAGGAGGTTGTTGGTGTGTCGGGTTCCTGTGTGGGTCTCCAGCAACCTGAAACAGACACACAAACCGCCATCCAAGACCACAAACACAGTATTCATATATAATTATATCTGAGCATTCGACAACTCGCTGCCTAGTCTATTCTGGTAGAACTGGGTCCCGGTGACCTCTGAACCTATGAATAGTTGTTGAGCATAGGCAGAGGAGGGCAGGGTATAAGTGGGCTCTAATTTGTCCACCCTGTTTGGGTGTGGGGAATGTGCCTGATCAGTGAAAAGGAGCTGCAGGCCAGTAAATACTAGTTGACAGGGACGCAGCAAATACTTGCTTTCACAGCACACTGTGAGGGGAGAAGCTGGGCTCTTAGCCACCTGCTAGAGCAAAGCAAGCCAGATGGCCTTACTGCAGAAAAACACTAAGAGGAAGGAACAATAAAAGTGCAAATGCTGCAGCTGTCTTCATTAAGTGCCCTCCCAACTAATTTAGTGATAGCACAGTGTTTTAAACGTCCCGTTCCAGGAGGCGAAGGAGGCCCATTTGACACCATGTGAGACCAAAATAGGTGTGGAGAAGGAAGTATCACATAACATTGTTGACACTGTCAGGTGACCCCTGACCTTGTGTAGTTTTCCTTGGTTTGGCAGAGCTCTTCCCTAGTGCGCTGTAGCTCCGCCTCCAGGCTCTCAATGCACACCACAGTCTGCAGCAGATTCTGATGAAGGTCTGCGTTTTCATCCTGCAGGAAACTGGACCCCGGAGAAACCAAATGAGTCGTGGTGTTACAGAACGGAACAGGCATGCAACTAAATGAGGAATATTTTAAACATTCGAATCATGTGGCAATATTGATGTCGTCAAGGGATGGGATGCAATATGTTCTCCAACCAATTCATTATCTGTGTAAACATTCCATAGGTCATTAGCACCAGTGCCTCTAGCCTTCATGGAAACAGACTTTTTATGTAACTTTGCAGTACATTGGTTCCATAACCCTCTGTAACCTTCATCAGTCAGAGAGTGGAAAGAGAGGAAGCACATTAGAGCAATCAATAGCTGGCATATTCAATAAAAAGGGTGCTCTTTAGAACTCAATAGGAAGAGTGAGATAGGACAAGTGATGGGTTAAAATGCACTCACTGGAGTTGATCAGCATCCGACATCTCCTAACAATAGAGACAGAAATGGGAAAGAAAATTAGATGAGGGTTTGAAATTGTGGAAAGCCATTCAAGTGAAAAGGGGTTAGATGTTTGTTTTGTATTGCTAGTTTATTTTTGCCAACATTTCTCACTGTTGTTTTTGACAAAGGTTAAATAAAATGAAAGAAATAATGATATGGAGAACAGATAATAGGATGATGTAATGAATCCAGGAAATGCAAATGTTGTATTTTCAAAGAGAAAAGATGCAACAGCAATAGCAAACGAAACCGAACGCCTGAAAGCCTTTGATGAGTCACCATGCTGACAGGCTAGGCTTGTGAATCGTGTTAGAACAGAGGTGGATTGAATATTCCTGTTTTCAGACCAATACCCTCTCCAGGAATGGCCATTGGTTGGACCAGCAAGTGTATTCCAACCCAAGATCCTTTGTAGTATTGACTGTGTGGTTGTACAAGTATCACAATCACAAGTCTAGCTTTCTTACGTAAGTGGTGCATTTTGACAATTGAATGCTGTCTGAAAGCTTTCATGATGGTGGAACACCATGCATTGAATCAGAGCCAAAAATAGACTTACGTAGTTTGATTACGCAAGGTTTTAAGTACATGAAATCGTAGTCACTAAACAGAACAGACATTAAATCAATGTTGCCTGATAACTAAAGGCAGTTTCTGGTAGGGCTGGTACTTTGTGAATGATTATGTCTCCTACCATTCAAGCAGCTTTGGAATCTCTCTCAGTAACACCCCCACTAAAATGGCAGTCCTAAACATCGCATTTCTAAACTATGACTAAGCCTCATTCCTAAAAGAGGCTGACGTAAGCTACATTCGTAAGTTTCATCAAGCACAAACACTGGTTCAGCCTGTCTGGCTGGTCAGCTCCATTGCCTTCTATGTTGCCTTCTATATTTTAGGCTACGTGACTCTGCTCCATAACAGCTGAGTCACACTGCAGAGGCTCTGGCACCACGATTCCCCAGCCTAGCCTGTCAGCATGGTGACTCGGCTGTTTTCATCAAAAGGCTTTCAGACGGTCGGTTTCATTTGATATTGCTCTTGCACCGTTTCTCTTTGAAAATACAACGTGCCGCATTTCCTTGATTCATTACATCATCCCTCCATTTGACCTTCTCCAATGTGTGAACAAGTAGAGGAGGCAAAGATTCAAGGAAAGACTCTTTAGACACGCCCTGAGACCAACCCTGTGCTTTGAAGAACGCCCTTTGGGGCCGGCTCCTGAGCGGTGCCGGTCATTGTGCTCAGAGGCGGGGCTCCCAGCCAGGTCCTGGTTTCTGGAGGAGTCCGACTTGCTGGAGGGCGACTCTGACCCATGGTCAAGTCCTGGAGGTGGAGGAGGGGAGTGAGCTGGTCTCTGGTGCCCTGGGCTGGGGGGCTTTTGTTGGGCTTGAGCGCCAGTGGGGCGGTGGCTCCTGTGCTTGTACTGGCGCTGTTTCTGTAAGCAGAGCTCAGGGCTGGTGCTGGTTTCGTCCGTGAGCAGGGGGCCATGTAGCCCCTGTCTGTCCGAAGCGACGGGGCCTTCGGTGAGGGAGGACTTCCTCTCTGTGGGGGCTCCACCAGGGTGACCACCAGGGTGGGGACGAGGCGGAGGGCTGCCACGGTAACTGCTCTTTGCGGTATACGTAATCAGTTTGTCTGGGTGGGAGAGCTTTCGAGGGCCCAAGTACGGCTCGTTGCTGCTCTGCTTGCCCGGCGTGGCCGTCGTTCTTCTGGGTGGCTCTCGTTCTTCTCCGAAGCTTCCTCTGTGCTTTTTGGGAGGAAGCTTGGGCTTGGCTGGAGTTTGAGCTGGCGCTTGGGCTGAAGCAGGAGACTGACTGGAGGTCTTTGTGTTTCCCACTCCCAGGATGTTCAGGCGAGAGGGGCTGATGACCTGCTTGGTGATCTCATCCAGAAAGGCGGAGAACTGGATTTTCCCCTTGACAAAGTTCTCCCTGGCTTTCTCCGTTTGCACCTTGGCTTTCTCCTCATCCTTCCCCTGGCGCTGGCCCTGACCTTTGGCTACCCTGGGGGACAGCACCTCCATAGACCTGGCCTTGCGGATGTCTGGCTGGGTCTCTCTGTTCTTTAAGATGCCCTTGCTGGGCAGCTGCATAGAGGACACTGCTCTCTTGGGGCCCCCGGCACCCAGATGGATCTCCTCGTCACTGAAGGCCAGACTCCCGCCCAGGCTGAGGGTCTTGTAGAGGACCCCATGTTCCAATTGTCCATCTCGGTGTTTGCTCCCTGCAGATCCCCCTCCGACCTCGCTGGTCTGCAGCAGACCCTCCTCGCTGCGGCTGTGGCCCCGGTTGAGCGTGGAATAACTTGGCCCCTCCCGGCGACCCCGGGGTGACCGCTGGTGTACCTGGACCCTGGGATGTCCGTGCACGTTGACGTTGGCAATCGCGATGGGCCCCTTGCTATCGTCCTCGGGAAACCTCCCGTGCACGTCGACGATGTTGGAACAGGAGAGGGAGTGCTGGGGCCGCTCGGCATGGCGGAGGGAGAAAGAGTCGTTGGCACTGGCCTCCGTGGACCAGGAGGAGGAGGCCGAAGAGGAAGAGGATGAGAGGGATGAGGAGGACGCTCGTGAGAGAGTGACCGAGGTGCGGTGGTGTTCATGCAGCTCGTCCTCCTCGCCGCAAAGAAGGTGCTCTGGAGGATGATGATGGCGGTGATGGTGGTGCGGGTGTCCGTGGTGATGGTTGTCATGGTGGTGGTGTTCACGGTGATGGTGGTGATGGTGTGCGCCCGAGGGACTGTTGTTACCCTCTAACAGGGTGTTGCTGAAACGAACAGGAGCAGATCAATAGACAGTGATTATTTGTTCATCCGTGTGCCAATGAACATCAGAAGGGCATACAACTAAAAAGGTCAAATGACTGCCATCTTAAAAAAGAAATGAATATCTATTCTGACAAAAGAAAATGTACTATTTTTAAGACTGTCTCCTTCCCACTACAAGTCAGTGTCTGAAATTTGCATTTTGGAATGCCCTTACATAACTATTCCGAAATTGCACTGTCATTTTCTTGTCATTGAAAAAATTCAAATGTGTTTTATTGAATGTTTTATTTAGTTAAATCTTCTGGTGAGATACATAATACAAATATGTATTTGGATTGATGAATGTTAACAGTATAATGTGATATGCAGGCATTCTCAAACGAATACAAATGTGACCAGTTTAAATAAAAAAGATATTACTCTGAGCTCACTTGTGTGACTCTCTGTCTTGATGCTGATGATGAGGGTGGTGATGATGGTGTTTCCGCAAATTCATGTCCTGGGAAGAGGGGCTGTGAACAGGCCTGAAGAACTTCTCCATCACCTGTCTCTTTCCTGGCGGAAGGCTGTCGATGCTCTCCAGGTGATCGAGCTTGTGGCGACCATGCAATGGGTACTGGTGCTCAACTCTCTGCTCTCGCGCCCCCTGGTTCTGTTGTCTGTCTACGGCTTTTCCCCTGTGTCTCGTAGCACCCTGTCTCTCTCTGTCAACCCCAGGGAGCATCACTCAGGACCAGGCTATGGTCTGCTTTCTACCAGCCTTTTAAATCTCTAGGGATGCTGTTTGATTTAAGTCCAAAACAAACAGAATTCTCAGCTGGTCCGCAGAGTGGTCCAACCTGAAGGTCGTCAAAGGCGCAACAAAGTTATGAAGAGTTAATTTAAAATACTGTGCAATCAAAAATAAAAAAAATACAATCATGGATCAGTTAAGTTAAATGTCATTCTAAACAATGCATCTGACCCCGACTGTTTATCTATTTCTCTTAGTATCCAGCTGAAGAGTAACTGTGTGAAGCTTAGAGATGGATCTTTGTCTTGCTGCTGGCCTGCACTGACACGACCTGATGCAATGGGCTCTCTCACCGCATCGGTCCAAGAGCAACAGACAAATGCCCTCGAGAGCAGCGAGCAAAATCGAACAGGGACAGTGAAACTAGATCATTAGTCCAGTTCACTTATTCTATTGATGGGGTGTGGGCTTGCTCTCTGCTTGTTGTACGTGCCTGTGTGGTGGTCATAATTTTGTATGGATAGGATCACAACCGAACAACTGCACTAAAACAAAGTCTAAAAGATAAAGGACTTTAATCCTGCTCCCTTGATCCTGAAGATGATAATATTCTATAAGTTTTTCCTGTACTGTCTGTTTTTCATAGCTTGTAATTGTATTTTACACATCCTCATCCTCTTCGTTGAGGCACACAGTAGGATCCATTCAATGCAAATTGGTAAGAACTGCCCTCCTATTACTGATTGTGTTTGATTAAAGGCCTTTTTAAAGAACACAAAAGAAAACATGCTGTGATGAATTAACCATTGTGAATTGGCCACTTGAAGCAACACCTGGACAGTTTGATAAAGGATGCCAAGTGAAAAAGATGGGCCATTAATCTAAGATCATCCTCACCTTTCATATGGAGATTTGCACTATAGTTTACCAAGTAGGCAATGTGGTAATTGATTAAAGCATGTTTTGTACTTTCATGGACATGTGTCCTTAAAACCCAACTAGATAAAAATTATTGAATCTGTTATTTTAGTTCATGAGATTGAAATTCATCTACAAGACAATTTTCCCGCACCCCGTTCTGTTGCAGATCAATAATATTTGTAAGGTGTGGCTGTATACAAGCATGGTAATCAATGGTGCTGTGGAATTGCTGTTGCAGACAGATGATCTGCATCTGAAAACATGTATTGGTTTTACTCACTGGAAGCCACAGTCAAGCTGCATCTTGTTTGAAATGAAAGCGTTTTGTGTAAGACCTATTTTAGAAATGTATCAAAATAAAGTGAGCATACCAGGCTCACTAGGTGATACTAGGCCGTTCATGAAATTGATAACACAGGTAATGCTTATTTCATAATCCTTTCTAACCTGTAATTACTGGGGGGTTCCCTGCCAACTTTTAGATGTGGAACCAAAATGGGTTAGATGGGCTGTATTATGGGTCCCAAATGGGTTTGTCAGCGAGTTCCACGGAGCACACACGTGTTTGCCCACTTGGATTATTAGTATGTTCCAACAGGCTAGGGAGGAGCCCCAGCTAAGCTGCCCATTTTGAGCCTGTGTAACTTTTACCCACTAGTGACCCACCCAGTGCCTGCAGTTTACCTACATAGGTGTGCTTGTGTGGCCCAGTTGGTTAACCCAAGTGTGTCCCACATGAAATGTCCGTAATGAGCCCATGCCAACTTAATACCCATGAAGCCCAGGCAAATTCCACATGAGGCCCACATTTGTATGTTGGCTGTGTTATGAGATCTTTATAACAAAACATTTATATGATTATGCATTTAAAATATAATACAAACATTTTTAACTTAGAAAACATCGATAGCAAGGAAATGTGTATACATCGTTAATGTTACTGTTTTCGTTCTTTTCCACAACATTTCGTTGCAGCCAAGCAAGAATAGCCTACTCCACTCAAGTAGGCCTGACCACTGATATGAAATGTCAGTTGCAGGTTTTCAGCTTTGACGTTTGGTTTTGCCCTCTCACCTGCTGTTTGAAAATGACGGCTAAAGTTTACTAAGTAGCCGCTTAACCATGTAGAACTATGATCGATCTTAGTTTTTGAGTAGGCCTAAATTTAAATCAAACCAAGAAGCAGACTTTTTTGTAGATACTGACACCCTCTGCTGGTAAAAAATAAGGCTTACCAATATCACATTCTAGTAGTTTTCCATTTTGCTTTATTTTCGTATAGGATTAATGTGTTAACATTAGATACTATATAGGACAAATGTGTTAACATAACCAGCCTCTTTCTGTCATGACTGTCTCAGCTGGTTGTTTAGCATTGTGACACCGTAGGTATAAATTATTGCAATTTCTTAACTTAGCCAGTTGTATGACATCAACGTAAGTGACATGGCTTGTTATTAATGCAAATCAGACTGAACTCCGTTGCCGTCCAATTGTTTTAAAACAATACTTTTCTTTACCAAGAGACAAGCCACTGTCTATTCAAAAGCCTACGTGATCATCATTTTGAAGCAAGTAAGTACGTGTTAAAAGAAAAAAGAAAAAGTATCCGGCTTAGTCCGAGAAATTCCAGTTTTAACCGGTTGCAAGACCACTTCACGGCCGCTTTAAAATTCATCCGAGTATGACGTTGGCTGTTGTTTTTCAAATTGTGGCCAAGATAGTATCTTTTTTATCAACATTTTGTACACTTTATAGCTGCTTACTTATATATAAAACAATACTATATCTGGCCAATCATCGTTAATAAGCTTTTAGTAGATACTTTACCGAAAGTGTGTGATATATAGAGTGGACCTACTTTCGGTAAAACCTTAGTCGGAGGAATTTTACAGACGCTCATGTCACGTCACATCAAGGTATAAAAGCGCAATTGACGCTCTTCAGCGCCACTGCATCGATGAGACTCGTCGCGTAGAATTTGTACCGTAGAAGATGCAGGTCGTCGTGATTTTGTACTTTGGTATCGTTTATTCTTGAAAAACTTACTACAAATAGGACGATATCAAGTAATTCTATAATTTGTGAGAGGAATTGAAGCGAGAAATTCATGTTTTTGCTGTTAAAGTCGCAAAATGTAAGACTGCGTCACTGAGGGCAGGCCAAATCTAGCATATTCGACGCTAGCTAACAGCTTTTGACACCAGCTGGGAGATACTAGCTTGGATGTGATTTAAAACAAAATGTATGCATTGTCTAGTTACTTTTATATTCAGCAACATACATTAAAACTAAAACTGCCGTGAACATATCAGGTCAAACGATAGGGCCTAACTAGCTTACCTAGCCAATCTTTGTCCTCGGTAAAGGCCTTTGTTTTAAAGAACGCAGGGTAGCCTAATTTTAGCCAACGTTTAACAGCGACGTCATCAAACCATGTTCAAAGGTAACCATCAGTCAGTAGAAATGGAAAGGTGTCGTTACTTAATTTCCTCAGCTATAGCGTAAAGTAAAAATTAAATTTAGTTTTGATTATTTAGCCAAATCCATTTGAGATGGCCAAACGGTGCAATGCCAACCAATGAAACATTTAAAGATGATCGTTATACGAACAGTAAAATGGATAGGGAATTACCCTATTTCGCAAATTAACTTAAAATAGTTAAGGTTCTTGCCAGCGTGTACTCAATAAGTTATATTTGTGAGCAATTCAGCTGTTTAACAAGCATTCTTGAAAGAGTAGCAGAACTATGCTTTTAAGCTGCGCTCATAGGACAAGTAAACGAGAATACATTCGATAGTGACCTATCTTAAACAATTTTTAAGTTTTGAAAGGATGTTATGCCGCAACGGCTGGTGTTGGACTTGTGTCCATGTTTTATTTTATTTTTTGTGCGTGAAGCCACCATGAAGCAACTAAGAGCTGTAACATATTTAGAGTAACCGAGCCACATGTATGCAAGGCAGGCACAATATGCTGTGTTCAACCAAGTGCAGTAAATGCTAAAGGAGAATCTGAAGAAATTCTAGTCTCAGCCAATCTATTTGATGCAGAAATGAGCTTCAAGCTTATTCCAGTCGTCTTAAGGCACTAGTGGTAGGTCAAGGAATCGCAGCTGTTTTCATACTCTAGATTTTTTTTTTTTGTGAAGATTGAAGATAATTTTTTTTGTGATGATGAGGACTGAGTTATGATGTTTCGGGGAAAAATGGACTTAGTGTTAGGTTAATCACGGAAGAACGGCATCAGGACCAGAGGGAAGAAAGGCGGCCATGGGAAACGGGGAGGACCAAGGGAGCAGGAGTGGAGGGGATCCAGAGGAGCAGCTGGGTGTACACCAGAGGGAGCCAGTGCTGCAGAGCAGGGTAGCAGTGATGCGTCCATCCAGTCAAGTTGTCCGGCGCTAACCAGCCAGCCAGAGATGGGAGGGTCCCAGCTGCTGTGAGGGGGGAGAGGGAACACTCGTCTAGCTTTTCAAGTGAAGGAGGCGTTGGGTTTGTATGTTGGGTAGAGGTATTGCTGTAACATTTTGATAGGAACTTAGATTTACTTTAATTTACGAAGTGCCTCTTGTAGAACACAATTGCTCGCGAAGGTCTGTTTTTCCCTCTTTCAGGCAAGGTGTTTAAAGCGTTGTCTTCCCGGTCACCCGTCCTGTTATGCGCTGACTGAGTGTGGTTTCTGCTATGAGTGCCTTGGGTAGTGTGCTGGCGAGAGGATCGTCTTTTGGACTTCTCAACCCCCCTGCGCTCAGATGTAGTTCCCCAGCTGAAGGGAGAGGGTGTGTTCTGTGGTTCAATTCAATAGGTCTACCCACCGAAGTTGTCGTCTTTGGATTGGGTGCCAAAGGTCTCCGGGTCATGCGATCAATTTATATTCTACAACCTCCATGCTACAGCAACCCTTGGGTGCAGAACAGCGTCAACTGGGGGTAAAGTGAGCAATGAGTGGAATGCATGAGATATGTACACGAGGAAGCAACTGTCCTGTACGTAACGTGTCTAGTGATTATTTGTAGTATGAAATCTTATAGGATTACTGGCCAATATGTTAACTGGGTAGTTTGCATTTCCAATGGAGGGTTGGGGGGGGAACAAATGTTTCTAGTTTCTCTTCACAGGTTTACTGCTTAAAGCTGTCCTGGGGATCTTCTGTGTTTAGTGCCCGCCTTAATACAAGTTAGAAGTGGGTCTCGTTATCAATAGCGTGAAGGATGGGATCTCGCACAATCACCACAATATTGCGCTTTAGGAAAGTATCTTGTACCACCCAGGACTGAATGACAATTTAAGTATAAATCAACATACTGGATTAATTGTATAATATGCACTTTTGGGGGTAATTGGAGGGGCTGTGGGGTTGCTAATCTGTCTCTTCCTAGATTTCACAGCTTCGTGCAAAGCAGAATTTTTTTTTTTTTTTAAGATTGCTTTTAGAGGTTTGTGAAAGAATGGTCCAAGTGTTCTACCTCAGGTTCAAGTGGACGTTTTGCCTTGTGGTGTAGCAACTCGTCGCGATCACTAAGTGTCCTGGTGTAGCCAGAGGTAATCTACATTGTGGGATGGCAGCTCAAGGTGTTTTCCATGGAGTGGTAACAATCCCTTTACTAGATGTCATTTCAATTCTGTCCTGGTTTTTAAGTTTCATATGGGATGTTCGGGGGTCAGGGGGTTGCCTAATTATGACTTTTCCAGATAATTTAATCGCCCCGCCTCAAACTTGGAGACAGCGTGTACTGCCGATCATAAGGATTTATGCGCGTCGAGGCCTGTGGTATTTCAAGTTTTCTTTAGCATTTAGTAGTTGTGTACACTGACATATCATATCCATGTTAAATACCCTTTCCATGTAGTTTGGGGTTGTTTTTTTAACTGTATTGCTGTCATATTTGGGGTGGGCATAAATCTTTGGGTGGGAATGCTGGAAGGCTTGTTGTCCCATTTGCATTTTTCAGTGTGCTGTGTCCTGTGCGCTTTCGAATACTCAAGACCATCGGGATCTCGCCTAACTCATTGTATGTAACGGTTAACTTGCGCATCAAACGTCACACGTAAGGTCACTAAAGTGTGTTACATTTTTCAATTGCGTTAAATGCCATTCGCCTTTTGCACTTCCTTTGCAATTAGTTACCATTGCTTGTATTGATGATACAGTAAACTATCTGTAAAGGATTTTATCATTGGTTAAATAAATGCATAGCTTGTTGTGATTGAATACGTTTTTGGTATGCATTTGTTCTTTTGGGGGCTTGTCTGGGCTTTTCTTGTGCTTTTTCAGGTATGACTAAAGCTTGAAGCTATGTAGCGCACCGATGTGACCTACCTTGGCTTGGTGCAGATCATACATGGTGGAAATTGAAAAGGCAGATAAGTTGATTTCAGCAACTTTGTCGGGGTCATTTTCAATAATGAAGTGTAGACTCATTCATTAGCAGCAGTTTGAAGGCAGCCTTTTCTTTCAAGTTAAAGCATACTGAATTTGGATATTGGCAACAGTCAGTTCTGTGATGTTGTGAGGTGTGGAGAAGGTGTTTGCTTTTGATCTTGCAGAATTGTAAAAGCCGTAAGGATTCAGTGCCGTCACCCACGAAAAACCGCGGGAGTTGGGAGTCATCCAGTCCTTTGAACTCATCCCAAAATCAGTTTGAGCGCTTTTAACTTCATCCAAGACAATGATTTTGGCATTTTAGTCCTCAGCTACCAGCCCTTGTGCAACTGTGCGAGTGGCAGTCTTTTAGTTTATGCTGGTTTATTTATATTGTGCAACTGTGCAGTATACTTCGCAAATTGGGTAGCTGAGGAAGGCTGTGCATTGTGCAGACCTAATTTGAACTTTCATGCAGCGCAAATGTGTTGCTACTTGTAGTGCGTGTCTTGGGGGTTGGGGTATCCCTACATTCTTGTCTCTACAGAAATCTATGTGCCAGCGTGGTTCAAGCACGAGTGAAGTCTTCTAACCTGGCGCATGTAGTAAGGTGTTGGCTTACCTTTTTAAAATTGTAGTTGAATCAAACTTGACCAGTGCCCTGTTATGGTTTGGTTTTATAAATGTATTTGGCTCTACCGCAACCTCAAATAACATCAATGCTTTACTGTCATATCTCTCTTCGGCCATTAGCCATAATGCTTTTGCATCTTAAATGTAGTTCATCTTCTAGCCTTTTTTGGGTGAGATTGTTTGTGTAGGTCACTCTTTGTTTCAGATCGTTCTCGTCTGTCCACTCCGATTGCGCCTGCCTGAATGCAAAGCCGCCTCTGGGAGATGAGTGTATGGCCCCTGAATGAAGTACCAACCCCCTCTGTACGCTTGACCTCCCAAGTGAACCCTGGGTCCTTCCTGGGAGTGTGCTGTGTGTGCCTCTTTCCTTTCCTTTTTGGTTTCTCAGGTCAAATTACGCAACTTAAAATTGTCTTGAAATTGTCCTCTGGGATCGTCTTAACTGCGTGATGGAAAACTGAGAATCCTGTCACTAAAGATCAAGAGCCACAAGCTTGTCTTGCTGCTAATTGAGCACCACTTCAGTTTCATGGGTATTGAGTTAAGTAATTTTGGTTCCCCTGAGTGTAACATCATGGCTACTTGTAACTCAACCTTTGCATGCATACCAGCGCTGCATAACATTTTGATTTCATACTTCACGTTAGTGTACTCAACGCAAAAAACATTGCAGTATATTGGGGAGGGGGGGTGAGGGCAACACTTTCTCTCTTCTTTTCAGATCTTTCTTGCCATCTAAAATCACTACTTGTCGTGAGAAACAATGCTGCTAGGAGTCGGATGTGACATGTCTTGGTTCAGCACAAGTCTAAAGTAAAGTCTGGTTGTATCCTGGAGGAGTAAATATGGAGAATTGGCCTGTTTTGTCACTCACGGTAAATGACAACCATATTTAAGTAGGTGATATGTTGTCTTGACTTGAAGGGGTTTGACGTCTTTGTCTTGGGGGTGGGTGGGTGGGGGGAGGGTATAAACTGCCTCTCTTTTCGTTACAGCCTTGCGAGCTAAGAACATGCAAACCGTGACCGCCCAACCAAGCTGGTTCAGTTCGTAGCACGGGATAAAACCGATAAGTTTATTCATTGAAGACCGATTTAACAAAAACCATCTCTGGCTATGTTGAATTTAAATGGAAACTCTTAATACTGTCAATCGTTCATCAGTAGTCCAAAGATATGTGTCTTCGGGGTTTGCGGGGTATGGGGGAAACAACGTTTTTTCCTCTAGTTTCAGGCTCTCCATAAAGCAAAGTTGGGGTCGTTGCAGGATAGCAAAGCAGCCAGGGGTTTTCTTTTCCTGGAGGAACAAACTTGATGTTCTGTTCCTCCAGGTTTTGCTTTTAGCCCTTAAAATAACCGACAAAAAAGCAAAAGACTCTGGTGGTCGCACTCCTGATTAATCAGGATGGGGTTCAACTCCCTACGGTGTCTTGCTTTTCAATCTTAAATCCTGGCTGCTAAAAATGGCGTCTAGATTAATCAGACCAAACGAAAGTAAGATCTTTAACACCTGTTTTTTAAAGAGGTGTCAGTCTGCAAAGTGGCTTTTAATTCACAATTTAAAAGTATTTATTTAAGGTCGACCTATAGTGTTTTCAGGGCCGATATAGATTATTAGTAAGGAGACCGATAAACAATATTTGGAACGGATATACATAAGCAGTAAAAATACTAATCTTGGTGTCCAAATTTTGCGAAAATATGAAAACTTTGAAATGCCTTTACATGTGTTTTAATAAAAAATAACTTAAACTTTATCTTAAAAGGGCCCTATTATGCTAATTTGCAGGTTCATACCTTTATTTAGGAGTTCTACTAGAACAGGTTTATGCGTTTTAATGTTCAAGAAACAATTTATTTTTTCCAAACTGCCTGGATCTGCAGCACCTTCACTCACCCTCTGTCTGAAACGCTCTGTCGTGTCTCTTTAAGCCCCCAGCCCCCCCCTCCCAACGAGCCCTGTCTGCTCTGGTCAGCTGGCCAAAAAGGGAATTTGCCTTTTTATGTCATGGCTCAAACGTGTGACAATGGCTGTTTGGAATCGCCTACTTAAATACTATCTTCTACGTACTCAATGAGTACATACTATATACTGACTACTTAAAACGAAATCTAGAATACAATTTATTTATTTTTTACAAAGATTCGGTTATATTGTTAGTATACTCAACTGAAACGTGACCAAAACCCCGGCATTTTTGTTATGCTGTCAAAGCTAGGAGGAAGTTGCCGACTTGCATTTTGGGACGTAAAGCATCGTCTAGTAACCTCTCTCGGGTACTCAACATTTCCCCAAATTTGAGTGTCATCCGGGAACATTTTCCATATTCAAATTTCACATACTGTGTACCGGTGACAGTGCAAACTCATTTTCGGTCAAATGTAGTATGCATAGTAGGCGATCCCGAACACAGCCAATAGTGACGTAGATAAGTTACGGAAGAAAACGTTGGACTACTAATGAGGCGTTTCAGGCAGTTCAGGAGCAGTGTTTTCTGTGAGAGAGTAGCTCCCTTTGGCGTGAACTAAAGGCTTTGTAACATTTCAGACCTTTTACATGCACAAAAAGCTATATAACATACTAAAGGAAAGGGAAAAACCCAAAAAGCATAATAGAGCCCCTATTCCTCACTAGATCCCACAACCAGCATAATGTTGTACATTTTGTACACAATTGCAAGGCACACACACATCACACGTGCAGAACTAGCATGTAGTAGTTGACATTTTGATTAGTTCATGTTTCTGTAACTGACTAGGAGTGTTATGGCATTTCTTATGTTCAGTGACGTGTTAATGTCTAAATGGGCTTAGGTCTAAATCCCTTTTATGGCAAAGTACCAATGGTCGGTAATCACTGGAAACAATGTTTTTCTGCTGTGTCAAATAGTATGTCTGCTATAATTTGACACGTGCTATTTATCAGAATATGCCCTGATATTTAGCATATTCAAAATAATAAATTGGGCTGTTTTTACTTTAAGTTGTCTTAAAATCGGGAATTTTTTTTTCTGGTTTTTGTTTTAGGCTCTTTTTTTTTTTTTTTTTTTTTTTACATTTTTGATTTGTGGACATCTTTGTATTGGTTTGTAACGTGTCAATTGTTGAATCCCTTAATTCATGTGAAGTTTTATACAATTAAAATATATATACATTTTTTTTTTTTAATTTACATTATAAACCTCAGCCTTTGTTCCATCAATGTACATGTGTTATGTCCTGTCTAATGGGCAAATTAATGACTAAACTTGTTTGTTTTTTTACATTTGGAAAAAACATTGAATGACGTTTGATTTGAGGATCGTAGCCTACACAGGAAAAGCAGTGGCTCTTGATCTAACTGGCTAACAATAGACCCATCACCCCACGCTAAAGTGCTGAATTCTTTAAAATCAATTATTAAAATGTATGGAATGAACAAGTAATTATGAAATAATGCAAAAACAATATTAAAACCACTATTTGGTACAGTGATAATTTCCCTGGCTGTAGTCATCAATTTATTAAAAGTTAAATCACCAGAAGAACTGTTCCTCATGGTTGACTATTCTGTTTTGCACAAAGTTGGCTAGTTGACTGTTTTTGCATACTATCAATGGAGAATGGAAATTACTTTGTTGATTCCAATGGAGTGCAATTCATAATGGTCTTCAAATAATATACCCTCTGATCCTATTATTTGGGGTAAATTTGAACCCGTTTAACGTCCCTAAATAAAACATTTTACTTGATGTTTAATGACTTCCCTAATGTAGCGGGGAAAATTGGGCAAACCTAAAAAAAAAACGTCACTGTCCTGGACACATTTTGTACATCAGTGTTCTTTGGGGCCAGTTTGACCCCAGACTGTTTTAGCTTTATACACATGACATGGCATGAAAAATGAAGAATTTGGACAGATTTGTGCTGGTGGTGATGACTGATTTGGGTCACCATCAAAAACAATTTTATGATCTTCAGATCTAACCTAACATGCATGGTTTGGGGAAATACTCTTAAGTTCACAGAGATGGGGGATAATTTCTAAAATAACTAATATTGTTTGGGGGAAGTTGTTTGACTTAGCATTATGTCTGTTGACTACATATACAACGGACTGACAGACACTTGGTTAACACTTTTAATTACAATCATTTTCTGGAGGTTTAACTTGCCAGGGTCAAATTGGACCCACACCCAAGGACAAAGAATGTTAGTAGGCTACATGTTGTGGAATTTTGTGCGTAATTCCAATGAGAAATAAAGATTAAAATGATTTGTCTTAATATTATTTATTACTGATGAGAGTTGAAGCAAAGTAGGCCTACAATCTAGATACATTTTATATGCTGGCCAAAGATCCTCTTCTCTGCAGGTTCTTCAGACGTTTGACAAAAACTAAAACTAACAGTCTTTGTACTAATAATAATTACACACTGTTCAAAAGCCTGTGAAATGAGCAGGAGCACATTTGTGAGATAAAGTTGTTTTCACCACTGAAGGATAAGGCTAGTTTCAAACAGTTGCACTCGTTATTAACATCTCAATGTTTGAACAGGTTTCTCAAGTTCATAAAACTGGTCAGAGCAACCCAAAAGATAAATTTGCCATCACACGTGAAGAAAACAGGAGGGTTAAAACAAACGTCAAATAAAGTAGTTGGAAATCCGTCTGAGAACAAGCGTCAGAAAAGCCCTATGCACACAAACAAATGCCAAAGTAAAACCATCCAGGACACAGCATACAAATCATACAACTACTGAAAACATACATTAGTCTGAAAATTGAAGACAGAAAAAATACAGCAAATTCTAATACTTAGGAAAAGCATAAAAGCCTCGTGTAAGCAATAATGATGCATTTAAATACATATTCAAGAAAATTATAGCAAACATTACTTTTATTAACCCTTGCCTTGGCACTTCCACTTTTATAACTATCGCACGATTCTCGGGTAATTTCGCTGGCCAAGACAAAGTAACTAAATTTGGGAAACAGGAATACAGGATCCAAGGTTGTCCACGTTATTTGATAGGATGCGTGATTTCCACCGCCACAGGCAACGGCGAAACTCCCCGAAGCCACTGTCGCCAGAGCTGTACAGCGTTGCGGTGTTGCATTGCTATTGTCGTAGCGACCAAAAGCTTAGCTAGCAAAGTTAGCGCTGGCTCAATAGCAGGCAGGAGTTGGCTGGATAACGTTAAGACTACTCTAGCTATTTGTCGCCATAGTTTTTTTTGTGTGTGTTTGATGTAGAGTGAAGGACAGGGGAGATGTGGTCCTTTTTTGCCCGGGATCCAGTCAAAGATTTTAACTATGAAATTTTACTTGACACGCAAGAATCGTCCGGGATATGGACGCTACATCGAGGCAAGCGAAAGGTAAGTAACACACAGCCGCAAATAGTAAATAGCTAACAAAATTTGCTTGCCTTGTAGCCATGTAGCATACTAGCAATCTTCCTACTCTGTCAAGCTGACTGGGCCCTGTCCGGCCCTGTAGCAGGCAGTAGCTATCTAACGTTCATGTAATCTTCTAATCTACATAAACTACGTGTAATGAAAACTGTCAATCACCACATGTATTTGTGACACAATTGATGGCTTATTGGCTAATTTACTAATTTACGACAGAAGACGTGGATGGACATAGTTACTCACAACTACTACTAAGTTACCGCTCAGGCAGAGTCAGTCAGGTTAGCTCAGCCACGTAACCTATTCGCGCCACGTCAAACATTACACAACAGAACCACCGAACATACCACGGTAACAGACAGAAAAACACCGGTGTCATGTGTCATGTGTCACGGTTACGGCAGTACTCTACTTAAGCTAACGTTTTTAGATAACTTAGTTTCGGCCTGAATTTTTAAACCTATTTTGGACTTCTTGGTCCAACTAACGCGCTACATTACAGTGTAACTGTACAGAGGTGTCGTCGTTGCTTGCCATCGTCTAGGCTGGTAATAACTTAACAATAATTTAATAAGGTACACTTTAATATATTGGCTTGATCGATATTGGCCTGTCGACTGATGCTTCTTTGGAATCCTTTAATATCATCCCCTGGCCATGGAATCATAGCTACCCTACTCATCTACTCATAGCTACCCTATTTATAAATGCAGGTATGCCACATGAACAGTTTGCTCTCTGAGCTATCTAGTATAATGATGTATTTAATAATAAAACAACATTTTGCTTGTATGTTTCCATTTAGACAGGCGGGGAGCCGGTGTCTTTGTTTGTGTACGATGTGGCACAGGGAACAGAGGAGCAGACTCAGCTAGCCAAGGCAGCTTTCAAACGCATGAAGACTCTTCGCCACCCCAACATCTTGGCATATGTTGATGGACTAGAGGTGTGTTTGTGGTCGTTTATGTTGCATGCAAGCATTTAACGTGTATGTGCAATCACACACATCTCTGAGCTCCCCTTCATAAGAGCTACACACTACCATTGTATATGTATAGTATACTGTATGTCAAAAGCGGTTCTGTCAAGTATCACATTTATTTTTCCAAGAGACCCATTACCAATGTCTTAGCTTCCTTTATCTCTTTCTCCTTGCATGTTATTCAGAATGAGGTGAGTTTGAAAATGTGAAACAATTGCAGTCAGTTAAATGCAAATATGTTTGTGGTGCCCTGCATTATTGAAGTTTGTGGTCATCTTGTTTTTGTGTAGTCATTCAAGGCTTGACTATTGGTGATGTAAACAGTGTTCTCAGTATTCTGTATGCACCCCTGTGTAGTTGATAGACAGTGTTGTTGTTGCAGACAGAGAAGAGCCTGTACCTGGTGACTGAGCAGGTGACCCCCTTGGCAGCCCACCTGAAGACCCAGGCTGAGAAGGGCGGCTCTGGGGAGCTGGAGGTGTCATGGGGCCTCCATCAGATTGTGGTCGGTAACACTATTGAAGTTAATTCAACCTAAAGTCTCTATTTGGCTTTCTCTGGCATGCATACACACACAATAACTGTCAACCTGCTTCTGGCACATACACAAATATTTATATTGTCATTGGCCTTCCTTGTTGCAGAAAGCCCTTAGTTTCCTGGTCAATGATTGCCACCTGCTGCACAACAATCTGGGCATGTGGGCCGTTTTTGTGGACCGGGCCGGGGAATGGAAGCTGGGGGCTTTGGATCACGTGACCCCGGAGCAGGGTGACCCCACAGGAGCCTCACTGACCGCCAAATCAATTTACCCAGACATGGAGAAATACGACCCTCCTGAGAGCCCTAACAACTCTACTGCAGAGAAATGGTCAGAGAAAGGAGTGGAGGAAGAAGATGAGAAATTTGGGGGAAGAGGGAGTGATAGGCAGTATATGAAAACAATGAGAGGAGTGTCCAAAAAAAGAGATAACAGACATTGATATAGAAAAGGCATTTTTCTAACTACAAAGCTAAATGATAGAAAAATATACTTAATATATATTTATTCAAAGTTTGCCAATTTATACTGGTTCGTAACGTTGTGTCCATTATGATTAAGAGTTTTGTATTTATATAGTTTCGGTTGTGTGTGTCCTCCAGGGCAGGGGATGTGTGGCGGTTGGGATGCCTGATCTGGGAGGTGTTCAACGGGCCCATGGCACGGGCCTCTTCCCTCCGCTCCCTGGGAAAGGTACGGACCATCCACCCTTTGTATCATCATGGTTATGTTAGCTAACAATTCAAATAATTGATTAGCTAGCACAAACCTCTTTTTTGCTCCTCGCCCTTTAAAACACTCCATAAAATGCTGGTTCCCCTTACTCTTTCTTTGAATCCTTTTGTGTAATTTCATATGTTTGCCATAATCAATAAATGCCTCTTCTTTTTGGCATGGCACATGTTTTCTATTATTACATTACTCATGTTTTATATTATTACATTACTATCAGGCTAATACTATGAAAGTAACTTAAAATTAACCAGTTGACAAAATCATTAATCGAAATTAACCAAATTGTCATGATAGTGACAGCTCTAATTGTGTTCTGAGACCACCCGATGGCATCACATTACATTCATTTAGCAGACGCTTTTATCAAAAGCGACTTACAAAAAATAGTGCCTACAAAAAGATAAGGTAAAAACTACTACTAAGTCAGGTAGATAAAATAAGTGCATCCCTGACCTAATCACCTAGATAAGAGCTAAGCAAGTGCTATATAAAACATCAGGATACAGAACAGAACCATCCAAACCAACAACAAACAATTTCTGAGTGCAAACAATTACTTAGTATTTCAAGTAGAAATGCTGGGTAGACGCAATGTCACATTTAAGAGCCTAAATGCAGTCGAAACAAGTGAGTCTTTAAGTTTTGGCGGAAAGTGTACAAAGATGTTGCGGTCGTAATGTTCATGGGGAGGTCATTCCACCACTGAGGGACAAGGACAGAGAACGGTTGTGAACAAGGTGCCAGGCTGTCCTTTCCATGGAGTGAGGGGACAACAAGGCAACGTCCAGTGGCCGAGCGCAGTGGTCGGGATTGGGTGTAGGGTCTGAGCATTGACTGCAGGTAGGAGGGTGCAGTTCCAGTCATCGTCCGATAGGCTAGGACAAGTGACTTGAATTTGATGCGCGCTGCTACCGGCAAGCCAGTGCAGTGTGTCGTAGAGGAGTTGTGCGAGTGAACTTAGGGAAGTTGAAGACCAGACGAGCGGCTGCGTTCTGGATGAGCTGAAGGGGTTTGATGGCGCAGTCAACCCAGCCAAGAGGGAGTTGAAGTAGTCCAGACGCGTGATGACAAGGGCCTGGACTATGACCTGCACAGCCTCTCTTGTAAGGAAGGGCCGTACGCTCCTGTTGTTGTAGAGAAGGAATCTGCAGGAGCGCGTTACTGCCGCAATGTTAGCTGAGAAGGACATCTGGTTTTCCATCCATGCTGAGATATCAGTCAGGCATGCCGATATGCGTTGCACCACCTGGGTGTCAGAGGGAGGGAAGGAGAATATTAGTTGAGTGTCATCTGCGTAGCAGTGATAGGACAGGCCATGTGAATGTTTGACTGAGCCCAGTGACTTTGCATAAAGAGAGAAAAGGAAAGGGCCCAGGACTGAGCCCTGAGGGACCCCGGTCGAGATGCTGCACGGTTTTGAGACCAACTCTCTCCAGGTTACCTGGTACAATCGGCCCGTCAAGTAGGATGCAAGCATGGAGAGCGCAGAGCCCGAGATGCCCTGGTCTTCAAGGGTAAAAAAGAGAGTCTGGTGGTTCACGGTGTCAAAAGCAGCAGAGAGGTCCAGGAGAATGAGAACAGAGGAAAGGGAGTGTGCTCTCGCTGTGTGGAGTGCCCCTGTAACCGTGAGAAGGGCGGTCTCCTTTGAGTGGCCCTCCTTGAATCCTGACTGGTGGGGATCTAGGAGGTTGTTCTGTTTGAGATAGGAAGAAAGTTGGTTGAGTAAAGCTCGTTCGAGGGTTTTGGACATGTAGGGGAGAAGAGAAACAGGCCTATAGTTGTTAACATCAGATGGGTTGAGAGAGGATTTCTTTAGAAGGGGTGTGACTCTAGCTATTTTGAAGGCAGCTGGGAAATGCCCGTTGACCAGGCATGTGTTAAAGAGGTGGGTGAGGAACGGGAGGAGGTCCTTAGAGATAGATTGTAGGATGTTAGTAGGGATAGGGTCAAGTGGACAGGTAGTAGGTCGTTCGGAGGTTAGGAGGTGCAAAGTTTCGTCTGGGGTGAGGGGCATGATGGAAGATAGGCTAGTTGCAGGTTTGGAGCAGGAAGTTAAGGTGGATGGAGGGGGGAAGGAAGAGCGTATATCATCGTTTTTTTAAAAGAAGATAACAAAGTCCTCCGATTGGAGAAAGGATGGTGGGGTAGGGGTTGGTGGGTTGAGAAGTGAGTAGAAGGTGGCAAACAGTTTTCTGGAGTTAGAGGCGTACTCTGAGAATTTGGATTGGTAAAAAAGGGGCTTTAGCAGTTGAGACAGAGGATGAGAATTTAGCAAGAAGACAACATGTAAATCGTTTGCTGTGTTACCGCCCTGCTAGGTCCCTAAGAGTCTGGTGCCCCACTACTGTGAGCTGGTAGGCGCCAACCCCCGGGCCCGACCCAACCCGGCCCGTTTCCTCCAGAACTGCAGAGCCCCTGGAGGGTTTCTCAGCAACAGCTTTGTGGAGAGCAACCTCTTCCTGGAGGAGATCCAGGTACATACTGTCTGACACACACACACACACACACACACACACACACACACACACACACACTGCTTTAAAAATGACTAATATACAAAGCAGACCCTCTTCTTTTTTTCAATCTGTTTCAATCACTCTGTGTGTGTTCGTCTGTGTATTCTAGATCAAGGAGCCAGCGGAGAAACAGCAGTTCTTCCAGGACCTGAGCGAAAACTTGGACTCGTTCCCCGAGGACTTCTGCAAGCACAAGGTCCTGCCTCAGCTGCTCACCGCCTTTGAGTTTGGCAACGCCGGCGCCGTTGTGCTGACGCCACTCTTCAAGGTGGGTACTATCCATGGACGGACGCAAAGGGTCAGAAACATGGTAGTCGATCATTCCTGCATGCTTTTTGATTCTTAATGCTTGTTTTGTCTTTTTTATTATTTGCATTTAACCAGATGAATCCAACTGAGAACGAGTTCTCTTTTGCAGTGGCGAACTGGCCGTGTGGGGAGGAATTGACCAGCTCCAGTTCTTTGCCAGTGCCTTGGTCAGGGCACTGACTGGAGTGTTAACCCTTGCGTGTTTTTTGACAGTTAGTATTCACTCCTCTCCATCCCTCCACCCATCTGTCTCCAGGTGGGGAAGTTCCTGTCAGCCGAGGAGTACCAGCAGAAGATCATCCCCGTCATCGTGAAGATGTTCTCCTCCACCGACCGTGCCATGAGGATACGACTGCTGCAGCAGGTACTGTAGCCCTATGGGACTCTGGAGAGCAGAGGACCGTCTGCATGGAATAGGCCTGTGCATTCTCTACACCCTCGATAGTCCTGACCAGATCAATAAATCCTCCATGGAGTTTGACTTTACATTTAGTACTTAAATCAGTCATGAGATCAGCTGGGTATCGAGATATAAACAACTCTTTTCAGGCTGATTATTTGGTAGTTTACTTTTCTAGCAAATCTATAATGTGGCATTTGAAATTTAAGCCCTGTTGATTTTTGACCTGTCCCCCTTCACATGCTTAGATGGAGCAGTTTATCCAGTATTTGAACAAGGCTGCGGTGAACTCGCAGATCTTCCCTCACGTCGTCCATGGCTTCACAGACACCAACCCCGCCATTAGAGAGCAGACTGTCAAGGTATCTCTCTCACTCGCTCACTAGCTCACACACGCACAGTTCCGTAATATAGAATATTGCCCCCACCGTAAGTTCCCTAACACACACTAGCCCCCTTACTCCCCAAGCTGGGTTCACGTGCTAGGGCGGTTACCTAATGACTCCAGTCTCCTGCGTTGTCTTCCCACGTAGGATGTGTCTGATCTTGTCCCTCTGTGTCTAGTCCATGCTGCTGCTGGCACCCAAACTGAACGAAGCCAACCTGAACCAGGAGCTGATGCGCCACTTTGCCCGACTGCAGGCCCGCGACGAGCAGGGCCCAATCCGCTGCAACACCACCGTGTGCCTGGGCAAGATTGCCCCCTACCTCAATGCCGGGGTAACCACGCCCCACCAACCACGCCACACTAGTTGGATGTCCTGTCCCCCGGTCTTTTTGCTGGCTGAACGATTTGCAATTGTTATTAGCCATTTCCTCTGTTGAACTCTGCATTCTTTCGTTCCTCCGTTTGAGCAATCTCTCCTCTGCGGCCTCTTGTTCCCCTCCTCGTGTCTCAGACGCGGCAGCGCGTGTTGATCTCCGCGTTCTCGCGGGCCACGAAGGACCCATTCCCTGCCTCCAGAGCAGCCGGCGTGCTGGGCTTCGCCGCCACACACCACTTCTACAGCGTGACGGAGAGCGCCGGGCGCGTTCTGCCTACGCTCTGTACCCTCACGGTCGACCCGGATAAGAACGTCAGAGACCAGGTGAGAAGAGGGCAGCACGCATGTTTGTTTGTTTGTTTGTTTGTTTATTTATTTATTTATTTATTTATTTATTTATTTATTTATTTATTTATTTATTTATGCCTTTCACCATTTGAAAAGTATTTCCTCGCTTTTATTTTCTTCATCCTATTGTCTTTCTGTTCTCCGTCAATTGTGTTTTTTGTATTGTAGGCGTTTAAGGCTATCAAGAGTTTTCTAACCAAGCTCGAAACGGTTTCAGAAGACCCGGCCAAACTGACGGAAATAGGTGGGTAGACTCAGAGGCATATTATCCACCATCAGAAGAATGTGGAGGCGAGCTTTTAACAACGTATTTGGCCCTCTGTCCTCTAGAGAAGGATGTGATGTCGTCCGCACAGCCGACGGGTGCGTCCTCCAGCTGGGCAGGCTGGGCGGTGACGGGCGTGTCGTCCTTGACCTCCAAACTAATCCGTAACGGTCCAGGGACGGAGGGGGGAGCCCTGGCTGAGAGCACTACGGCTAGGGCTTCTGCTCCGCCTCGCACCGCTACTCCTACCGCTGTAACAGACGGAGCACCGTCTACCGGTAAGTAAGGGTGGACTCCAGAACTACCAACTACCTACTGAGATCTAATTATATTCAGCGTGCCTCAACATTCTTATTCCAAACTACCTTAGGGCAAAATATTTAAAAAAGAACAAGCCAGTTACAAAATTGGAGATAAGAATATGTTGTTGTGTTTCACAATGTAAAAACATGTGTTCTTTCCTTTCCAAGGCCCTCAAGCCAAACCACCACAGGCCTCTATGACTCACACCGCTGCCTCTAGCTCGGACAACCAATCAGAGACACTGGATGTGAAAGAGACGACAGACGAACCGACCGGGGATCGTTGGGATGATGAAGATTGGGGAAGTTTGGAGGTATGTTATTGGCATAGGGTCGAGAAAAAATGACTTGAACATTTCAAATTGAGACGTTAGTTTTCTAGAGATGTGCGTTGTTGGTAGTTATTGTATTATGTCGAGTTACCTTGTTTGAACTGATTGAAACCCACGCACAGGATCCAGAGAAGGTGAACACAGAACCAGATGACTGGAACTCCTCGGATTGGTCAGGAGCAGGGACATCAGTCAAAAAGAAGGCCAGTGAGAGAGCGGTATGGATTGTGGTTTCTCTTGGGTTTACGTTATTAAGGAGTTAGTGGATCCGGTTTAGCTGTGCCACGTACCTGAACGTCGCTCAGGAGTCCTATTCCTCTCTGTTCTCTCAGACAAAAGCCTGGACGATTGAATCATACAACATGTTATGCATTACAAATGATAAAAGGTCTTTGCTGCTGTTTCTGTAATGAATTTTCAGATGATTCACATCGTCTTTTTTTTTTTGCTTTACCCTAGGTGGGCGGGACCTCTGCAGCAGCTGTGAAAAAGCAGAGCTCTGATTGGAGCAGCTCTGGCTGGGATGCTGACGACAGCTGGTCGAACGAGAAGGAGGCTGACGGGCAGGGTCAGAGTACGCCAGGCGAGGAAGGGTGGGGCAACGACTGGGAAGACGATACACCCTCGGGAAATCCAATTGCCCTACCAGAGGGCGTGCGGCTAGCTAGCGAGTATGATTGGGGCAGCAGCACAGCAAAAGGAGCCAATCAGAACGACCTGTTTGCCAGTGTAGCACAGAGAGCTACGCCAACCGCTGCTACGGTAAGAAAACACAGGGGCAGTACTGAAACGCTTATGCATTGGGGATGGGCTTTTTAGACTTGCAATGGGCAAGTTAGAGAGGGAGGAGTGCCCGGCCTCATTAAATCCAACTGTGCCTTTTTGGCCATCGGCCCTCTGCCAATGGTACATTGCTAATAAAAAAATAAATCACCCTCGACAGAGATAGGAAATAGCAGATTGATTGGGGTGAGCGAGTTTCATGTGTGGTTTTAAAATTCAAATCCAAAAGGGTTGACCAGGTCATTTTATATTTGTTGTGCTATCATTTCCCTTTCAGACTGGAGAAGGCTGGGGCGCGGAGGAGAGCTGGGAGTCTGTGGATGGGAGCCAGGGTGAGTCTGAGCAGGACATGGCCGCTCCTCTAGGGGGCGTTTAAATCCCTTCTCTGTTCTGGCTGAACACCCCCGGGGGAGTGGGTTAGGCTTTCTGAGCACCCTGTCCGTGCCAGTGGAAAACACATCCTCCTGTGTAACTACACCACCTGACACGTTTTTCTTTCTTTCAGCAATCGGTCATGCGTCATGTTTTGACTTCCAAGTGATTATCGCCCTGGGTGTTTACCTTTGTCCTTTCTCTTTCTGTCTCCGTCATGCCAGGCCTCAGCAAGGCGGAGCTTTCCAAGAAGAAACGCGAGGAGCGGAGGAAGGAGCTGGAGGCCAAGCGGGCGGAGCGGAAGGCAGCCAAGGGCCCTCTTAAACTGGGGGTACGGAAACTAGACTGAAAGCGGGGGGTGGAACAGGCGGGGGTGGGGGGAGGCAAGGGAGCAGAGTCAGGCGACTGAACAGAGACTCCCAAGATGGAGGGAGAGTGTCAACATTCCACCGACAACAGAGAGGATGGGGAGGGAGTGAATTGCGTAGACAATGTACAGCGTGGCGGTACAGGGACTACCATGGGAGCTGCTCCCTGGCTGAGCCTAGCACCACCAGCCTCCCTGTTCCAGAAATGTCAAGTCGTTGGATTGGGGTGGTAAGGGAACTCTACTGGGCCGTCTCCATGAACATGGAGGTTTCCTCGTTGTGTACATTTCATATGCATACATACGTACATACATGAGCATTTCATGGGACCCTTGACACCTTAAGCGTTACACTGACCCAGTGACTGTAACGGTACGGGGATTCTTTTGAGAATATATCTGAATGGAAGTGGAAAGCAGCGTGTCAAATGGGATTTGGCCAGACTATTATTGGATTGAGGTTCCTTTCCTTATCACTTCATGGGATTTTATATTCTGACCCTACAATGTTTCCACTGTCAAGTACATAGTACTGTATATAGATATCAGTTTGTCTAAAAATAGAGAGAGCGAGAGAGAGCGAGCGAGCGAGAGAGAGAGAGAGATTTGCATGTGTGGGTAATCAAACCGTTTATTGAACTGTGTTAGGCCTATACTGTATCAGAGTCTAACTCAAAGGTCATGATGTGGGTTGATTTGAATCGGGAAGGACCCATTGCTGATTCTATGTAACTTATCACTGAGAGTTATAAAGGTGAGGCTACTGAATGTTGCTGGATGTATAGATAATCATGATTTTAACATAGCAACAGAACTTTAGAAAGAAACAACAGGAATTGATCGGTGACTTATTGTCTTAAATAAAAGCGTTTGGTGACTGTACACAGACCCAGCCATTGAGACTAAAATAGAACTGAAATATTTTAGGAGTCATGTGACTTTTTTGGTGAAAGAGAGGAAGACAACGCAACCTTGACAAAGCAACAGACTTGTTTTGTTCCAAAACAATGACAAACAGTTTGATGCTCTGAACCCAGAGGCAGGCTCTAGCAGCCATACTCTTTGTCCAAGGTCAGCTTCCATTACAGTTTATTATTAAAATGCAACATATAAGGTGTCCTAAAGCAATGGGTTTAGTCTAAGTTAATGAACACACTATGCTAAATAGGGGAGATTCTAATGAGAGGAAGTTATTTTCCTTTACTTTTATTTGTGCCTTTATTTGACGGCAACCCTGTCGTCTCGGCTGCATTCCGAATATAGAAGGACTATTCTTGAGTTAACAGATTTATTTTGACTATTATAATGTTGTGCTGTTTACCAGTATCAATATGCATAAGTAGCATGAGATAAGAAAGTCAGAAATGGGGCCAATAGCCCAGGTGAGAAATGTTTAAGTATTAAACTACGTTGTGTCATTCTCTATTTTATCATGGATGGATGTGGAATATCCTTCGTATCATATGGCAAACAGCATAAACAAATGCATTGTTTTATAGGGGGAAGTGTCTACTATGTGAGCTATTCCAAAATAAATACAATGAAACATTTTGGATGTTGCATGTTCGTCTTTAAAAAAAAAAAAAATTTTTAAAACCTATTTTTTAAACGTTTTCATGACTTGAAATTGGACGTAAACCACTACAATGCATTACTCAATTATTTATTTGTTAAGTGCTTTTTGAAAACAAGTTGAAAAGGTCTTAAAACAAACAAACACATTGAAATAGATTAAATATTTTCAAATATATTGTATTTCAGTGTATAAATATAATCTAATATGAATAAAGCATATTCCCTTAGATGTTTTCATAATGTTTTTAGCCACATTTAAAAGAAGTTATACTATGTCAATCTTAAATATGCACGCAGGCTGTCTCCAAGTCTACTACAGGTAATATGTGCGGTCCAAACCACAGTAAATGGTTTGTTTTCCAAAGCTTATTACTCAGACATAGGCACCAGAAACAGATTCCGATCATGACAAAATCTAAGATTATTTTTTATACCTGAATCAAGTATGCACTATCAAAATAGTGTTTAATGTACCAGAATACATTTGAAGTGAATTCATTGGTAAAATGTTCCTCAACTACATCCATTAGTTATTTTGTATAAAAAAAGTAATTGAAATATATATAGGAAAGAAAAATATGCTGTTTTTGGTTAAAACATAAATGTTGACTTATGTATTTTGGCTGCTGATTGAGATGTCTTGTAGATCATTTTGTCAATCACTGTTCATTCCTCTCTTTGCTGCTCCGTCCTACAGTGGACCCGATCAGAAGTCCAAGTCCAACGACCCCAGCAAACGCAATCATGCCTCCAATTGTACCAATCTCAGCATTGTGCACCTGCAGAGATAACATATGTACGGGAAAAAAGTGGAGGGTCACACTGTTTCCAATAGTTTTAGAATAGTTAAATAATATTCTCTTGAAAGTATATAAAAGGTACAAATAAGTTATTGGAACGCTGCCAGGACATGTAAAAACTCTTGTCCATGTGCCTTCTGAATTCAGTTGAATCAAATTGCTAGATTGAATGTGTTAACAGGGTCAATAGGGGCAACTCTGGCTAAACCCACAAAGTCAACAAGTTTCCCTACCTGCCGAGACTCCGCCTTGCCGTATCTTAGCGACGTGACAAAGTGCTCACAGTTATGGCTCCTGATATTGTAGGGTAGTCTCTTGCCGACCTGCCTGCGGGCCTCCTTGATGATGATGTGGATCTCTTTGACCTGGTACTTGTCGTCCTAAAGGTTTTGGATGTTCCAGCTGTCCGTCCCCACCACATCCCAGATGTAGTCACACTGCACTACAGCATAGTCACATACCACAGACATCAAGCTGTTGGCTCCAGCACCTGCAACTTCAGCTAAAGAAGGAAGAGACAATAATATATGAGAGTTAAAAAGGCATGGGAAAATGGGTGATAGGAGAGGACATTCAGTATGGTATATGTTTCTCGATAGGAGTGTAACAGTGGCAAAGCAGAAACAGTTCAGAGAGGAATCTTGTAAGCAGGTCTATAAAGAACCCCACCCAAATGTAAGCCTGGGAGTAAAGTTTATATCACTCACAGGGTGGAACCAAATGAATAACGTAGCCGTCACCGATGTACAGAGCCCAGTGACAATACAGTCCTTTGCAAATTTCAATCAAGTCTCCAGGGTTTGGCTTCCTATCATACTGTGGGGAAAAATTTAATAAAAGACTGAATAATGCATGAATAGACTGCTCTTAGACCACCAATCTGTGAACCCATTGCCAGAGCTATAGTGGGAAAGATATTTATAGAGTCTTGACGTGTCGGTTATTAACAAACATTATCTGTCTATGTTTTCGTCTGTTTTTGACTTATTTGATGATTGTTCTAGGCGCCATGTTCCAACTTGGTTCTGGGCATAACTAGTGTATAACCTACGATTTATTCTGGCAAATTCAATGGATTGTCGTAATGAACTATGCTTAATCTAAATTAGATAATCTAAACATAATACATCTGTAGATTTGCATTGAGATTTGGCCACAGCAAGATACAGATAGTCAAACCCCCAAAACATTTTGTTATCCATGTCAGACCTACAAAAACAATAAAACTTGAAAAAAAAAATGAAATAGCAAAGCAAATAAAGTAACCAAAGTATGAATAATAACATAGCCTTCCTTACCAGTGTTGGGGCCATGCTGCTGCTTGACTTGTTTGAGTATAGTGTTATGGCTTCGGCTTTTCCAGGTGCCCTTTAACAGTGGTTTCATTTTCCAGTTGAAGAGTAGGCTAACTGTAACTTCTAGGAAAACAAAACCTACGTTTCTTATGTCTTTTTCATGATCTGTTTGACGCGTATAAAAATGTCAAAGTAATTTTAGTGCCATACAATCAACACTTTTACCCCATGACACAACTATACAAGTTGTAAAAAGAGAAAGAAAGAGAGAAATAAGAACAGGTTTTACAGGTGGTGCACAATCTTTCAAACTCACTGTTCCACATTCTGAGATAGTTTTTGTTTAACCATCATTATATTATATAATAATTTAAAAAGGAAATCCAGGTTATAGGGAAACTTAAAGTGATGATACAGCAGAATCACTATTCTCATAAGAAAAGCATTTAGTATCTGCATTTTAAGGCTGATATACAGTATAAAAAATAAATCTTAACCAATTTTGCCAAACATTATTTATAATTACTTGATACATCTGGATGAGGAAAATGTAAACAGCGCTGGCAAAAACGTTGTGATTTATTGTAAACAAAACAATATTAACGGATGCTGCTATAGATGCTCCAGAAGTTTGCCCTCATATAATGTGGAGAATCTTAACCATTTACATGCCAGTCAATGTATATGAAAAACAAGTTGTCAAAATAAAACATAATGGTTTATCCCAGTATTATCTAAAGAACAACAATAATGTTAATGGTGTCCACTGTATTCCCCAAATAGGGGTTACTTTAACAACAAAGAATCAACTGCTTGAAGCCTGTTTCATGACAAAAGGTTTAAAAGTTGTCATAGCCATACTTTTTAAGTAAGTATCCCTGCAGTTGGCAGAAAGTGCCTGAAGAAATAGGTAATAGGGATATGTATAGGGATATCTCTCGGTTTACGAACAACGGTTTTCTTTTTAAAATATCTGGCCGTGCCGAGCGGATATAGACATATAGACTCGGAAATGTCATTGCTCACCGTTTAGCCTTCTGGAGGTGTCATGGGCTCAAATTAACGAAACATCCGGGATGGAGGGTGCCCACTTGAAAACCCCAATGACATAGTATCTGCTCTCAACCCAAGCCCATTCTAAAATATTGTCTTTTGAAGTGCTCCTCTTGGAGTATGGCATAATGGATATTATAACATCCTATAATGTGTATATTTAAATTTTCATTGTCGTTACCTGTATTACCATATGCAGCGTAACTAATTCCATTACCTCCATCTTTAGCCAAAAGGGAACAACCCACAGTCGCAGGTATGGGGTTAATAATCAACATAACTCATCAAGATAACATTGAAAACTGCTAATCTAACAAAGATAGGTGTACACTCTACACTTCATTCAAATTAGCGATGGTAATTTTGTTTAAGGTAAGTATACTGAGGTTTCACTATATCTCCGAGCATTTTCTAAAGGCAATGACAAATTAAGCTTGGAAATATACGTACAATAGAATAACTGCGGTCTTCAGTAAAATATACTGTCACGTTCTTTTAGATTTACGTAAGGGCTACCATGTTTATAGCATGTGCTTAAAGAGGCTGTACGTTTTTGATTTACAAAAACAATTAAAATAAAATATGTCGGAGTCAAATAAATCAATGTTTATTTCAGTATATACAAACATAATTTTAGAAAACAACAAATTCAGTTAAATACAAGCTATATTAAACACTTGAACTTTGGTGCAAACTGGCAGTTAATAATATAGCAGCCTCATTAAAAATTCTAAATAATTATTTATTTAATGTATGCAGAACCATGTCTTGATTAATACGTATAGATTAAACCAGTTAAGGAAAATTACACGTATGACAACTGTATTGTTGTTAAACATTATCAAGCTATGTTTAATGGTCTGCAATGGTGCAACTTCATTAATGGCAAGGATTCTTCAATTCGATAGATAGTGTGCATTCCATCTTCATTGTACCCCGTGCTTTCAAACCATGTAAATATTTATCTGTAAGATTTTTACCACATTTACTGAATCTCAAACAAACTCTTTACCCTGAAATATTTTTGATCTACACAACTGCAACAAGCAAACCACTGTGTACAGTATAGTCAATTGCTTCTGTTGGCACCTGTAAAATCATCTACTATGTGCACTAGAGTTTCTAGATGGGGGATTCATAATGATCCAAAATGCTATTCTACTACACATGTATTTGTTGTACATATTCAGACAAAATAGTTGGTATTTGGGGTTTATGCCCCAGGCAAGATAAACGCAAGAGGGTCAAGTTCAACCCCTTTCCCTCTTTTTTGAAATAAGATGACTTGGCAGTGCGTTATGTCATAAAGGCGTTATTCTTTAATCGTCAGTCTTAGCTGGGAGCCCCTCATTTAGTATTTTTCTTCTCTTTGCTACTGCCTCCAAAAATGGCCCCTGCTAGAGCCACTAGCCCCAGGCCTACTACTGTGGCCACGCCCGCTGCCATGGCAATCTCGCCAGCCTTACGAACCTGGAGAGACAAACAAAACAATTAAAAGTTAAACCCAAGTCTTCTGTCAACTGACTGAGTCATCTCTATTCAATTTACTCTGAGATCAAACATTAGTCTCCATTAGAGATAAACACAATAGTGTTGCACATCTATACCGACAGCTTTTATTGGCGTCAGAGAGCACGGCATGCAGCACCCACCTGGCGGGACTCTGCCTTGCCGTATCTCAGCTCGGTGGCAAAGTGCTCACAGTTGCCCCTGAAGACACAGTAGGGCAGCTCCTCCCCCACCATACTGCGGGCCTCCTTCACGATAATGCTGACGTCCCGGGGCTCATACTTCTCGTCCATGCCGTTGTTGATGCACCACTGATCAGTGCCCAGCACCTCCCAGAGGTCCTCGCATTTCACCATCGCTTTCTCACAGAAAACGGACATCACGCTATTGGGCCCTGCCCCAGGGACCTCCGCTGGGTGGGACAAAGGGGAAAAGAGTGAAAGTCTTAAGAGAAAGACACAGAGAAAGAGAATGAGATAAAAAAAAAGAAAACAGAAAAGAAAGTTGTATCCTGTTTGGGATCAGTGGTGGTGACTCATGATTGACCCCACATTGTTTGAACTTGTGAAACTTTTAATCCTCTATTCCAAATAAGATCTTAAGTAGGTCAAGGGAAAAACAGTCTAAAGAATCACTCACAGGGTGGTGCCAAGTGAACAATTAGGCCGTCTCCAATGTACACAGCCCAGTGCTGGTACGAACCGCGAAATATTTCGATCAAATCCCCAGTCTCTGGCTTTTCATCATACTGATAAGGGAACATGGAACAAGTTTGCAATGTGTTAATTTCAACATATGTCTATGCCTATGAGCAATGTCATCCAAATAATAAAAAAGCAAGTATAATTTATTTGTAAACAAACAAGATAGATGATTCAGAATAGTATGTTTTTTTTATTAAAATTAAAACGTTGTAATGAGAAATGTATTTTTGGTCTTAATTTTATTTTCTATGAAAAGTATTCACTGTAAACAATGAATTGAGTAACGTTGCAAGCTTTACTTACCAGTGTAGGAGCCATGTTTGTGCTGACGTTTTGTAGAATAGTGTGTGCTATGGGTCACCAGATAAAACAAAAATGTTTATTGAAATTGAATTGGTCAACCAGACACTTTCGCAGCAGCTGTCGATTATCCAGGGCTCTAGACTAACATTTTACACTGGCGGCAGTGCTGCCACTAAGTTTTTCAGTTAGTGGCAGTAGCACAAAAACTGGTGGCAGCTATTTTTTTTAAGTATTTTATATAAACACAACTTACACATTTATTAAAAACGTTAATATTTTCTGCTTCAGTATACTGCGCGAGAGACGGAGAAAGAAATGCTGCCAGTGGATAGTTCAAAGGAGGATAATAAATAATCAAACAAAATCGGCTAACTGTTTGACTAAAATATAACTTTAGGATTTTAATAATAATAATAATTGAAAAAACACCAACGAAAGTCAAGTGGCAGCACTGCCACCAATAATTTTTTTAATGGAAGTGGTAAGATTTTTGGGGGGGCCACAAAATTGATGGCAGTCTGGTACCATGATACAATCATTATTCACTTTAGATAGCGTTAATCATTTGTTTCACTTTTCACTTTCTTTAACGAATGTTGTTTAACGCATCGGATCGGCAGATAGCTTATCAAAGCAAAAATTATGGTTCTCACGGTTGTCATCAAAACAAATTGCTTTTAATAGTTATATCAGACAGAAGACATTTACGTTGATCGCATTCTGAAGTTGCACTCTTACGTCATCATGCACAAGCTAACGTTATCCAGAACAGAAGCTAGCTACCTAGCAAACGATGACAAAATCTGGAGTAACGTTAAATAATGCAATAACATCGATTTCCGACCAAAGTATTTAATGTTTTTTAATGTACTTACTTGTAGGTATGTTATATAATATCTTGTCATGTAATTAAAACTTCGAAGTTTTGTTTAAATTGCTCTAGACCAACCCGTGGCAAAGCGAAAACCCCAGCTGTCAACGATCACCTGACCGGACTCAGTGCCCACGACGACACAGTCAAAAGCCACATTGTGACCTAATCAAACATGGCGCCGAAATCTCAGTACAGCCTTCAAAACAGGAGTTCTGTTATATTTTTATGACACCACTAACGTGACTAATGACTGTTGTGTATTCTCCAATGGCAGAGATTACAACAATTACTCTAGATAGATACAAGTACTGGAAGTCGAAAGCCAAAGGTTCAGAAGAGTAGGTTTTATTCGGCATAGAATAAGACCCAGTGGAGGTCTGCAGAGTCCCACCGAATTGTACATAAATGGTCAGGCTTTAAATAAATTTCTCAGCCTACCCCGAAGCCTAACAAATCCCCATAATGCAATAAACAGCACCCATGTTGGTCTGCAGAGTCCCACCGAATTGTACATAAATGGTCAGGCTTTAAATAAATTTCTCTGCCTACCCCGAAGCCTAACAAATCCCCATAATGCAATAAACAGCACCCATTTTTTCAGACATTTAGGAACATTTGTTTCCTAATTATCCTGTTTCTTGTCTAACAAATCTTTTGTCTCCCTTTAACAACAGACCCCTATTCTATTAATTGTTATGTGCAAGCCTGGGGTCCGTTGATTCCAATATTCCCATCTTTCCATAGGTTAACAAACACTGAAATCTTAAAAGAGCTTGTTATAATCAAATAAGGGGTTAACTATGATGTTGGCTTTTCCTACTAGTTTCAACTTCCTTGCATCCGTCTATGCTTTGCCCCCATTAGGTGACCTTTAATGTTCTGGGGGTAATAGATTATCATCTACACATGCATCTGCTCGCCTAGGATTCACCTCATTCATTAAAACTACTATTAAACTATGGTATACTTACCTACTGACCGTTAATATTGATTACAAGTACTTGACTACAAAAAAAGGTATCTACTTTTAACACTAATTATACCACATGACTAATGTTGCTGTCTTCACGCTACTCCACAGCACACTCACAGTAGAGGGGCGTGAACGTCGTCGCAAACGTTTTCTGAATACATTTGTACAACTGTTTGTTGTCCATTGCTTCTGTGTCTAGAGTCAGTCAGATATAGTATCTGCTATTATGTGGAGACAAACTTCTAGCAATTTCTCAACAATTTGTCTAAATCAATTATTTATCCTTTGGTTGTTGATGAAATTCCACAAAAAATCTGTAGATGGCGTAAATCAGGCAAACAGTTTATGTACCTGTTTTCTTTATCGTCGAGGAAGATTTTGCTTCCGTCTTTGGGCGCCCTTTTGATATTTTGTTACAATTCTCATAAATACTAAATAATACTCGCTAAAAACCAAGAGGGTATCATTAATGTGAAAATTTTGTGTTTAATGAAAAAGCGATGTCTGTCATTTTTGACGGAAACCCCCTTACAACGATGCAAACCTCACACACTTACACGTCGCAAAATGCATTGAGGTGAGTTAAATTAAAGCTCCAATTTACATTAGCTAACGCTAATAATATTAACTAATTAATGCAACTTAGGACAGACAGGCTTCCTTGGTAGCCGTCGAAATTGCCGAACTTCATTACATACGCAGCACATAGGAGGAACTTAAGAACATAGGAAGAACAGAAGTTGGCTACAAGCTTCCCTTAAACTTCATACAGAAACCTTGAAAAACCTAGACGGGAAAAATAGATGTATCTAACTGTAAGGACCACTGACTTATATTCTGTGTCTCACTTTTTGTCCATTGACTCTGAACCCAAATCATTGGACATATGCATCTCTACTAATCACTTGCATGTATCTTTTTTTTCTTCAGCTCACAGGAGCTGTCCCAGGAGATTAAGTCCTTCATCAGTGGTGTGGATGTGTTGCAGGGTCGAAAGCTTAGTGTCCGAGAGCATGCGCGCTGTGCTATCCGTCTACTGCGCTCAGTACCTGCCTGCCGCGGTGCGGTGCTGGAGCACCTTAGGGGCGTGTACGACGAACATGTCTCGGCCTTCCTGCACAACCTGGAGATGGAAGGGGATGCCAGCACCGGAGTCAGCGCCAACTTGGAGGATGTCATACAAGTAGGACACTCATGCTCTCTGATCTGTTAGTAGTTCAGCTTTTTTTATCATGCCACCTCTTACTCGCTCTCTCTCTCTCACCCTTTGTCTTTTTTCTCCAGGAGGTCCATGGCGTCCTGTCAGAGTTCATCCGCCTCAACGCGCGAGCCTGGGCCCCCCTTGTCTCCACCTGGGCCGTGGACCTGCTGGGCCAGTTGAGCAGCAAGCATGCCGGCCGCCGCGCTGCCCCCCGCTCCTCCAGTCTCAACGAGCTGCTGCAGCTGTGGATGTCGTGTGCCGCCACCCGCTCCCTCATGGAGGCCTACTCCCAGTGTCTGGCCGCCATGCTGGCCTGGTGCCCCGACGCCTGCGTGGATGCGCTGCTTGACACCTCGGTCCAGCACTCGCCCCACTTCGACTGGGTGGTGGCCCACATAGGATCGGCCTTCCCCGGCACCATCATCAGCCGCGTGCTGGCCTGTGGTCTCAAGGACTTCTGTGCCCACGGTTCCATGGACCAAGGGTCGGGGATGGTCGGAAGCGATAAGGGCAGCCGCGTGCCCAAGATTGGTTCTGTCGTGGGTATCCTGGGCCACCTGGCAGCGCGCCACTCAGACAGCATCCGTCGGGAACTTCTCACCATGTTCCAGGAGAGCCTCAGCCCCTCCTCCGGTCCACCTCCTCCCTCCTCCTCCTCGTCATCCTCCTCCTCCTGGGAGAGCTCGCCTCAGCTGCGCCGAGCTGCCGTGCCCTTCCTTCTCCAGCTGTCCGCCATGTCCCCCTCCCTGCTGAGTGCCTTGTCAGCCGAGCTGGTTGACCTCCTCCGGCCAGGCGTCCTACTGCAGCTCCAGGCTCTGCTCCAGGGCCTTCCCCGGGAAGAGCTGGACAACATGATGGGCCTGGCTGTCCACCTCATAAGCCAGAGCCCCGCCGGCGGGGTGCGTCTGCAACGCTTCCTGGCCGACACGGCCACCCCAGCCTCGGTCATCATCTCGGGCCCCGTACCCTCGCCCCACGAGGGCGTGCGCGAGGCCTGCGACCGGCTGCTCCAGATGCTGCTGCTGCACCTCCACAAGCTGGTGTACAACCGGGCCGAGTGCGGGGACGGCAGCCCCCACCAACAGACCACCTCCCAGGCTAAACGGGTGGTGCCCTTCCTGGAGGAGCTGCAGGCCCACGTGGGCGAGCTGTGCGCCGAGACGCTGCGCCTGGAGCGGAAGCGCCACCTCTGGCTGCACCAGCTGCTGTGCCTGCTGTCTGTCTACGGGGGGCCCAGTGTGGCTACTGAAGCCCTGTGTCAGCTGCTCACCCAGGCCCGAAACCCTGAAGAGCTGGCCCTGACCTGGCAGCTCCACACTCCTCTCTCCGCCTGCCTGCCTGGCCTGATCCCGGCCGCCGTGGCCCGCTGCGTAGCCCAGATCCACACCCACACCCTGGGGCCCAGGCAGCTCCGCCAGCTGCTGCTCAACTTGGCCTCGGCCATTCAGAGTCAGGACGAGGAGCGTAAAGGAGCCGGAGGAGGAGCTGGTGGGGCCCAGTCCTCCATGTCCGTCCAGGTGGGTTCGGCCGTCTCGCTCCACCTCCACGACTTCTGCCCCCTGCTTCTCCACGGCGACCCGGCCGTCTCGCATGCCGCAGTGCGTCTGCTCTCCTGCAGCCCCCTCCCGCGCGCCTCTTCCCCCGCCCACCTCCTGCTGGTGTCCCGGGCCGCCGTCACTCACTTCTTCCAGGCCCTGCGGAGGAGAGGAGAAGTGGGGAAGGTGGGTAGAGACGGAGGGCAAGCGACAGAGGCGGTGAACTGTTCGGTTCTCCTCCTGTCCCGTCTGGCAGCCTACTCTTCGCTCAGCCTCAAGTCGCTTCTGCAGCAGCTGGTCGAAGGCGCCCTGCACAAGGGCAATTCCGATCTGTTCGGCGGGCAGACCAGCGACATGGCTGGGGACACCCCTGTCTCCCCATCCCAGACTCCTGATCTGGGAGCCTCGCTTCTCGACATCAACTGCCGATTCGGTACCACCGTCAACTTCTCTGGCAGTGTGTGGTCTGTGTTCCACGCCGGGGTGATCGGCAAGGGGCTGAAGGTCCGGGGCACCAAGCCACACCCTGACCCAGCTGGGGTGGTCCAGGTGAGTTTCGGTTGACAGGATGTGGAACAACAACACCGTGGCAGCAGACAAGTGTTTGTGTGTGGATGTTGTATATGAAATGTAAATATATTCATCAATGTAATCACAGTTTTAATATCCGAGTATTGTACGTAAAGTTAATTCCGCTAATTGTTTCTCTGTCCCTCTAGAATATACAGACTCTCCTTGCTGTGGCCGTTCAGTGCTGCAGCTCTCCTGGACTTAACAGCACCAGCAGTGGCACCTGTCACCCCCCTTCTGACCCCGATGGGCCGCCGCCCATCAATGCCGAGGCGGCCAAGGTCATTGCCGTGACGCTGGTTGAGAACATCTGTCCGGACGTCGCCAACGGAGAACTGTCGTGGCCGCCCGAGGAACACGCTCGCACCACAATGGAGCGAGACATCCACATCCGCCGCTGCTTCGAGGCCCATCCTGTCCTCCTGCCTCTGCTCCACGTGGTGGCCACCGGCCGGCCAGCTCTCTGCTACTGCTCGGCGGTGCTTCGGGGGCTCCTGGCCACTTTGCTGGCCCACTGGGAGGCCTCCCGGGAGGCTTCGGCTGTGGATTCACCGTGGCACCTCCAGGCGTCCTGTCTCCTGGTGTCCTGCATGGGCGAGGGCCAGCTCCTTCCCCCTGTACTGGGCAACGTCCACGAGGCCTTTCCCTACCTGAAGCCCTTCGAGGTCAGGTTGCTGCTGCTTGCTGTCTGGGAGTACGTTCGGGGCAACGGGCCCATGCCTCAGAAGTTTGTCTTCAATGCAGAGAACGGCCTTTTCTGCAGGGACTTTTCGAGGGACGGTGACGTGGCCAGATATGTGGCACCCATCCATAGTGTCCTTCATAAAAACATTGACAGGCTTGGACACCTCTGCTGGCGATTCCAACTGTAAGAGACTTGCAGAGGATTCAAGAGACAACAATAAAACAAGACAAAGTGAAGTGTATGTTGTTGTTTTTTGATTGTATGCATTGTTTTTGTTTTGTTCTTGTAGTAATTTAGTTCTAAAATCATATCTTCAACTTTTTTTTGTATCACATTTTTAAACAATTTTCTATCTGCTTCTAGCAACTGCTCCAAAATGAGTATAGTGCATACAATAAATTAAGAGAAAATTTCGGGGTTTTTTTGCGTTATTTGGTGCCAAACAACATTCTTGAAGTCTGTAGTTCGCTTAGAGATACAACAACATTTATATTGCACACTTACTCACATTTTAATCCAATTAGTACATTATTATTACTTATTACTCTGGTCCAACACACAGCAAATTGTTTATTTTATAGCGCTAACAGTCCCGTGGGAAGAAGCAATAGATGAGGCATACGAAACTAAGAAACTCCGCTATAGCGAATTAGCAGCTGAGGCAGAACAGTGAGGTTGGAGAGCAAAGGTGTCCTGTGGAAGTTGGATGCCGTGGACAATATCAACAACCAAACTACTTAAGGAATTAGGGATCTGCAAGCAAAGAATTGCGCAAGACCATAACAGCTATATCAGATATAGCAGAAAGAAGTAGCAAGTGGCTGTGGCTGAAAAGGAAGGATCCTCCTATATGGGCACAAAAGTAAAGAACATCATGTTGAAAAATCATAAAAAGTGGTTTAATCTCAGGACAAAGGTATACAAGGTAAATCTTTCCTGCAGCGCATCATTTACCAATCCTGCAGGAACAGAGTAGGGAAAGATTATCTTCTTTTCAGGTGGTAAGTATCCCTGCAGAGTTGGCAGAAAGTGCCTGCAGGACTTGGTAATAGGGATAGGTATATGGATATCAGCAGAGCGTCATATACCAAGCCTGCAGGAACAGAGTAGGGAAAGATTATCTTCTTTTCAGGTTGTAAGTATTCCTGCAGAGTTGGCAGGAAGCGCCTGCAGGAATAGGTAATAGGGATAGGTCTAGGGATATCTCTCAGCTAAACAACTTTTTTTAATATCTGGCCGCCGAGAGCATATTTAGCCAGCTCTGAGACGTCGTTGTTCACCGTTAGCCTTCTGGAAGTGTCCTGGGCTCAAATTAACGAAACATCCGGGATGGAGGGTGTCCACTTGAAAACCCCAATGACATATCTGCTCTCAACCCAAGTCCATTCTAAAATGTTGTCTTTTGAAGTGCTCATCTTGGAGTATGGCATAATGGATATTATAACATCCTATCCTGTGTATATTGAAATGTCATTACACATTCAAAGTATAATAGGTGCAAAATGTATTCATAATACATGAAATGTGTCACAGATGCAAAACGTAATTTATGTAGATAAAAACTGCCAAGCATGGGTCCGCAGGTATAAGATTGACTTGCTATATAAACAACAACTTGAAAAACTAATAATCTTATTGTTATTTTAAAAATGTGTGTGTTCATCGGTGACAAGTGGGACCATGAACGCAAGCAAGTGCACTGATATTTTTGGCTGACGTGTCCGTGCCTGACAGGATAAAGATCCAAAAACAAGATAGACTTCCATGGACAACGGCCGCTTAAAATGTGAACCATGTCATTGCTCAAATATTCACTCAAAATATTGTATTTTCCCCTTTATTTCCAAATTTCAGTGTGATTGCAAGAAGCAATTTGGCATTATCCGAGTCTCTATTTAAAAGTATATTCAAAATCAGACTTGTACTGCACTGTTGTTTGTAATCTGGTTATTCCCACACCATTTTTGCTGGGCTGAAGTAAAACTGGGCGGAGTCAAGAATATGTGCATTATCAAGATGGCCGCCTTCACAGATAGGTAAGACGATGCAGTTCCGCAGTTTAATTGTGCGTTTAACCTTATTTTGATGTTGTAATAATTTTAGTTAAGAAGTTTTAGCACATGCTATTAAATGTAGAAATTAAATTGCAAAACAGCCCCTGTTCTGTTCATATTTGCAAGAATGCTAAGTACTAGGAAAAGTCGATCTCATCAATTGAATTACTCAGATGCTTCTCGACACCCCCCCCCCACACACACACACACAAAGTGGTGTTAGCTGCTGTCGGCAGCAAGTCTTATGTTAACTCGATACGGGACAGCTAGGTGCACACCTTTTATTATTGTGAATTATCATGTAGAGCTATACAAATTAATTTGTCCAAAATTACTGTTTTAGATATAGTTATTCACCGGTAGTAGCTATCTTAACGTTATCAGGCTTCCTTGCTAACGACGTAGCTTAACCCCAAAACAACACGCAAACTAGCTCAGCTAGCGAACGTTGTGCCGAGACTGTGATGATCTCATAAGTCAATGTAATGTCAGTTGAGAGAAAGAGAGAGAAGGGGCGGGGGGCTTGGCAGACATCAGGCCTTACCATTTACACATTAGGTTGATAAAGGACATTTATGAATATCCGTAGCATTCCGTGTACCAGACAAACTTACCTAAATAGGTGTTCTGAAATTCTGAGCCTCCAATGGGGGGGCTACCTTCGCAAACTGCGCATGCTCATATCGATTTTTCTGACGTTTTAAGAAGTCACAAGACACGCCTCTACAATTTGTGCTACAGTCAGAATTCGAAGTACGCGTTTACTTCAAAACACAGGGTAGCGCATTCTGAGCAGTCAATACTCCTTGTCAAAATGGGCTACCAGGTCTTTAATGGGTTAAAAATGTATGCCATTTACTTCAAAACACAAGGTAGCGCATTATGAGCAGTTATTTCTCCCTGTCAAAATCGGCTACTACTATTCAATTGAGGTAGCCCATTTGGAGGGTGAGGCTCAATTCTTCAGTTATATCTGATAAAATGTGCTACCGGGAAGCCCATCCCGAGGGGGAGGCACAAAATGTCAGAACACTGGCTTAGCTCTGGTTCTTTTATGGTTTAGACAATGGATATTTATTAGAGGTGGCTTGTAAAAAACCCTTAGTTATGTGCCCATAGTATTGATATTATTGACATGTAATCATTGTTAATGTTAGCCCAGAATCAGGATTTGAAATGGTTAATTATGAACACCTTTGGTCAACCTAGTTTGAGGACAAACGCAAGTCTGAGATCAAAGTCTATGTTTTTTTACAGTACAGCTTGCAGACAACCATGCACAATTGTATATTATGGCAATACTATTTGTAAAACTTACCTCTTACCAAAAAACTACACTCCCTCTATCCCCTATCCAGGATGGGGCCAATCCTGGTGTTGTGGTTAGCAATGTGCCTAAGTGAGACTTTGGCTGTTGACCGGGGCAACTTCAAAACTTGCGAGCAGAGTGCCTTTTGCAAGTGAGTGCAGCTTGATTATATTTGCCCACTAATACAAAACTCATGTGCATACCTATATTGCCAAATAATTCCAGCTGTATGCATACTGACACTTCAGTTTTTTTAAAGTTGTAAATATATTTGTTCTGGTGTATGACTTTTTTTTGTGTGTATCCTTAGGCGTCAGCGAGCACTGCAGCCTGGCCAGTCCCCTTACAGAGCTCTTCTGGAGACTATGGAGCTTACTAAGTCCAAACTCACCCTGCAGCTCATCAACGACAACAACAAGGTGGGTTTTTACGAAGACACCAACACAAATATTTGCTGTTTGCAATCTTATTTTGCACTTGCCAGCAGTTAGTAACTGAAAATTTTTTTTCTAAAAAGGAAATAATACTTACTAACATTACACAAAATGTTATAGGTTTTGCTATTAAAACATTAGCTTATCAATTCAGTTTCAAGTCATACCTGTTTTTTTACCAGGTGAACTTTAACCCCCTTGTGTAGTCACTCACTTGATCCTTTTCACTCTCTCCCTCCCCCCATCTCATATGGGCTCTGTTCCCACCTGCCTCTCTCCCAGGTGCGTCTGCTTTTGGAGCTCTACCGTCTCCAGGGCAACATGACGAGGGTGAAGATTAATGAACTGAAGCCGCTAAAGCCTCGTTATGAGGTCCCAGATGTGCTTATCCATGACCCGCCCACAGAGCCGTAAGTTTCCCAGCTAGCAGGCTGGAAGGGCGAGGATGGTTGTTGGTTGGGTCTGGGGCTTGGGGGGCGGGGAGGGGTACGATGTATAAAATTTGTGATGGTCAAATATTTTTCTTGACCATGAAAAACAATTGCAGACCATCGTTTTGCTTTCTTCCGCACTTGTGTTGAAATGTTAATCTCATTTGTCTCTTTCAGTCTTTCTCTCTTGTCTCAGGATGAGAACGGTGTGGTCCTGTCTTTGGGGGTGGAGTCCCAGACAGTTATCATCAGCGCCCGGCCTTTCCGATTGGACATCATGGAGGGGCGGGAGGTGCTTATGTCCCTCAACTCCCGTGGCCTGCTGGCATTCGAGCACTTGAGGATGCGCAAAGACACGTAAGTACCCACACAGACACACACATTACCTACCAATACATGCTTTCATCCATTCTCCGATTTACTACAACATTCCATCCCATTAGCTATTGATATTCTTATATTCTCTGTTTCTTTTCTTGGTCCTTTTCCTGGCTATTCTTTTCTCTTCTGCCTTTACCCACCAGTTTCTCATATAAAGTATCAAGCGCAGTTGGTAGTTTGTTGCATAAAGTCAAGTGGGTATTCTCTAGGTAAGGTCCCATTAAGATTTGTAAGTATTGTGCAGTCAGTTGCAACTAGAGCGGGTTTGTTAAGGAGTCCTCTGTGCAATATATATATATTCACTTGAGATTTTGTCCCCTAGTAGGTAATTAATAGCCCTGAATAGCCACCGGGTAGAGAGTTGTTCGGTTCCCTTGGTCTTAAGAGAAATCTTAGAATGTTTTCTTGAGTGTGTCCCTGGCTGTCCGAACGCTAGTGAATAGAAAAGGGTACACTGTGAGCGTAAACCTAGTTGTTTACAATCCCTCATTTCTAAAGTAGATTGCTCTTTAAGATACATTTGTCCGTCCAGAGCCACTAGCTAATAATGTAAAATTGTTTAAGTTTTACCATCTCTTCCCCAGTCAAGCAGACCCTGAGGCCGAGAAGAAAGAGGAGGGCGACCCAGCTGCCAATCAGGAGGCAGATAAGGTAGGAAATCCAACTTTCTCCAGGGCAAAAGAATCCTTTATTCTTTTAGTTTTACTGCCGGTAACATCCCATCGGTGTTCACCCAATTACTCTCTTGTTCATTTTGTTGCTTTTTTGCAGGCCGCAGAAGAAGAGAAAGTTGAAGATGGGATGTGGGAGGAGACATTTAAATCCCACTCAGACACAAAACCCAATGGTAGGTTCTCTAGTGCTCTGACCGTAGTGACTCTGTTCTGACTTGTGATTGGTCTTTGAAGTGCATATTTTGCTTATGTTGACTAGTTATTGACAATCTCCCTTTCCAGGTCCCACCTCAATCAGTCTAGACTTCTCTCTGCCGGGGGTGGAGCATGTCTATGGCATTCCGGAACATGCCGACAATCTCAAACTCAAAACCACAGAGTAAGAGCCACCTGTCAATCTAGTAAGATCCCGAAGTACGAAGTGTGTGACACCCCCTGAAAGGTCTAACTAATTGTGTGTGTGTGTGTGTGTGTGTGTGTGTGTGTGTGTGTGTGTGTGTGTGTGTGTGTGTTCCCAGCGGCGGCGACCCATATCGGCTGTACAACCTGGATGTGTTCCAGTACGAGCTCTTCAACCCCATGGCCCTGTACGGCGCCATCCCCGTCATGCTGGCCCACAACGCCCAGCGCACCACCGGCATCTTCTGGCTCAACGCCGCTGAGACCTGGGTGGATATTAGCTCCAACACAGCTGGCAAGGTAACGCCAAATGACCGGAATACAGATCGAGCTCGCCATTCTATACCATTACTGCTGTGAGTTTGTCATATTGGCAATGTGGAATGCAGGTAATAAGTGCTTCAATAAAAACAAGATTGTATGCATGTGTGTAGACCTTGATTGGTTAGGTGCATTACTAACCCTGTCTTTGTGTGTGTTGCTACAGACAGTGTTCGGGAAGATGCTAGACTACGTCCAAGGCTCCAGCGAGACACCGCAGACAGACGTGCGCTGGATCTCTGAGAGCGGCATCATCGACGTCTTCATCATGCTGGGCCCCACGCCCTCCAACGTCTTCTCCCAGTATGCCTCTCTCACAGGTCAGAGGACCACTTCAACCGAGATCACCCAGACAGGGCTTTCCTCCCTCCACACCTCTGAGCCCCGTTTACTAGTTATCATTTGTTTACAAAAGTGACAGAAGTCACATAAAGCATTGACTTCACCTCATTCTAAACAACGAATTGACCTATAGCAAAAACGACTATAACCAATATTCCCTGCCTGCTCTTCTGTAGGTACCCAAGCCTTTCCCCCCATTTCTGGCCTGGCCTACCACCAGTGCAGGTGGAACTACAACGACCAGGAGGACGTGAGCGCGGTGGACCAGGGCTTCGACCAGCACGACATCCCTTACGACTTCATCTGGCTGGACATCGAGCACACGGACGGCAAGCGTTACTTCACCTGGGACCCGCACAAGTTCCCCCAGCCCAAGGACATGCTGCAGGGCCTGCAGGACAAGAAACGCAAGGTTTGCACAGGGCTTATGGAAAGATGTCAATGATAGGGCAATTTAAACCAACACAGGGTAAAGATAAATCCAAGCTACCAGTCGCACTATAGTACAACATGGGTTTCCAGAGCAATGTCCAGCTCAAATTGTGTCCATCACTTATTTTTTCAATGATTCTGTCCAGATGGTTGCTATTGTGGACCCCCATATCAAGGTGGACAGCAACTACAAGATCCACAACGAGATCCGCTCCCGTGGCTACTACATCAAGAACAAAGATGGTGGAGACTACGAGGGCTGGTGCTGGCCTGGTAGGAGTCACACAGATGGGCTAAGGGAGGGTGTAGCTGAGTGTAGTCATCAAATGATCAAGTGGTATGCTTAAGGCAGTGGTTCGCCACCAGGGGTACGTTGGAAGGTTCTTATGCAACAATGTAATATTATATGCACATGCTTATGGCTTATGGCTGGTCAAAATGTGATTGGGGTAGAGTCACAAAAAAGGTTGAGAACGATTACTTAGAGGAGCATGGGTCCTATGTTTCTATCACTATCATCTCACCTTTCATCTCACTTTCATCTGACCTTGTGCTCTGCCTTTGCTTTCTCTCTCACTCTTTCAATGGCAAGTCTTTGACCTGCACGTGTTGTGTCTCTCACAGTGTCCGTATTTCTCTTTTTTTTTTTTTGCCCAGGTAATGCAGGATACCCAGACTTTAGCAACCCAGAGATGAGGGCCTGGTGGGCCAGCATGTTTGCCTACGACCAGTACGAGGTGAGAGTCTTCTCAGTGTGTCTCTCCTCTCCGTTCCACAACGTCACCTATGTAAAGCTCACCCTCGGCAGTTCTCTGTACTAAGAGCACGCCGTCACGACATCACTGTCAACTCCTTATCCTAGACTTAAAGGAACAGTTCACTACTTTAGATGTTTTCCATTATTTTCATGTCTCGAGTTCTCCCGAGTGGCACAGATAGCTTTTACATGGATTTGAGCCGTTTTGGGACGTAAGAGTAAACATCCAAAAAAAGTTAACAATTAATTTCAGCGCCAGGAAGCGTCTACTCTCTACATCTCTTTTGCTGCCTCCCACTTCTCTCCTTCTGTTGTTCTTTTACGTGTTGGTCCTTCTGTTTTCATCTTTTCCCTACCGTTGACACTCTTCCTACGGCCATATTTCTTTATCCTTTCACGCCCTCTTTCCACAGGGTACCATGGAGAACTTGTACACATGGAACGACATGAACGAGCCCTCTGTGTTCAACGGGCCAGAGGTCACCATGCACAAGGACGCCATGCACGGAGCCGTGGAGCACCGCGAGCTGCACAACATCTACGGTCTGTACGTGGTGAGTGTGTAATGATCCAGGCGCCAAGTGTGAATGTGCGAAGATCCCTCCATGAGCAAAGGTGATCTTGGCACGGTGTATCACAGTTTCATTTACATTTGGATTTTTGTATTTCTTTACTGAGGAATATAAGCTGTTCAAATGATATATTAAAGATGACTCCTCACCCTAACAGCAAATGGCGACCGCAGAGGGTCTGATCCAGCGCTCAGGGGGAATGGAGCGGCCGTTTGTCCTGACCAGGGCCTTCTTCGCCGGGTCTCAGCGCTTCGGTGAGCCCCTCTCGCTGCCTTCTCGCCCCTGTTCCACACGCGCTCACAGTTCTCCCCTGTGGTGTTCCCCAGACTCAGGTCTGTTCTCAATGCACACCTCTGAGCCGTGTTTTTAACCTTGCCGTGTCCACCTAGGTGCTGTGTGGACGGGGGACAACGCTGCCGAGTGGGACCACCTGAAAATCTCCATCCCCATGTGTCTGAGCCTGGGCCTGGTCGGAGTGTCTCTCTGTGGAGGTGGGACCTAAGATATTGCTGTTTTTTTCCCCCCGAATAGTTTTATTCACTTTTTTATTTTAACAACCTGCATAATAAATGCATACAAAAAGAACGTATACATTAGCATAACAAAAGCTTGCATAGAGATTTGATCATACAAGCACACAACAACTCGGTGTAAAACCTTATAAAAATGTACAATGGGTAGGGCACACAAACTCGGCCCAGCTGCCTAGCGTGTGAAGTGGCATTGTGAAGGATAAGCAATAAGTCTGCTTTTGGCCCGACTGCTAACATCTCTCTCTCTCCGTTTCCCCTCTGCCAGCTGACGTGGGCGGGTTCTTCAAGACGCCCAGCACGGAGCTGCTGGTGCGCTGGTACCAGACGGGAGCCTACCAGCCCTTCTTCCGGGCTCACGCCCACCTGGACACACCGCGCCGCGAGCCCTGGCTCTTTGGGCCCGAGAACACGGCTCTCATCCGCGAGGTGATCCGCCAGCGCTACGCTCTGCTGCCCTACTGGTACCAGCTCTTCTACCACGCCTACCACACCGGACAGCCGGTCATGAGGTAGGATCCGGGTGTGAGTGTTGGAAGATGGGTTTAGAATCATCTCTGTATGTAAGACTGAGATGCCTTTCTCTGTGTGGGTGTTTTCTTCAAGTTCATTTAGCTCAGTTCGAGTGCTTGTGTGTACTGGTAGTCACATTGCGGGTGTGCCCCTCTGTCCTGTTCTAGGCCTCTGTGGGTGGAATATCCACAGGACACTGCTACGTTCTCTATGGATGACCAGTACCTGTTGGGTGAGACAATGATACAGCGACATAGATTTCAAGAATATACACTATGATGGCGTTCGTAACAATAATGTTAATGAATATGAATGGTGTGTTTCAGGGAAAGATCTGCTGGTGCACACTATAACGGAAGAGGGTGCCAGGGGAATCACGGCTTACCTCCCCGGCAAAGGAGAGGTGAAGTCTTAACAGTGGTTGCAATGCATATAAATACCCTGAGATCACGAGCAGCATCTTTGCACGGCTTTGAAGCGTGGTCCTGCTGACGGTCCCGTGACAGTTGGCGAGGTGCCCGGCTGACTAGTCTGCGTTGTGTTGTGTCCCTCAGGTGTGGTTTGACGTTCACACCTTCCAGAAGCACAACGGAGCCCAGAACCTCTACGTCCCTGTCACCATGAGCAGTGTAAGAGACGAGACAAGACACGAGACCAACGCACACCTCCCCCACTTTTCCGTCAAGCTCACAGTTGCTTATGGTTTCTTATGAGGTTGTTTATGTGGACATGTCTCCTGATCAGGAATATCTAGGCTCTTGGCTGTGGTTAAGAACATTTCCACCTACACAAATAGACAAAATATAGCAAGCACATAAGGTCTCAGCAAGGGCCATCCTGATAAATCTACAGGATATTGTATTATCGCTCTTGTTCACGCTTGTGTTGCCAGGTCCCTGTATTCCAGCGAGGCGGTTCCATTATTCCCCGAAAGGATAGAGTCAGGAGGTCATCGTCCTGCATGGAAGACGACCCCTACACCTTATACGTTGCTCTTAGCCTCCAGGTAACACACACACCCACACACACACCTTTCTGGCACTTTAGTCTAGGATCAGGATTTGAGAATGACGTCATGACGCTGGGGTCTTATTGCAGAGAACTGCCGAGGGCGAGATCTACATTGATGACGGCCACACCTTTAACTTTGAGAAGAAGGAGGAGTTTATACACAGGAAACTGTCCTTCGCCAAGAACACCCTCTCCTCTAGGTAGGTGGAGGATGCGGAAGACAATAGGCTGGACCTGAATCGGGGCCCTTATTACAATGCAGTTTAACTAAGAAAGGGCACACAGCTGCAAATGTGATGTACTGAAAAGGCCTTCTCTCTCCCCTCCCTTTTTTCCACAGCAACTTGGCCCCTGATTCCCAGTACTCCACGCCCTCCTGGATCGAGCGGATTATTATCCTGGGGGCCAGTAAGCCCAGCAAGGTCACTCTCAAAACTACTGGTGAGTGCCTTCAGGGTGACACAAATGTAATGGCCCTGCATTGTTATCAAATTTCTAGGATTACTCTAGGATGTACGGTTGAGCTGTTCTATTGTGAAAACCTGTCGTGTGCCCCTCTATCTCTGCAGGTGGTAAAGAGACCCAGCTGGAGTTTGAGTTTGACGCCTCCATGTCAGTGTTGACGCTCCGCAAACCCGGCGTGAACGCGGGGGTGGACTGGACCGTGGTGCTGCAGTAGCCATGGAGACGGAAGGAATTGGGAGAAACTGAACTGGACCTGGCTGGAGTATGAGAGTACTGAGACTGGCTTAATGTGGCACGTATACACACCGGGAAAAGGACTGTAGATGCATAAACACACACGCATACATATATACATACCAGTACAAGCAGACCCCACCTCAAGATCTGAGCCCCCTAAAATGAACATGCCCATCTCCATCTTGTATTCAATCAAGTTGATCAAATTACTGATGGGTTATAACTAGGTAGATTTTTAGTTGCATTTGTCAGATTATTTAAAGTAAAAAAAATAAGAAAAAAAATCTGTTCATTACGATCGTGGTCTTATTCTAGTGGATATTTTGAAGTAGTCCGTTTTTGATTTGTTTAACAAAAATAGGTTTGAATAACAGATCATTGAGATTCAAGTGAAGGAGCGATATGAACAGATTACCCAGTAACTGTTAATTCCTTAAATCTTGCGACGTGCTTATGGCTTTTAAATGTTTTACACAATTGCATTAGATGATTCGCCTCTATCTAAGCATTTCAGACCGATCAAAGGAATCTTGTGCCACGTTTATTTTAGTTCAAGTTCTTTTCAAATCTTACCAACAAAATGATCTGGAGACAGCATTGTTTACTTTGTCATACAGTCATTTCATAAAATCCTTTTATCTTTAACTCAAGGCCAATTATTTACCTTTGTAAATTCTTCCAAATGTAAAAAAAAAAAAGAAACGTGTGCACTAAAAACTGTCATTACACCATGGATTATGCTGGTTGTAAAAGGCTGACCAACAAGGACGCAACTACTGAATCAAAGAGGACATGGTCAGAGGGACTGAACCACTGATTTTGTGGGAGCTTCAACCTAGTTTTTTGTTAGTCTAATTTTTCTGTATTGTCCCAATTTGTTTACTTTTTTTATTATTCCAATGCACTTGAGTGAAAGCACAGAGCAATTTAGACATTTGGTTAAGTCTTGTCAACTAATTGGACCAAGATGGAATTATTGTATGGCTATTTAGAAAACGTTATGATCAGGAATAAATCATTTTGTTGCTGTTTTTGTAGGGTGTAGTCATTTTTTATAGAATGTATGAATATGTGGAAATAAGAGCAACTGTTAGAAATGATGAAGTTTGTGTGAAATAAGTAAAAAAATAAAACGGCCCAAAAGAAAATCAGTATTGTTTTGATTTAAATATTTGAAATTTACTTTTTTAGGGGGTGATGATGTAATTAAATAATGAGCTATTTTCCAAGAGGCCTTCGAGGAGCCATGAATTCTCTTTGTCAACAGGGATCTAGAATCGACCGAGAGACCTGAGTTTGGTTTTCAAGGCAATCTTTTTTCGCTGTAGCGTCTTGGTTTCTACAGTTTTTTTGGTCGCTTGCAATTGACGTTGGTTGTTGCATTCAATCATGGCGGCAGAAAGCACGGAGGACTTCTATACCAACGGACAACTAGACGATACTACAGGTTGTTAAAATAAAACAATTTAACAAGTAATATATAACTTATGTAATTAAAATGTTTTCAGATTATTCATTATTGTGCAGATCAATAACAAACAATACCATGAGCAACAATAAGTAACGTGAGATCGTTTGTACGCTAGCTAGCTACTACTAGCTAGTGAGATAGCATTGCTATTCGCGCTAGCAAGGCAAAGGGAGAGCTTAGTCTTTGGTCAAGATAGCATGGTGGCTACTCTGCATCCAGTGTCTGGTTTGATTACTTGGCACAACCACCAGTTTAATGCAACACTGAAAGTTAATACAACAATTTCATTAAGTAAAATGCGCAGATTTTGGAATGTTCTTGGACTGCACTTTTGGTATGTTCACGACGAAATGGTCCAACTATTACGTTGATATTTATGTTAACGATACACTTGTAGCCACACTACTACAGTGCTAGTTTAATATTTTGGACGCAGAATATGAATTTAACAATCTACAATACAAAGGCCTTACAAAGGGGGATGTTTATGTTGTATCTCTCCCTCCCATATTTCCCATATGTTTCTGCGCAAACAAACACGAGGCATTTTCAAAGTGTCAACATCTACCTGTATTTTTTGTGACAGCTATGGAAGCCTCAGAGACTTATCCACCACAGGAGGAGACAGCTGAGATATCAGAGGTGCAAGACGATAATGGCAAAGATTTCCCGGAGCCAGTTGTAATGGCTGTCCCTGACCCCGCTGCATTCCCCATCCCACCTGTCGAGGAGGACGAGGAGGGAGATTTGCCTGGGGACTTTGAACGACTATGGAAGGCTGCCAGTGACAACCCCCAAGATTTTACCAGCTGGACTGACCTGCTACAGTACTGCGAGCAAGAGGTGAGGAGAGTGGCAGCACAAAATCAGAGGTCATAGAGCAATGGAGAGTACTGAAAGATTTAAGCTTATGTTGACGTTAATTTCTCCTTGCAGAGTCACATTACAGCGTCTCGCAGGGCGCTGGTGGCTTTCCTGGTGCGCTACCCTCTATGCTACGGCTACTGGAAGAAGTTTGCAGACCTTGAGCGCCGTGCTGGCTACAATGACAAGGCAGAGGAGGTACAATATGGGATTTGATTTTAGTTGATGTGATATGATAGTAGGACCATATGCCCGGGTGGTAGAAGAACAAGTCTCGATTTAAAAGCGCAGTAATAGTTGAAAAATTAAGACTAATTCATTATGACACTTTTCCTGTTATCTTTAAGGTGTGTGTTGACGGTCTGAAGGCAATTCCACTGAGTGTAGATCTCTGGATCCACTACATCAACCTGCTTCTGGGCACTCTAGACATGAACCTGCCCGAGTCCCCCAGGCGCATTCGCAGGTACTCGCACAAAGTTTGTCACGCGCTGCCACTGGTACCCACACTCATTCACACACATCGGACCATGCACTTTGGCTTAAAACCTCACAAGCACCAGCATGATTCAAAAGACAACCTGCCTTACACTTGCAGGTGCCACTTTTATCAACATATGCCGAGACAGGAAGGGAAGTGAGAGATGTGACCATAACATGAGAAGACCGAGATTCTTCACAATTCATAGTCTACTCAATGCTGTTGCGTGTGCACCGTGTTCTGCACTTCAGAAGTACAAATACGAGCTTATAATACCAACGGGTGTGTTCTGTATCTCTCCTACACCGTCTGACATATCACACTCAGTACAAGTCTTTGCATGTCGACTATGGCAGGACCACAAATGGGTCGTTGACCGTTTGGGTAATCCTCTTTTCATTGTGCCCCCCCCCCGTCCCCCCGTCCCCCCCAGGGCGTTTGAAGAGGCCATCGCCGCAGCCGGACTGGACTTCCATTCGGACCGCTTGTGGGACCTGTACGCTGAGTGGGAGAAGGAGCAGGGAGACATGAGGGCCACCGCCGCTGTCTACGACCGAGTCCTCAAGGTCCCCACGCAGCTCTACAGCAGCCACTACGAAAAGTAAGAGTGGTGTTGAACAGTGGACACACTGCTTACCACAGAGTTAAGGGACCCATTCCCCACAGCCCAGTGGAGCATCCCCATGTAAAATTAAAAAAATGCTATCTGTATGTGCCCCCCCCCCCTCTTCCATCTATATGTAGAGAAAAATATAGTTATGCACATCACCTAATTGGTGCTGTCGATGGCAGTGTTAAGGCTATAGAATATACATATTTACTTAACCTGTCTCCTTTAATGTGCAAAGTGGACCTATTCAATATGATTTCTCTTTCCTGCTCCCTTTCAGGTTCAAGGCCCATCTGAGCGCCAGCGAGCCCAAGGAGGTGCTGAGTCCCGAGGAGTACGAGGAGCTGCGGGCCGAGTGCATCCAGAGCCAGAAGGCAGAGCGGGCCGAGCAGGCGGAGGATGAGGAGGAGAGGCCTCCGGGAGAGGACGAAGAGCCGGCCGACCCCAATGCCAAAGACTCTGTGAGTTTGTTACTGACATTCATCAGCTGCAGAAGATCATTTTCCGTGCCCTGCCCAAAAAGAATAGAATAGACTAGAAACAAGAACCCGTTTTGACTGAACATGTGCTATGTTGGCCAGGAGGAGCTGATGCAGAAGATCCGGGATCAGGTGGTGCTTCGCAGGGACAAGGTATACCAGCTGACTGAAGGTGAAGTCCGCAAGAGGTGGAACTTTGAGGACGCTGTAAGTCTCACTCTGGTGCAGTCTAACAATTCTCACCCGCTCACCTAAGCCCTTTGTTCTCAGGCTAAGCCATGAAAACATAATTGCTTGCTTCGACTTTATAACACACTGCACCATCCCCTGTGCTGCAGATCAAGCGTCCGTACTTCCACGTGAAGCCCTTGGACCGCGCCCAGCTCCGGGCCTGGCACTCCTACTTGGACTGGGAGCTGGGCCAGCTGGGCCAGGAGGCCAAGGAGGAGCAGGAGGCGGCCGAGGGGTCCGAGGTCATTGACAGCCAGAAGGAGTGCAGGGAGAACGGCGTGGAGGCGGCGGGCGACCGCAGGGTCCGCATTCTGTTTGAGCGCTGTCTGATCGCCTGCGCACTCTACGAAGAGTTTTGGACCAAGGTGAGAGCGCAATGGAGGTTTTCACAATCTGGCTATAGGGAGGTATGGACAGGGGGAAAAGGCATGTCGACATTTGTATCCATCGTGTCTCTGTTTGGCAGTATGTGCAGTACCTGGAGCCCCAGAGTTTAGATGAGGCTCGAGGCATCTTCAGACGAGCGTGTGAGGTCCACCTGCCCCAGAAACACAGCATCCACCTCCAGTGGGCCACCTTTGAAGAGAGGCATGGTAAGACAAACTCACACAATTCTTAATTTCCTTATTTGCCATTATGAAACTTGTTAACTAGTGGGCGTTTTGATTCCTTTCACGAACTCAAACCTTTTGATTCAGTTCACTAAAAAGATTCATTCGCCAACTTGCGAGCTATTTCTGGGGAATCTCGCGTTCGCAAACAACTCGTTCTGGCAGTGGATTAGTTCAGGGAGTCCCCCATGCAGTCCAAGTGTAACATCCTTCATGGACGACTCGTCAGTATTGTTTACTTGATTGTGTGTTTATATGTGATCAAACCTTCTTATACCGCTCCGATCACAGGTGACTTGGAGGAGGCACGCCGCGTTATGGAAGCCCTAGAAACTACCATGCCCGGACTGGCTATGGTCCGCCTACGCAGGGCGGGGCTGGAGAGACGGGCAGGCCGTCTGGACGAATCGGAGGCTCTGCTCCGAGAGGCGGTGGCCCAGTCCAAAGAGAACCCGTCGCTGCACGCCTTCTACTCCATCAAGCTGGCCCGCCTGTTGCTCAAGCTGGTCAAGCACCCTGGCAAAGCCCGCGGTGTCCTGCAGGAGGCGCTTGAGATCAGCCCAGTAAGACCGCACCATTTTGTAACGTAGCCGTTACACTAGCTGAGAAAGATCAGAGCCGTTAGTTAGATGTAAGTAGTAAGATGTATGTCAACTAGTGTAGTAATTAAATATTCCCCTGAGGTTTGGACATCTAAATTGGGTGCTGGAGCGTTGTTCAGAGAGGGAATCTTTTTTTTCCCTTTATGATAGAAAGTGATTCAGATGATTAACTATTCATCAACTGCTCATCCCTCCGTCCCACAGGACAACAGCAAGCTACACTTGAACTTGTTGGAGCTGGAGGTGTCAGGGGACCCCCGGGGCTCTGCCGAGAGCGTACAGGAGTGTGTCAAGCGGGCGCTGGCCGCGCCCCTCCCCCCTAAGACCAAGATCCTCTTCTCCCAGAGAGGACTGCAGTACGCTGAGGACTATGGGAACTCCGTCCAGAGGTCAGTCTGTCAATGGGTTGGCCTGTTTGTGTTCCAAGAACACAAATATCGCAGCCATTCAACCCATCCTCCAGTCATCTGGTACCTCTTCACCACTGTGTTAAACATCCTGGAAGGAAACCAACTGAGAAAGTAACCCGTTTTCCTGTTCTCCCTCCAGTGTACTGACCATTTATGAGGAGCACCAAAAACTGCTGAAGGAGCTGGGAGGCAAGAAGAGAGGAGCCGAAAACGGGTAAAGGCGGGTTTCAAAAACTGTATAATATAAGTTCCAACATATTTGGCCTTTATGTATTTTTTTACAAAAATGGTTTTGTCTTTGCCTTGGTGGCTTAAACTCATGAAATTGTTCAAACAATGATTTTTTTTTTGTTGCCGCCTGTCAGGCTGCTCTTTTGAAAGCGTATAAGCAAGCATAATGTAATTTGAACAATGACATGCTGTATTTGCTTATTTATTGATGGGCAGTGGCGGTGAGAACCCAGAGAAGATGAGCAAAGATGACGACGGCTCCGCCAGCCACATGCCTCCCCAAGCCCCACCCACCATGCCCCACGTTCCCATGACAACACCCCCGCCACCTATGATGGGTGGGGACCAAAGCTACGGCGGATATGGGAGCTGGTACCAGGTAAGAAAATACAACGCATGTGCCTACCACTTAATTAGAGATGGTAAAAAATAAATTTTCAATCATGTTTTTTGGCCTTTTCTGATGTTTTTTTTAGCAACAGCAGTATGGAGGCTACGGTTACCAGAACCAGGGCTATCAGGGCTACCAGGGATATTACCCTCCCAGTTAAGGGGGAAGAGAAAGACTGTGACACCAAAGGAAGATCTACTGGTACTAAAACCAAGCACACTGCCTCCATATCCTGGTGTAAATACTGCAGAAAATGCATCCATCCTTTCCGTACTGCTCTACTTTTTGGGGTTCTCACCATTTTGAAGAACCTGGATGTATAAAACCAAGGGTCTGTGACCACTTTGGGACAGTCAATGCTAGGAAGGATGGATGGATGGATGGATGCATGCTTAATGTACTTTAGCACTGCCCTGCTGAGTGCACTGGACTCACCATCTCAGTCTTATGTAATCCACCAGGGCCTATGGTGCAACGCAAAGTTTCAACCCCTCTGATCTTGAAAATGTTTTTCTCTGTACACGATTTTAACAATAGCTATTTTTGTATGTTCGTTCTACAGTAGAAAGCCGCCTCACACAGTGCAAAATTTAGTCCACATAAGATGTGGGTGATATCCCCTGTCATTCCACACATAGTTAATTTGTCTTTTCTAATGTACATAAAGGTGTTTTTATAATGTTTGTCACAGATGTTTTGGGTCCTTCTGTCAAAGACGGAATGTTTGTTTGGCATTCCGCTTTGTTGGATGTGATGGGAAGACCAGTTTTAATGTTTTGTCAGCTTGAAAACATAGGAGTAGAGATGAAAGAATGGATCAAGTAGAAGATCTAGTGTATCATTCTGTCTTGCTTCATATCTGGTAGGTAAAGAGTGGGCTTTTGGAGTAGTCGGCCACATAAATGTCATAGGCCTGGAACAGTTGTTTCTGTTGCTCAAGGCTGTCCACTTTAAAGAAAACGTCGTGACTACACTGCACACAAGATCATCTGTTAAGCTCCCTTCTCAATGTGTACACTGTCATTCCTCTGTTGTGTTTCAGACTTATGTAATTGTATCAAAAAAAGTGATGGGGGAAAAAAAAGCTGAATTCAAGTACACTGTAAATGCATAATTACAATAGTTGTTTTTTTTTATCTTAAATGTAGCTGCAAGCTCTACTTTTACATTGCTCAATAAAATCAGTGAACCTGAAATTGTTTGGATGTAATATTGACAGAAACAAGACACTCATTAAAGAATTGTCTTGGAAAGTGTCATGACAATCTTTTGTTGTGAAACTTTAACAGGTTTTACTTTTTTTTTATATATATATATATATAAATCAAACATGTCTTCATTTAATTCATACAACTCAAACACATTTGCTGCACCTCACAATAGAGAATCACATTTAGTACACCATGTTTTCCAAGTCAGTTTATTCAGGCAACTTCTTAGTGAATATGCAACACACGACTCAATTCTTCAACTTATAAAAAACAACTCGCAACATCTCAGGAGCAGACGTATGTATAAGAGCAAAGGCCCCTCTAAAATCCAACCAATCTTGTGTTACTGTGCGTCTTATAGATGATAAATGTGTTTCTTCAAAAATAAAAATCATTCCGTTTTCGCAAGAGATACCCAGAGAGCCAGAATCGTTCAATGGCAAGCTAACGTTACTATATATTCTTAAAATTATTTTGTATTAAGAGAGATACTTGGCATATTGACTACTACAAGAAAATTCAAAACCACCCATACTGTAGTCAAACACCCACAGTAACCCAGGAAGAGAAACGCTACATTAGAAATAGCTGGCTAATTGAGTGATTCTGCTGGCCGAAGCCCCCCCCCCTCTGGGCAGTCAGTCTGTGTGTGTATGGGCTCTTATGATGTGTGGAGCTTGTAGTGAGGTAGGCTCACACATCGACGACGGCTTCTTCCGCTCTGCCTCACTTTTTGGCAACAACCAGCACAGCCGAAGGCACCAAACCTGTGTGAGAGAAAAGGAAACAAAGTGAGTTCTGCCCAGCCTATGATGGCAAAGAGCACAACCACGGTAATAGATTAGAACAGAATTCAATTGGGGAACCAGCCAAATTGCACAAACAGTCATGAACCAAAGCATTTATGGTTCAGAGAAACACTTGGGCCAAGTGTGTGTAATGCAACTGTGATGTGCTGTTTGCTATTCCTCCTCCCCAACTAGTCCGTCAGCTTAAACTGGTACAGAACACCACTGGCGGGTACATGGCAGCCGAGTTCCCAGTGGACATTGACTCACCCAGTTCGCTAAGGGGCTTCTCCATGTCCAGCTCGGTGTAGACCTGCCGGGGGTAGGGAGACATCAGTGTGAAGTCCTGGCCCTCGGGGGCGTTGCCGTTCACCTGGACATAGACGCGCACGGCCGCCAGCGGCTCCTGGGCCTTGAACACGGCTGTGATGGCCGAGCCGTCCAGCATCCGCACCTGGCCAGGCACAAGGACGAGGATGAGCAATCTACAGCTGGGCCTCCGTTTGGACCAAAGCCTCATCCGTCATCAGTGCCTCTTACCTGTATCCTGCACTCATCGTAATCCTTCTTAGCGGGAGGTGGGCCTTGACTGGTGGGGGAGGAGGGATTGGGCTCTGCTGGGGGGGAGGACAGGGACGTGCTGGAGGAACCGCCTCCTCCAAACTGAAGAGCAGAAGAAAGGAATGTTAATGTAAGGACGCATAAAGTGAGGATAAGGGTGAGGAAAAGCAAGCCCGCTAACTAGGTACTGAGGGGAAGTTAACTAGGTACTGAGGGGAAGTTATTGAAACCTTAAGGCATGGAATTGAGAGATCAACTAGGATATACCAATAGTTACAACTATACGTATACTATCAGGCATATGAGGGATACAACAATAGTCGGACTGTACCTTCTTTGCTCGCTCCTCTTTGTCACGCGCTATCTTGTCTCGAACCCTCTGCCTGAGGGAGAGCGAGGGCCACACAAATGGACAATAGTCAGAGGGAGAAAAAAGACAAAGGGCAGTCAGGGTAATGAATGACTCCCTGCTCACTTTTGTTGCTAGCACTGAAAGGGTTGTCGACGGTAACCTGAGATTGTGAAACGAATTCCTAGACTAAGTTGTTCATGGTTGTGTTGTGGGTTGAAGCTAGTTGTGTAAACACCTTTAGATAATCAGCATGCACAATCACGTTTTGGAAAATTAACATCTTAGACAATTATTCAAGTACATTAATGTTCTGAAGTAAATGAAAAGGTGCAGAAAATTGCAAGGCCACTGTTTGGCACGGAGCCTACTTGGCCATTTTGTCCTCCATCTTCTCCCTCTGGCGCAGTTCGGCCAGCTTCTTCATCTCCTCGTCCTGGAGCTTCTGTTTGACGTGCAGAAGTTCCTGGCCGTGCTTCCGCCGCTGCTTCTCCCTGTCCACCTCCTCGGCCCGCTCTCGCTCCCGCCGCTCCTCCTGCTTCACCCGCATCAGTTCCTCTAGCCTGACACACCCAGACAAACGTAGACATCATGAAAACACACAGCTATTATCTAGTCAGATTAAGAAGACATCTAGGACATCACGCCGGCTGACCTCTTCACTTGCTCGCGTTTCTCTTCCTCGGACATCGGCTGTTTGGTATTTGCCTCTTGGACCATGTCGCTCACTGAAGACAGAACGAGAGTTATCATTGGTTAAGATTTGTTTCATTGAGAATGGCAGTACTAATAGAATACAGCAAAAGTTATGATAATGCCAGAGCTCATGGCAGAACACTTTAGGGAGGCAAAAGGTGTACATAGATTCACTTACGGCCTTCGGCGGTGTCTGCTGCTCTGGGCTGTGGTGGATTAGATGGGCTGTCTTCTGCTCCACCCAGCACGTTCCCTACCGGAGGAACGTAGGGCTCGTCAATGTCTGGGTCATTCTCATGTTCCATAAGCCTGTAGGAGACACAGCATGTTAGGAGCGAACGGGGGCAAGTGTCAAAAGTATAGCGGGCAGTTACGTTGTAAGACGTAACTTCGAAACAGTTCCACAGACAAAGCACCAAACTTGACCCACCAGTCCATGGCTCGTTCTATTCCTTGGTTTCCTGTGTGTGCTACAGCCTTCTCCCTGATAGGATCAAAATGGGGAATCATTGTCGGTATTTGAATGTGGATAGTAACATTTGTTCTAAATATATTGATATTTGTTTGCTAATTTGAAACAATTGCATTTCGTTAAATGCTGCATGAGTAACTTACGCTCTGTTTCTTTCAAAGCCCATTTCCAACAGGCTGTCCAGTGTAGTTATGTCAGCCATCTTCCACTAAAAATGAATGAGGTGTTGATCATTATCTACTTTTAAAATAGTGAATGATTAAGGAATTCCAAATGTACTAGGTAAAACGTCTAGTTATAATTATGGTAAAAAAAAACTATGGCCAAGTTAAAATCTTATTTACAACTAGGCGCATCGGAGACAGATATTCTGCCACCATCATTGTTACATGAGTCATTGAAATCAATTTCAAGTCAGATCCCTTGATAAAAGATTGTTATGCCTGACCTAAGGTAGAACATAATTTACACATCTATAAACGTATTGCATCTTACAATTTGTTTATGTTAGGGTATGTTTGTTTACATTTTGTAACAAGGTCTCTAGCATTAAGACACGCATTAAATATACTATAGCTAAATTATGTAGGCAGTTGGAATGGATGGCTACGTTAGCTAAGTAGTATATTTGACTATTAACAATAAATAAGAAACACATTCGTGCGCACACTGTGATTTTGTATCGAAATATATTCCTTACACGCAAACACACTTTCCGCAATAACTGCGCAATTTCGTAATCATAATAAAATACCAATCTTTAGCTCAAATAACTCACATCATTCAGCAAAACACCGTTTCCACATGAAAGTACGGTGGCCTGATTAGGGTAAACCGCACCGCACTTAGAAAACATGGAAGGGTGTCGCCCCCTACGGCAATGTAGAAACAGTGAAAACTACAAGTCTCCCCTTCAATGACGTGTGTGTGTGTGTGTGTGTGTGTGTGTGTGTGTGTGTGTGTGTGTGTGTGTGTGTGTGTGTGTGTGTGTGTGTGTGTGTGTGTGTGTGTGTGTGTGTGTGTGTGTGTGTGTGTAAGTATGTCCTCGTGTAGTCTATGACTGTACATATGGACATGTTGTGATGTGGGCGTAGAAACAGGATGCAGAGTTTGGTGAGTTTATGGGCTGGGCTAGTTACATATTTACAATAAGTGTAATGATTAATTTCTCTCTCCAACGAGCAGCGTCCTAAGCAGCCTTCAGCCTTTACATACCAATCTTTATCTCAGGGAAAGACCAGATCTTTTCAAACGTCTTGCTTCTTTTGTACTTTTTCATTATTAAGCTTATTTGTCCCCCAAGGGTCACATGTCTTACTCTCTTTTATCATTTCACTCCATCTTTATGTCTGCTGACTCCTTTTTACTATTGTTTCATTGACTTAACTACCTAATCCCTCTTAATTTGCAGGATATGATGGTGATCAAAGTGGGTAAGTAATAGCTGCATTGTAAACTAATGAAGAGTAGACAATCTGAGACTTCTGGTGACTGTTTTTGTTTCGATTTAATATTTTGTGGTTGGTCACATTAAAAATATTTTTTTTTTATGTAACTAAGTATTTATCATATATATACCTATTTACTTCTGTGCATTATGTGCACTTATTTTTTACCACTTTGTTGTAGTAAGTCAATCATGCCACGATTTACACTGACTACAATATAGACAGAGCAACAGGTAAGAGATACAAGTGAGCAGGTTTGAAGGAGGAAATATGGGGGCCAAGGTTACTTAGCCTTCTAACAAATTGTTTTATTGTCCTGTTTTCCACGCAAGTTAAAGGCTGAGGGGTAAAGGTCAAAGACCAGTCCAACCAAGTGGAGATTCTAGAAAAGAAGGGGAAGAGATACAGGAACTTCAGTTGAGTTTTAGTTTTTTTTAAAGCAATTTTTCTATCAATGCAAGCAGACACAACTATCACCACATCAACATTAGTCGTGAGGGAATGGTATTAAACGCTTTAACTTCAATAATTTACCTTCCAAACCCTCAAACTTACCTTGCAACTGGGACATTTTCCTTAATTCATTCATTGGATGACCATGATTTTTATTGGTATTGTTGTTATGATGTGTGCATATGCAGTCTTCTTAACTGAGGGGTTATAGGGTCAGGCATCGTTAAGTTACTTTGTAAAAGTCTTTATTGGGTCTTCTGAGTTCCTTGTAACATGATATTCACACATCTATATTGGAAGCAGTTAGTACAGTGACCAAATGAGGGCAGCATTGTGTAAAGGTAGACAGTGTAAAACCGAAAGCAACCTGAGGTTTGTCATTACATCGTGTGACATTTACATTTTTGTGTAGTGTCCTTATGCTATCCTTATTGCACTGTATTGTGATGGCTGAGTGCATTGTGAAATTAAAATATCAACACCGTATATTTTACTGAAGTGTACGAACTAAAAAAATGATTTTTGTTACTACTTGCATCTGTTCTGTTCTCTTATGAGTCAAATGCAATGCTTAACTCTACCCCGAAACATAAGTGATTTATTTGACGTTGGATACAAAACAAGAGAGCTCATGCAATAAGCATAATTCATGTTGAATAAGAAGGCACAGCATAACCAAGCTAGTTTAACAATAGGTATGTAGTCATGGGTGGTTTTGTTGTCAATAGATAAAGGACACCTGTCCACACCAATATTTTTACATCATTCAGCATCAATACCACATACTTTTGCCCTGGAATCGGTTGAAGAACATTTAGACCGTCTTGACACTGTGGGTCTCACAGTCTGTAACAGCATCTCCATATGGAAGAGATATAGGTTTCCAGTGGAGCTGCTGTTATGTGTGGAGAGATACCTCTAGTCGCCATATCTCATACAGCCCTCGGCTGATAGTATGTATGTGCAATTTTCACATGTTGGTGTGACTAAGTCTGGGTAATTATAATTTTCCTGGGTCTTCGAAGTTTTTTTGTTTGTGTTTTATGCAATGTGCATTAATCGTAACTGAATAATAAAGGACACTAATTGCAAAATTAAGTCTAATTTGTTAAAAGTACAATTGATAGTATAGTATCTTATAATGAAATCAATAACAAAATGATACCCATTAATTCGTGTTTTTACCAATAATTTCAGATTGTAAAAACACTGTATGTCATAATGCCCTTTCCTACTATCATCAGCGTGTATTCTTGATTTCTTGACAACATAGTAGTAGCGCCATAGTAGAGATGCTTTATCTCTAAGTAGAGCTTTATTCGGTACCTTTATTGTGAAATATTTACTTTTCCGGTATCTGCGTGTCATCATCCTTCGGTGTCACAACAACACAGACAAAACCGGCAGCTTAAATAATACTAGCCAAAGGACTTGGCGATCACAGGCTCAACGCCATTATTATAACATTGTTTTACTCGTAATATAATCCGTTTACCATTTGCTGGTTTAAGATATTTATTAGAACATTATTGAAGACAATAACTTACTTCCGACTAGGATCGCTTGCTAAGGAGGAGTGTCCTTTTCGGGTGATTGATTTAACGTTGGCTAGCTAGCTAGCTAACATTAACAGCTAACGTCAACGTTGTTTCGAAGAGGGTGGGCCACTAAAAACTTCATTTTAGGCCTCGCCTACTTCACTCCAGCAGCTACGCACCTTGTGTGACAGTCACATTTGTATTCAGAGGAGACAGACACTTTTGTGTCAATTAAAAGCAAGCCACCATGTTCAAGAAAAGTGGGAAGAAAGATCCAGAACTGTTCCAGAATGTGTCAGAAGGGTTGCGGCGACTGTACCGAACCAAACTCTTCCCACTGGAGGACACGTATCGGTTTCACGACTTCCACTCACCTGCGCTTGAAGATGCCGACTTTGACAACGCTCCTATGGTACTCTTGGTTGGTCAGTACTCGACCGGTAAGACAACCTTTATTCGTCATCTTATGGAGCAGGACTTCCCCGGAATGAGAATCGGTCCGGAGCCGACTACAGACTCATTCATCGCAGTGATGTACGGCGAACAGGAAGGGGTGATACCGGGGAATGCTCTTGTTGTTGACCCTAAAAAGCCCTTCCGCAAACTTAACGCTTTTGGTAATGCGTTCCTTAACAGGTAAGGTCAAGGTCCCACGCTGTTTGGTGTTTAAATGTGGGTAGACCTATTTGAAGTAAAAAAAAAAATTTTTTACATACAATTCCAATCAAATTTACAGCTTGGAAAAGTAATCTGCATCTTCGTTTCTTGATACTCTCTTAACTAGTCAGACCTAGATTTTGATTATCTTTCTGACACTACATGGCCAGTACAGGGTCTACAGGTTTACTCCAAACTACAGTAGGTTGTCAAAGTGACAATAACCTAATTGAAACTAAGGCACTTCCTACCACTCATATCAAACCTCACTAAAAGCCCATGTATCCTAGGTCCCCTTGAAATGCTGCAATACTTAAAGCGGTCTCTTAGCCCAGTATTTCATCTTTCTTTGAGAACTTGGCCTAATGTATTTTAAGTCGATGCAGCTGTCAATGCCTGGGGTATGAGATGTGCTGTTTCAAACAACACATTGCAGAGGAAGGAGAACACAGGTGGCAGAATATTTGTTCTTTTTTTTACTTGGAGATTGAAACAAGTCGTGTGTTACAAGTGAATGCCTTCTTACATTTCCTGTACAGCAGTAATTAGCATATGCCTCTCTTGTGACAGCAACCCCGTCCTTGCAATTGGCTGGGTCTATTTAGCCTGCAGCAGATGGCTCTGAAGTGATGTCACCAGCAGGCCCCAACTAATACGCGATTAGGTTTACTTTCATATGGGTTGGCTAGCAGTGTGAGAGAATTATATCTTTCTTGGATGTTCACACATTTGTCACAACAGACTAGACAGCCATTCAGGAGCCTTGCTCTCGAATCAAGGCAACTCCAATCTAGACTGCTGCCCTCAATCAGGAATTGTGAAATCACATAGCAGTCTAAAGGTTCTTGAGTCTTTGTGGTTTTGAAACCAGGCTAAAATTGTTATATTGAAGTTTCCCAATGAAAGGATTCAGCAACTGATCTTAGAATGGAGTTATCTATATTGTTCTTCCTTCTTTATCGTTGTTTATTATCTTCTGTCTATACGTAATATCTCAGGTGTTCCAGAATGCAAAAATCTAAAATCCATATCTGCCCTATTTTTGACACTGATAGAGAAAGTGCTGTAATGCATTGCACAACAATGTGACAATAAAATCGACCATCTTTTGTCACTCCAACAGCTCATGGCCACAAATGAGTGACTGTTGATGTGCCATATTTTTCCTATTGAAAAGTTGCTGGGAAATGATTCTTTTGTAGTTTCACACCCCAGAGGGGTGCAACCTAACAGTTGGCCTGCATGGATGGCACACATATACGTGCACACACAAACACACAAACAAGCACACACAGACTAGGTGAGCAGGTTTTGGGACGCTCAGTGATGAGCTCAATGTGACCCTGGGTGATTTCCCTAGCTCTAGATTAGCAATAGTTCCCTCATGGCTTTATGCTGGATTAAGGCGTGTGACTCTAGGTTTATTCATGCAGTGACCATGGCCTGTATTTAGGAGTGGTGAGATCACCCTGAATGGCCTATGGAGTAGCTTGATACTTGAAGGACAGGACTTTATCAAGGTCCATGCCCTGAAGCGTCAATAACAGAACGTGCTTCACTGCCTTTAATTGCCTTCCCCCCGCATTCATTAACAGTACTTGACCATTCTGGTTCAGTGAAACTGTCAATGCATCTAGAATATATTTTGTCTAGTTCACCATGCCAGTAGGTAAGTTATTGGTTTGACCTCTCTGTTTCCTGGCCTCTTTTAGCCTACTCAAAATGAGCCCTCTTGCCACTACTGTAAACAGCAGTTAGACCAGCGTCAATGTTTGTGTTGTCTATGTCTATTGTAGCTCGTCAGTGCATAGCTAGACTTAATGACTGGCGTAGGACACACTTCTCTCTCTGTGAAGATGTTTAAAGGGCCCACACATAGGCTGTCCTGTAACTAAGTCTTCAATATTTCACCAGTGGCCTGTTATAAGACTATGTTAAAATGGGAGCGCCATACTTTGAAGTCATCCCAGAGGACCCTCAGACAGTCCAAATAGGTGGATCTTGATTTTTTTATTTGAATTAGGCCTTTATGGCTTTTCCATTTCGCCACCATGTGGTGTGTTCAGGCCTGGTGTTGTCCAGCCGTAGGGCCCCAGTGTGTTTGTGTTCTCTATGGGGGCTGCTAATGGGTCTGGCCCAGTCAGCAGTCTCAGTTCAATTGACTCTCTCTCTCTCTTTTTCTCTCGCCTAGCCTGCCATGTCCTGTGTCATGTGTGTTTTTCCAGGACACTTACTCGGCACTCTTACTTGGGTGGAGGCTTACACACACACACACACACACACACATCAACACACAATCTCACACACACACACACACACATAAACACATGCACGTGTCAAAAGTCGTGGAAAGGAAACCAAAATGTTGAAAAGCAATTTCATTCGTACGCCCTGCCGGAGCTTGTATTTCCTCTTTGCTTTGCTAAGTCAGGGCTGCAGTGTGAGGGGCACCAGGAAAGTGGTGGGGGTTCAAGGCAAGCAGCAGGGCTCTGTTCTGAAGTATCCTGGAGACACTCGCTCCATTAGAGAGGGCTGTCTGTGTAAAGAATCTCCGTGTGGAAAAGAGTTACATAAACAGCAAGAGCGGCCAGGATTCCACTGAGTGTAATATCATACGAGATGGGCCAAACCATGGGGGAAATGCATATTTTTTGTTATACTTGGCAGCTCCCAACATTGTAACATGATGCCATGGATCCTTTCTCCCCCGTTTCTCGCCCGGCTTTGTGTTTGGCCTTGGCTTGTCCTTTTCCCTCTGTGGCTGTGCGGAGACCTCTCCCGGGTCTGGGTTCCACACTAGGCCTCATGTACCTTGGCTGCGGTCAGGAGAGGAATGTGAAGGGCTGAGCCCCTTGGTCTTGTGACCTACTGCTGGTGGGCTCCATAGTAGTTTTTTTAGTATTTGTTCTGTCTGAGCGAGCGAGCAGTGGGGTCAAAAGAGAGCGAGAGAGACAGAATTCTAGTAAGAGAACTCTGGAAATGTGGGCCCTTCAACAATTGGCCTCTTTGTCTCTGTGGGAATACTGCTGTCCTTTCTTTTAGCCTCGTCATCCTCTTAAGTTTCACAACATAGGGTTATCTTAGCATGTATCACTGCTTGATTTGAATGAAAACAATGGACTTGTCCTTTTGACTTTGAAAAGAAATGACACGTTATGACACACACTAAGGACTTTACTCAAGGGCATTTCCAGTTCATTGAACAGAGACTTGTCCTAAAGATTTATATTTGATCCTGTAGAAAATGTTCTGTTTCTGTTCTGGCTCACTCAAGTCAGAAACAGTTCTTTAGAAATGACTGTAATTCTAGCCGGAGCTCAACTCTCTGACAAACAGCCGGATCTGATTAATTCAGCCCAGCCTTTGCTTTTAACATTTGCAATCTAATCTAACTGGTTCTCTCGCTCTCTCTCTCTCTCTCTCTCTCTCTCTCTCTCTCTCTCTCTCTCTCTCTCTCTCTCTCTCTCTCTCTCTCTCTCTCTCTCTCTCTCTCTCTCTCTCTCTCTCTCTCTCTCTCTCTCTCTCTCTCTCCTTCATCTCCCTTATTGTCATTTTGTTTATTTTCTCTCGCTCTCTGCTCCCTCCCCGCCCCCACTTCCCCTTTCACTCTCTTTACCCAGGTTCATGTGTGCCCAGATGCCAAACCCGGTCCTTGAGAGCATCAGTATCATCGACACCCCTGGGATCCTGTCAGGAGAGAAACAAAGGATCAGTAGAGGTCAGTGAACCAAACACAAACACACACACACACACACACTCACAGGGATCACGTTCGTTCCACTGTGGCCAAAGTGAAACACGCTATAGCGCTCGCTTCGTTTTCCAAATCATTTTGTAAATGCATATATCAGAGACACCGCGATGAGATCACCTGCTCTCATGATGAGCCTGCTTGTCCTCCTCTATCCAACTCTGTCCGTCTCCCCCTCAGACGAACACGCACTCAATCAGCAACTCTCCGCTGGTGTGCTTTACTCCCGGTTGCTATTTAAAAGACTGTGGTTCATAAAGGTGTCAGACAGTTGGCAGTGGCTTCCATCCTCTTGGGGCGTGGACCTGTCAAACCTCACCAAGCCGTGCGCTGCGTGGAGCCATCTCTCCCCCTGTGTCTCCTTCGCTCTCCCTCTCTGTCTCTTCCTCCTTCTCTTGCTGCTCGAAACATTGCACGTCCTCAGCCCTTTTTCACAAACAAGTCACGTGTCAATAGTATAGTCATAGTACGCTCTTCTTGTTCTCTTTGTTTTCATGTCCTTTTGTGGCTTGCCACAAGGTCTTGGAACGTGCCTCGGTGGGTAGGTGTTTGACTTGGGGCACCCTCCGCTTTTTTGATTCCCTTGACCGGCTCTGTGCCTTTCTGAGGGGAAGAGACGGGGGAAGTCACGGCGTTAGCAGGGCGCTAGCTAGGCATTGTGAGCCCTGCGCTAGGGGAGGCTGACAGGAACAGAACCTTGCCGCGGGTCCCCCCCCCCCCCCCCCCCCCGAGAAGCTCTGTGTTGCACTGGCTTGTTACGCCATCAATACGCCCTCTGTTCACTCCAGTCTCCCCGGACACAGAGACAGAAGGGGAACAGTGATGAAAAGAAAGAAAGAGAGTGGGAGGGCATGGAGGAAGGAAGAGTGGAAGAGGGTTTTTATGAAAGGCCGTAAAGACGCAAGACTGAAAATGTTTAGATAAGGGGGAGTTTTATTATGAACAAAGAGAGGAATTTGTGATTCGAAAAGTGTAACATTCTGGCTGTCACCGTGACCCTCCAGCCCTGGGGGGATGGATGAACGGAAAAACCGAGAGCAAATGACAGAGTACCAAATAGTTCAAACCGTTCTGATTCCAAAGACTCTATGTCATTCACACACACACACACACACACACACACACACACACACACACAACCACACTCGCTCTTACTCACTTTCTGGTGCATGTGTTCTCACTTGCTCACACACATACGGTACTCTCAACCCAGGCCTAGATACACATTCTTTCCGTCGCATGTCTCTCACACAGTGTGTGTGTGTGTGTGTGTGTGCGCGTGTGTGTGTGTGTGTGTTGGTGTGCATGGGTAAGAGCAGTAGCAGTTGTCAGTGCGGGTTCCCATAAAGTCGAGGCCTGTGCAGGGGGAGCCCAGAGGGAGAGGGGCAGTTGCTGTCTCCCCGGGACACTTGTACTGAACCGTGGGCCATCTGACGCCAGGAATGTCATGGCTGTGTAATCCCATGAGGGCTCCAGACTTTACATGTCCTTCTTTCCCTGTTCCTTAAGAGTTCCCCTTGTCCTGCTATTCTGGAACTCTCTTCATCCGCCCATTTTGGCACCCCTGCTATAATGCACCTTATTAGTTTTCCCACTCCTTTTCGATCAGTCATTAGGGTTTGTATTCACTTGGTGCTGGCTTCTGTCAGGCGCTGTCTATCTCCCTGTTTCACGCTCACACGCAGACAAAGCACAGGGGCCGGCCGGAATGCCTGTGCAGCAGATCTGGCACTGATTGTGTGGCAGCAGATGAGCTTTTCAACCGACCGCATTCCTTTATGATCAGACGACTATGTCACTAATCAGAACCACAACATCCCCCCTCCTCCTCCTCCTTCCATTCTCTCGCTTTCTCTCTCTCTCTTTTCGTATCTCTCTTATTTCTTTATTCTGGTTGGCTGTGCCAGCTCCCATTAAAGTCCTGCTCAGACAGGTCCCTCTGGAGTGCTTTCTCGCAGCCCCAGCGTCTTCTTACGTCGAGAGTCGCTCACACACACACACAGGCAAACGCCGGAAGGTTTCAGCTGTGATGGTGCATTATTTGAATCGCAGGCTGATTTTAAGTTGATCCGTCTCCGCCCACACGTTGCGCACCACTTGTGTTTAGATGATCTCATGCAGACCTGCCCCCGCCCTGACCCAGAGCACCACCCTCATCACAGCATCCTAGCAGTCCTTCTAACCCCACCCACCTCAGTCATCCTCTGCGTTAATTTGAACACGCACGATACCCTCCGACTGCCGGTCTTGCTCCTGGTCAGGTGAATTCAGATTGTCCTCTTTGAGCCGATCTACATCCGCACACTCTGTTCTGTTCTGTTTTCAGTGTGACATCACCTCTGAACTGCCCCATCCTCCTCTCCCCTCTCCCCTTCCATGCATTTCCCCAGGCTACGACTTTGCCAAGGTGCTGGAGTGGTTTGCCGAGCGCGTGGACCGCATCATTCTGCTGTTTGACGCCCACAAGCTGGACATCTCTGATGAGTTCTCCGAGGTGATTCGGGCGCTGAAGAACCACGAGGACAAAATGCGCGTGGTCCTCAACAAGGCCGACCAGATCAGCACCCAGCAGCTGATGAGGGTGTACGGAGCTCTGATGTGGTCCCTGGGAAAGATCGTCAACACGCCCGAGGTAGGTCACATGGCGTGAAATGAGAGGGGAAAGGGCCTTGCTCACAGGCACAGTGGGAGGAAAGTGTTACGCGGGACTAAAAACCTCTAGTCATTTCTTTTTTGGGAGGGGGGGGGGCTGACGTTTGGTGAGTTTACAACTCAGCTAAGCACACCCATTCCCATCCTAACATTAACCCTAACAACGACCTCTTGGAATTAGTTGCCGCTTCCTGCTGTTCTGGCTCCCATGTGTCCTGTGTGCCGTGCTCTCCCCAGGTGGTGCGCGTGTACATCGGCTCTTTCTGGGCCCAGCCCCTGCTGGTGCCTGACAACAGGAAGCTGTTTGAGGCCGAGGAGCAGGACCTGTTCATGGACATCCAGGGGTTGCCGCGCAACGCGGCCCTGCGCAAACTGTGTGTGTGTGTGTGTGTGTGTGTGTGTGTGTGTGTGTGTGTGTGTGTGTGTGTGTGTGTGTGTGTGTGTGTGTGTGTGTGTGTGTGTGTGTGTGTGTGTGTGTGTGTGTGTGTGTGTGTGTGTGTGTGTGTGTGTGTGTGTGTGTGTGTGTGTGTGTGTGTGTGTGTGTGTGTGTGTGTGTGTGTGTGTGTGTGTGTGTGTGTGTGTGTGTGTGTGTGTGTGTGTGTGTGTGTGTAACGACCTCATCAAGCGGGCTCGCCTCGCCAAGGTGAAGGCCAATTGCATACAAATTAATTCAGATACACCTATTCCCTAAGTATTACCTAATCATGCTGTATTCACAAAGGAACCTACCTTCTGTTGCCCAGCAGCTGTAGTGGAAAGTTTGTACTATGTCCTGTTTGTGTTACATATGCTTTGCTTTAAGCTCTTCCTTTGTGAGAGCGTTACCCATGTCTGTAGTTAATCTGTTTGGGCCAGCACTAATCCTTTACGGGGCTGACGCTAAACATTGCTGTGGGACTGTCCAGGTGCATGCCTACATCATCAGCAGCCTGAAAAAGGAGATGCCCAGCGTGTTTGGGAAGGAGGCCAAGAAGAAGGAGCTGATCGCCAACCTGGGAGATATCTACCTGAAGATCGAGAAGGAGCACCAGATCTCCCCGGGAGACTTCCCCAAACTCAAGAAGATGCAGGTGAGAGCAGAAGTGCAACCCAGACATTCAGTGGGTGGAAACATTATGCGCAGTCCAAACACTTTGACTAATTGTCTCTTGGGAATACATGACTGGCAATACTTCTCTCTATGCTGCCTTATTACATAGACAAAAATACTCTTCTAGTTTCTGTAGAGGTAGCTCCCAGATATGTCTGATTCTGCTAGTGTATCTGGGGAATAAGTGTTCTTTAAATTTGTTGTTACCAATCAGGACACCTTTACATAACCTTGTTTGGTTCGCCACCTGCTTTAATTTCAACTGAAAAGAGATATGCACATCTTAATGTGTGGAAGCTTTCAATATACTTTTTTAAAGGGAGACCATTAGTGTTGGAAGTAAAAATGTTCCTTACCCTTCTACAATAGCCTAATCTTTCTGTAAGGTTTATTATAAGTTATTTGTTTTCCGAAAATTGCTACACTTCTAAGTTGAGAAGCTGTAAGTATGTCACGTAAAAACGGACAGTATGTTGCGGAACATATAGGGATCATTCACGTTGGTTAAAGTTAGATCTGCCCTTTGGCTACCGTCAGTCTATGCTAAGTACTTTTGCTAAATCAGACATTTCTGTCCATTGCAACAGTTCACTCTTCCCCCTATTGTTAAATTGCTCCTCCTGTTATCCTTTTTTATGCTATTGTCACATTTATGTATCTGTTCATGAATTGGAAGGAAGATGTTTGTGTTATTTCCAGCTGCTATTAAACAGACTGTACCCTATCCACAAGCATGCTGAAATAAGCGCCATCTTTAGTGTTGTACAGGTCATGTGACTGCTGCTCACCCCTCCCCCAGTGCTGTGTTCTATCCTAACATCTGCTGCGCCCCACTCCCTAGGAGCTGCTGGAGGGCCAGGACTTCTCCAAGTTCCCGGCCATAAAGCCCAAGCTGCTGGAGGCCGTGGAGGACATGCTGGCCACCGACATCGCCCACCTCATGACCCTGGTGCGCCAGGAGGAGGCCTCCATGCCCACGCACGTGGTGAAAGGCGGCGCCTTCGACGGCGCCATAAACGGCCCCTTCGGCCACGGCTACGGCGAGGGCGCCGGCGAGGGCATCGACGAGCTGGAGTGGGTGGTGGGCCGCGACAAGCCCTCCTACGACGAGATCTTCTACACGCTGTCGCCCATCAACGGCAAGGTGTCTGGCGCCGCCGCCAAGAAGGAGATGGTCAAGTCCAAGCTGCCCAACACGGTGCTGGGCAAGATCTGGAAGCTGGCGGACGTGGACAAGGACGGCTTCCTGGACGACGAGGAGTTTGCCCTGGCCAACCACCTGATCAAGGTGAAGCTGGAGGGCCACGAGCTGCCCGGCAAGCTGCCCGAGCACCTGGTGCCACCGTCCAAGCGAGGCCAGCAGGAGATCAGCATGGAGTGATCCTGGTGGAGGGGCAGGCGGAGCAGCTCCTCGGTAGCCCAGCTAGGTGCTCGGCCTTGGTTGGGGGGGGGGGGGAGCACTTCGCTGGGCTATCACGGGACTGTTGTTCAGGCTCAAAAGGCGGTGTCGCTTTGTGAATTTACACCAGAGAGAGACTGGAGGGGGAGGGGGGGTTGTGTGGGGAGAAAGAGAGATAGCTGTGAGAATATTGTATGGTACAGGAGAGGGTTGGATTGTTGAAAGGACATTACTAGACCGTATCTGAGTGGAGCTGGGGTTGGCGCGTTGCATGATGGGTCGGAAATGGGGTGCTGGCCAGTCATGTAAGTGGTTCCTCCCTTGTTTCCTTGCCCTCGCCCCTTTACAGATCTAACAGGTCTAGATTATTTTGAACGAGGTTCAAATTTATTAGACCTTTACCTTCCAATATCCAATCTCATTCAATCTGTGAAGAGGGAAATGAGAACCCATTGGGGAGGAACTTCTTCGTGACATGGAAAGTACTCTTAGATTACAAAACTGTTTTGACTAAGTATACAGTCCATTATAACATGTTGATCCAAAGAAGCATAGCTTTTTTTCAGTTGAGAGCGAAAAGAAATCCATCCTTGTTTTATCTATATTTTTGTATTTCCTTGACTGTTTACTTTAAAGATCTTTCCGAATGCTTGCCTTTTTTTTTTTTATTAATATTATTAATTTCTCAGATGAATAAAAAAGGAAATATTTACCATCACCCTGTGGCCAAATCATAAAAATGATTCTGTGACTTTTTTATTTTGAAGCCGAATCTTTCACTCTGGTTGAATAAATTAAATGTAGTCCATTGCCCTCTTTAGGGCAGCGATGGTTACTGCTTGTCCTGCAATTGGTGAGGGCTGAAATGGGTTACAACTTCTGAAATTCTGATTATGAACTGAGGACCAGGAGGAAGACAGTCGGCGAGGATGCATCAGGCACTCTTGGAAATACAACAAACACATTTAGGCAATTTAGAATGCTGTATATTCACCGCAGGTCCTTAACAAAGAAAACAAATCAGGAGCAGACAGTCGAAAACAGGTTTATGCAATTTCACTTGGTGTGAATATAGTTAATACCCTCAAAGCTTTTTGAAAACAAGCTTGACTAGATGTACGGCGCTTTCATTTCAGATTGTCCCAACTTGCACCCGTCTACAGTAGCTGCACGAGGGACGCAAGCCAAGTCTTTCAGAGGCTGTTTGCATAAACAAATGGTGTTCTCATATCAGCTTCAATTGAAGAAGAGAGAGAGGGATATTTTGATATGCTGTAGTAGAACCACATTTCAAGGAACGGCAGGTGAGATAGTGATTTATTGCATTGTCTTTGACAGTTTGACTCATAGCAGCCTCATGACCATGTTACAGATCGATGAAAGTCATGTTGGTGTTTCACTTCTTGTTTGCATAACCTCCAATCATCAATATAGACATCATTCATAAATCTTTCATTTATGATCTGGGATAAATAGAACTGAACCAGGTTCAAGAATGCGAGCTATGTAAAAACACCCCCTATCTTACTGGGTCTGTCTCCACATGAATGTTTGCATGTCCCCCCTGTACATTTAAACTATTTTACTTTGTGTTGGGTGACACTTTATCTCTGTTGTTTATGTTGAACACAAAGGTGACTTGTTGGCAGTATTTCTTTGCCATAAGGCATGTTCACGTACAGTAGTTTATCTTTTGAGATCGTACTCGATTTCCGCCTCCTGCCTTATCTCTTAGCAGGTAGGACCTGCATGGAAATGTATGAAAATTCCAGCTATGGATGTTCGCTCCGGCTCGGATGCACATGACCTGAAGAGCTTTAGAGTCTTGTGAGTGTGAGTCTAAATTTACATGATTACACTCCAGCAATAATATCAGACTGCTTTTAAAATAGATTACTGTACAAACGGCCCATATTTAAGACCACTAATCCCTGGCCATTGTGTATTGTGTTATATTCTGGCTTGAGTAAATAAGAGTAGATGAAATTAGAAAGTCATCATGGTCAAAATACTGCAATGTGTTGACTGACGGAAGGGTTTATTTATTAAGTATGCCGGCAATCACCAGGGCCAGGTTAGACAGATCATAAGCCTTTGGGTTCTTCACACACTTGATTAAATAGAGTTACTAACACATGGTGTGCAACAGCAACAACTGATTGAACCTCACGTCAAAGCCTGCGCTGTCCATATTCTGGCCGTACTAATTGATTGGGAAAGACATGCAAGAATTTGCACCAGGGTGCTAAGTAAGAGAATGCAGGATCGTGTGTGTGGGCTCTCATGCCTGTGACCTCACTATCACCATGTCAGCATCTCTTTTCCCTGTGTCAAGGTCCTATCTCACTGCTCTGCTTCCTCTTCCCTTGTCCATTGCTTTGTTAACCACTATCCTTCGCTGCCGCGGTCATCCTGTTTTTTTTTTGTGTTAGTCTATTTTCTTTTGTTGGCCTTTTCCTCCCTCTCATTTCCTTTCCGTGTTTCTGACTCTCTCTGTTTATTTCCTCAGCTCTACTTTTTACCGGCTTCATCTTTCCCTTTTCCTCTCCTCTCCATCATTTTGAGGGTCAGGCACTCATCCCTTTCAATGTTTATAAATAGCTATAAGAAGCCAGCCAGTTCACCCTGACACACTGACCCCTTAGCTGGTGTTTGGTTTAGGCTTATATATCAAAGCCTTGTGTATAGAGGTGCCATTTCTCACATGGAGGTGGGCACTGGGGCGACAGTTGTGTGTGTGTGTGTGCTTGTGTTATATAATTTACCATCAACGTGGTAGAGTGTAAGGTGTATATTGAGTTATTTCCTTTATGTGGGCCTCGTTAAGTTGCTCGTGCTTCGGACACAATTATTTGCAACTCAGGAGTAATTGATGCCAAATCAAGATGTGTGTGATGCTTCTGGGTCGCCATGACAATCCAGGCTAAGATATTGCTAAATCCTGAAGCAAACTTGATGGAACGTCTATTTTTTTTATGATGATGGTAATTAGAAATATTACACATATAATATCGTGTTACATTGTGTTTTTAAAGTTAAATATACATAGAACTCCATAATTATTTAATATTACAAACATGATACTAAAAGACTCAATAGGATGTCTTTAAGCTATTTATAAACTTTATAAAATCAAAACAAACACTCAACAAGTGAAAAGGACAAGGTTTTTATTTGGAATTTTTGGACCTTGGGTTACAGATATGTCAGAGCAACATTGAAAGCCGCTGCCGACGTCCATATGTTTACTGTAGTCCAACAAACATTGTGCAAGACTGCAACTTCACATTTACCAGTGACTAGGAACATTCTGGAGGGACAGCATAATAGGGTGGTCTAAAGAAGGGAGTATAAGTGCTACGGCAAAGTCTGTGAAACAAACAATGTTGACCCTGTTTTCCTCGTTTCCTGTTTGAGGGCATAAGGGAGGAGGAGATAACTGAAAAACGATAGAGGATTTACAAGATGCACGCAGGGAGCTGGTGCAGCTGCAGACTTTATTAATATTTTGTCAGGAACACAGCTCTCACTGGGACTTTACCAGGGCACGTATCCAGTATGCTTCCCTCATTCCAGTTTGCCTCAAATAGATCTACTAAACCCAAGACAATCGATCAACCACTCTATTTAACATAGATATCAATCAATTATGTAGATTCAGGACCAGTGTACTTTTTCCCAGTCCAGTCTTGGCTGTCAATAGGATCAAATAAGAGACTCCATAAAGGGGGAATGCAGCACTATCAAGGTGCAGTGATACCTAGGGAGTTGGCCAGAGCCAGGTGTGTGAGGTAGTTGTGCGATGGGCACGGGGAGGAAGTATACCAGGCTCTGCCTGGATCAGTCCCACTTTGTTTAGCCTAGCTCGGGTTCAGCTTGGCTGCGCCGGACGTAGGACATATTATCTGCCTGGTGAGACTTGGCTTGGCTCAGCTCAGGTTGATATGGTTTGCTTCTTTTAGACTGATTCAGCTTGGCTCGGGTGGGTTCAGTTTACCTTGTCGACCGCATTGCCCCCAAACATCTCCTGTGAGGCGTAGGTTATGTAGAGGAAGCCGTCGGTGTCTCTGTGCCGCGAGTAAACCTCACCCATACTGGAGGACATGCAGGACATGCTCTTCTCGGATACCAGCAGGAACAATGACTGGGTTGGCCCCAGGTCAATCTTACTCCTTGGAAGGAAAGGGAAAAGGAATTAGGAGAGATGAACACATTGGGTAAGAATTTAGAGATTCTACAAACACCAATTTATATATTTGTTTGATCTCTGCCACTCTTTCTTTCTGTCTCTCTCTATCTCTCTCTCTCTTTCTCTCTCTCTCTCTCTCTCTCTCTCTCTCACCTAGACACTTTTTACAGCTTTTCTTTCTAATTCTATTGGAAGTGTAAGAGAAATTACATCTATATAGGTAACCATTGTATGTTAGTGGTGTCTTTGAAAGATGCTTACCTGAGTAGGCAGAGGAACTGTCCCAGGCTGAGCTCAAAGGGAACCAGGAACTTGGTCTTGTCCAGTAGGGGCAGGGTCTTTTCACGGATGTAGCGTTCCACAATTACCTGCACAACACAAATAGGCCTGAATGACTGCAGATTGTGCATTGGGTAGCAAACAGAAACTTTAACATATTGAATTGGTGTTTTAGCGGGAAAGCAACTTACAGGCAACTTATTTGGGAATTTGGATCGAATACTGCACACTTCATCTTGTCTTGTTGCTATAACAGGCAACAATGCTTTATTAAGCATGCAAACGTCATTATGTCATAGAATAGGCTTGCATTAATTCTAGTAGAAGACTGAAATAGCATAAAAATGTATCTTACAGACTATTCAAAGTCTGGTTTAAAACAAACACGTACCAAGGCATTTCCTTTGCTTGAAAGTCAGCAGGTCCATAGACTTTTCGAACGGAGGCATGGTGTTGTCAGGGTTTGCGTTGACCGATTGGTGGTGAGCTGCTTGGTGAGCAGGTTGCGGTCTTGCCCGGGCTGACGGTAGTCCCCACGGGATGAAGAAGAATGAGCAAACCCCACTGGACCATGGTGGACAGTAACCTTTTATAAAGCCCAGGGCTGGGTAGGGTGGGAGGGCTTGAAATGTGTCTGGAATATGTAAACAAGCTGACAGAGACAAACAAGGGAGCACGCTCCTGGCCCTAATGAGCGGGTGTGCTGTAGCTTTGCCCTTTTGATTGGCTCAAAGCTACTTCACACATACTTGGTATCTCATTGGGCATTCGATTCACACTTACCCCAGACATTGAGGCTTCTAGGGTGAAACAAACACAAATTTGAGGACTTTAACAACTCCCAATTTGGGAATCAATCAAAAATGTATGAAGAAAAATAATGGTATACATGTAGATATGTTTGAGCTGTTACAAACACTTTCTTTCCTCCAATAAGAGACCCAAATAGCAGGAGAGGTTGTGAAAAACATGACCCTTAACTTTGCTGATTGCTGAGCACCGACCAGATTTGACCAGAATGTAAACATAGGTACTAGTTTATTTCCAATCCAAGATTGATCTTTCTTGTGTTATCCTACTTAAACTGTGGGTGCTTGGCAGTAAAACGTTGTGTTCAAGGCTAACTCTCATTATAGAGTTGCTCCAGCTTTGTAATATAACAGTTCCCAGTTTAGGGCCCTCATTTTTGATACAATCAAGTCCATAAAAGGTAGGTTTTCTGTAGATTAGAAGTCAACACAGTTAACATGTTAGAACAACAAAACAACAACAAAAAGAAGAATACACTGAGGGCAGACTGTGGGTTATAGTCATGGCTGACAGACATTGCTCTCTACTGGTTGGGGTCTGGTGTTGCAGAATACTTCAAGATGTCTTACCATATGTGTGACTTCTCTGCGCCTGATCTGTCACAAGAGGCAAAATATGAAGGAAAGCGTGAAAACATATTTGAACGGTAAAGTGTAGTCTATTGTTTATAGGCAACAAGGCTACAACTACTTTATTACTAAAGTATCTTCGCTATTCAAATCTATCGGTCTTTTAAATAATTGTGTCTCTAAAATATAACGTTAATTTTATTATATTACCTATATTATCCTATATGTATCTAGTATCTACATGTATTGGAATGCACCTGCTGGCTGCTGTACAAATATAATGGTCTAAAATAGAGAATGGGTAGACCTATGTGCTTGTTACAAGCGTTATTGAAAATCCCATTTGTAGTATATTGGTAATAAATTTTTTTAGGATTCTAAAGTCAAATTAATCTCAGATTCTTTCGAAAGATTAACATCGGGATAAATATTGGCCAGCAAGTGATTTTCCATGCGTCCATTCGAAAACTTCCCTGGCCAATCCCATTCCAGGTCCAGTGCATTTGCTCCTCCTCCTGCACACTTTTTTTCTTGATGGCACATGTAACGTAATTTCTTGCATTGTTATATTCGGATTTGTCGAGCTCTTACACGGTGAGCGCAAAAATGAATAGAGGAGGTTTATTCGAGAATAAATTATATTAAACCAAGCAATCAAGACTGGATTAACATCGAATAATGTTCGTAATCTTCTTAGCCTATAGCTTTATATGTGTTAATTAATTAAACCTATAGTGCCAGTCAGCAAAATGTAATACAAGCTTATAAAATGGTATGTATGTCTTTCCAAGAATACTAATTAGTTAAGTATGACCAACAGATGATACAATGTTGCTATTATCGATTGTCAGGGCATATGTTGCACTGACTCGTGCTGGACCGTAGCCCATTCATTTAGGCTACATTGTAAATGGGCGACGGTGGTCATTCAGAAAGCGGCGATTCTGCCCGCTCCACAAGAATGGCTGGACGCCGCAGTTGTGTCAATTCTATGTGGTCCGGAACCGAACGCGTCCGGATTGGTGAGCGGCTTAAAGCAACTCTGGCAGGGGTTTTGGAGCTCGACTTGCTCAGGTGCCAACATCTGGAGAGGATCGATGCTGCACTGGACAATAAAGACCTATGCATCCTCGATCAACAGAGGGAGGGGACCAAGACCGAAAACCTCGACCACGTAGTCTCCAATCAGGGCGCTGCGACAAGCCGCAGGCAACAGGTCAGTCAGTGCGCCAAGTATACCCAAGATCTGTTCTAGTTGTTAAAAATATTAAATATGTATTAGCGAGCGAATGTGGTGATCAGCCAACAAGCCGGTTGAGCTGACAGATTAAGCCACTGACTGTCCTGAATAGACTGTCTCCATGACCAAGAGACCATTCAACCAGGCAGCTCCAAATGGAGACCTTGCCCAGACCTGCCCAGTCTGTTTGACCTATTAGGTGAAAATGTCAGTAATAGGCTGTGGCTTATTATAGTCTTACTACTGCTGATATAAGTGTCCCTTGATGTGGAAGGGGAACTATCAATTTGGTCAATATTTCAGACTTGATGGATGTTATCAAATTTGTGGAAAATTTCTCGATAAATAAATAAATAAAATGATCCTTGGTGACATGTCATCTAAGAGTGTGAGGGATTATAGTATCATCGGTGCGTGAATGATACACTTACACCCTGACCTGAACTCGGCCTGGAGAACAATCGACCTGATCATCACATGAACATCTTTCTAAAAACCCGGGCTCATGACCTTCTTACATAAAAGAAGTGAAAGAAGCTTTTCGGTCTGCTTTTCGATTTCTTAATTGTGGAAGCCTTAAGGGCTTTTCGTTGAAAAGATAGGCATGCACACCCTTTCTTATTAAGTGGATTTTCCACTCTCATATATATACTGTCTCTTTTTTACACATACTCATTAACACACACAAACTAACACACACACACACACACACACACACACACACTCGCACAAACACGCAGATTCACTTTGGCCCCCATATATGTTGTCTACACTGTGACATAAGAACTGCTCAGAATCTGTAGACATAGACATTTGGGATAAAGCTATTGTGACAGTTATACTAAGCCAAGGTATGAAATAGGATCTCATATTACTAACCCTTCATATATCCAACATAACAGGTGTTCTTCGGGACCTAGTCAGCTAATACCAATACCCACAGCTTTATCTATCAACCTTCTTTTTCCATCTTCCTATCTTCAAACCTTTTCCATGGACAGGAAGTTAGAGCATATACACGTTGTCTACCCAACCAGACCGGCATTCCCAATATAATCCGACAGTTTGTCCATTAGCAGCACATCTGATCAACAGCACATTTTCAAACACCTTGTCTGTGAAGATGGTTCAGACAGCGAAACTGCTTGGGAGTGATTCTGCATGTACACTGCGTTCGTTTCCTGCCTGCGTGCCTGGTTTCGGCCTCTCACCACCCACCAGTATAGATCCCCTATCTCCGCTCCCCGTGGCGAGCTCAAGCGGCATTACTCATCGTCACCTCCGAAGGGAGCCTCTCCGCGGCCGGCTGGCGAGTTGCCCTCGCGGTCCACCCGCCAACGCACACAGCAGCTTCATTTGCATAAACAACCAATGGAGACAGGTTGTTTTTGTTGTTGTTGTTGCCAACGTGACCGGCTCACCTCCAGCCCGTGGCCCGCTGAGGGAGAGGGAGCAGAGAGGAGGTGGGAAGGACATGCTACAGAGTTTAGTTACAGTCACCGAAACACGTCCCTTCCTCTCAGGATAGGCCTTACCAGGGGCCATGACTTTTTAATATGAGTTTCAGCCTGAAAGTTGTCAGCCACTGCCATCCTACATTCGTATATCTGTAATAACAATGGATAGAAAGTGGCAGCTCTTGCTCATTAGTGCATTTGACTTTGTGGAACGCTTTTCTGTTTTTCAAAAAGGCGTTCTTAGAGTAATGTCAAGGCGTCAAGACTTTACATTACGATCCCTGGTTTGAAAATAAATGACTGCGGATGGAAACACAAGGTGTGGGCTGTCCTGCTTCCTAATAGTGGATTAATAATGCATGAGTGATGCATCATGCACCGTGTACAACCAAGCCTATCAGTATCACTGACCTATGTTTTCATCCTACTGGCCTTGTATTGAATTACCCAACATGGCCTCATCCAAAGAAACGTAGCAGCATTCGTTTGCTCAATAATATAATAGGCCTTTTGTTCATAAGTCTGTCCAAGTTGCTGCATGACAGTATTGTAACATGTGGTTATTATTAGCTAACATTTCTCTCTGGGTAGTGTAGCTTGCAAGATTCTGCAGCAATCTGCACACACTCATTGTAGATACATGTTTGGCAGACTACGGAGTCAAAGTAGGCTATCTGTTAGCATATTTGGTACATATTGTTCTCGTGGGGAGAGACACTGGGCGCGTGTGTTGGGTTGTGTGTGTGTGTGTGTGCGTGCGTGCGTGCGTGCGTGCGTGCGTGCGTGGGTGCGTAGGTGCGTGCATGACTGTGGGTGGGTGTGTGTGTGTGTGTGTGTGTGTGGGGGTGTGTGTCTTAGCCCAGAGAGGGATATCATATTACAGAGCTTTTAGCACTGAACAGACCCCCACCTGCCTACTGCCTGGCTCTCCCTGATTTGATCGGCACATCACAAAGTAACATTATATGCTTGGTAATCTAGTTTATGTTATGGCGATGAAGTCTTGTGTCTTTATGAAAGTGCATGGCTGGACCTGGGGAAAGTGTGTGTAAGACTGGGCAGTGAAAATGTAGTGTTTCTCTGCGTGTGTGTGTGTGTGTGTGTGTGTGTGTGTGTGCTTGAGAGAGAGAGAGAGAGAGAAAGAGAGAGAGAGAAATCATTCTTTAAGTGCAAACAAAATCTCCAAATAATTCATGCAGAGCCGAATGAGGGCAATACCCCCTCCATATTAGAACTGGACAAAGATCAATTACATTCTATAATCATCTCAAAATAAGTGACCCCCAATCCTACCATCGCCATGCCTTAAAATGCCAAGAGATTACGCCAGAAAAGAGTCTCCTCTGCCAGTTGGTACACGGACTCTGCTCCCTGGCCACAACATATATAGAACCTCAACACAGCTCACAGACAATCTGGCCCAACCAAATTATTACAAGACAATAGGAAAAATATATCAATTATTGGACTGTCATCCAAAGTTCAAAGCAAACTTGAATGCTATTTGGCTTTAAACAAGAAGTACACTCTTGCAGAATTTCTGATCACAGTAACAGGCTTAAAAAGAATACTGACTAGGTACAGACTCAATGAGCACGGTCCGGCCTTAGAGACCGGTCGTCACAGACAGACCTGGCTGCCCAGAGAGGACAGGCTGTGCTCACTCTGCTCCCAGGGAGAAAGAGCTACACTGCAACAAATACGTTAATATTAGAGCAACCTTCTTCCCCAGAATTCTAAACAAATGCAATGAGTTTGAAACCCAAACAGATATAGAGAAACTAAAATATATATTAGGTGAAAAACCTAACTGCTGCATAATAGCAGCCAAATAAATGGCCTCTTGTCCCAACCTAAGGGACAGCCAGTGGAACAATGCAGTAAGTTGAATGTATAATTTGTTCATCCTATTATTACTGCAGTTATCATGTTAACAGTGACTTCCCGTGTAAAAAGTGTGTGTGTGTGTGTGTGTGTGTGTGTGTGTGTGTGCCTATATATATATATATATATATATATATATATATATATATATATATATATATACGTATATGTATATATACTTTTAAAGAACGTTTAATTATGAACCTCTGTTGTACCGTTATGTCACATTATATGTTCATCTATGTTCACTTTGGCAATATACACATTTGTCTCTTCATGCCAATAAAGCTCATTACATTTAAATTGAGAGTGAGAGAGAGAGGGAGGGAGGGAGGGAGAGAGAGAAGAAGGAAGGGATGGAGAGGTGTAGAGAGAGATGGAGAGAAGTGGAAAAAGAGAGAAGAAGATTGTGCCATTGGTTCTATTTCTGTTTGAGTGATTGACTTAGGGTGGGTTCCGGCTAGCGGTTGTGTTATCGTGTGGGAGGACAGCATAGAGAGAGTGCAGGAGAGAGCAGCTGTAGCTATGGTGAAGAGGGGGTGGTCAGGAGGATGTTGTAGAAGTGTGTGTGTGTGTGTGTGTGGGGGGGGGGGGGGGGGGGTGTGTGTGTGTTTGTCAAGTCAGGAGGATTTGGGCTGTTGGGGGGAGGTCTATAAGATGCCCTTCTCTCTCACCAGGCAACCCCATCCCCCGCTCCCTCTGTCCACCTCCTTAGCTCACTTGTTCAATCAGTGACTCACTCCCTCCCTCCTTTTCTCTCATTCTTCCTCTTTTTTGTCTGTTTATCCCAGCTCAATCACCCACTCCTTCCCACTCAAAAATGACTTTCTGAATTATAAAGTGTGAAACGTTGATAGCCAAAGAGACAACGAGATGAGGCACTGCTCATGAGTTCAAGGGAGAGGAGAACAACCTTAGACAGGTCAAAGTCTCAAACTCTTTTTCCCCCTCATTCCTCCCTCTCTCCCTCCCTCTATCCATCCCCCTTCCTTCGCCTACCACTGCTCTTTGTTACGTCATCTGTCCTCCTATTATTTCTTAAAATCCCCTCCTCCTCCGGCTTTCTCCTTCTTTTAGCCCAGCAGTGAGTCACTACCTTGTATTGTCCTGGCTAACATAGGATTGATCAGGCCTGACCACCTCTGACAAAGCCTCTGTTGTCCAGCCTTGATCATACTAATGGAGGCCTGCACCATAGGGGTCACACACACAGGCACACACTGCAGCGCTGCCACATCAATCTAGAAAATGAATCAGCCGTATTTGAAGTGCACACTTATCACATTGTTCTCCTGCTTTTCATATAGGGGGGCTTCTTTCTGGAGACTTCCAGTAATGTGTGGTATCAGTGTTTGTTGTGTGTGTGTGTGTGTGTGTGTGTGTGTGTGTGTGTGTGTGTGTGTGTGTGTGTGTGTGTGTGTGTGTGTGTGTGTGTAGGGGGTATTGCATGTGTGAATGTTTTTGGGTTGAACAAGGACATTACTGGCGTCAGACCCTCAGCTCTTTGCAGCGAGTTAGTAATTATATCAACCCTCTGAACACATGTTGTGACTAGTTGAACTGAGCGTGTTTTTGTAGCTTGGAATGAGTTCTCATGACAAGCGCCTTTTAAATTAGGTTGAACCGCACATTTAATGCTAGTTCCATTTCTCAGTGTGAGGGTATTTATGTGCTTTTCACAAGCCCTTTTTTATCTTCTTTTAGGTTACCACTCCTTCAGACATAGTGCTAGCCCGAGGCCAGAGCAGTCCATTGGACAGCGGGGGCAGCACTGCAGATGGACCTGACCACTCTAGAGTTGGAGGGGGTGGTCCTTCCCGATGGTCCACCTTGTCTTGGGATGCTTCCTCGGACCTACTGTCCCCCCCAACCCCAGACCCCGATGGTGCAGCCCTGTTGGACTGTGACTCAAGGCCCAGCTCAGGTACTGCAGTGACCACACTCCAAGATACATAATAAACATGACAAATGCCAGAGTTTCTCAAATCAACCATTTTAGACACATACATTTCTGTATATGGTAATCCCCCCCCCCCCATCCACTCTCTCTTTCTTCACTTTCTCACACTCTCACAAAAACAAAACGAACCCAGACAGATATTAATTTTGCACGCCACACCCCATACTGCTAAAATAGTTCAGGGAGGTCTACTGGAATTGTAAAAAGCTTTGGTAAGACACTGTTATAGTCTTTGCAAACGGTATCCTATGAGTGGATTGGACTGTGTGTGTGATACATAGCATAATAAGCCATGACATAGCCAACAACACATCTCACCTTCACTGGCCCTAACAGCTCATCTCGTATGAAAGACGTTTCATTAAACATTAACTTCCTCTTTTTCTTGCATTTTCCCCTCTGTTTACCATTCTCATGCTATCTCACTCTGCACACATACTTTTCTTAACTCCTCATTGTGGCCATGCTTCACACCTACTATTTGTTCTGTTCGTTCGTTATCACCATTCTCACCCTTTCCTTAACATCTTTGTTTCTTTACACATTTCCTCACTAATATCTTCTTTATGTTGTACACATACATTCATAAATCGTATTGCTCCTATGCAGGTTTTTATTCGGTGAGTGGTAGTTCCTTGTCTGACTCCTGCTACTCAGTGTCCAGTGAGGCCGCTCTAGGGCTTCCAGGGGGTCTGACACGGCCACTCCGCCTTTGGGAGCAGCGCCCCCTCTCTGCAGACCACAGCGACGCACAGTGGCCAGAGCCAGTAGTGCAGAAGCAAGCAGCTGTCAGCAGTGATGGAGCAACAGAGGCAGTGGAGAAGAGGCCAGTTTCTACAGGTAAGATATTCTATGTGTGTTCACACACAAACACACACAAACACACACACACACACACACACACATTTCATCCCTTCTGAACTTTAGTCGTCATATTTTCAATCCTTTGTCCCTCTCAATCCCCTAGGTGACCTGGAAGCAAATGGCCTGTCCTTTCTGTCGGACCTCTGTTCCAGCCTCTGCGACCCGGTGCCTTCCTCTTTTCTCCCTCTCTTTGACCTTTCTTCCTCCCCACATCTACGTCCCCAACTGGACCCCCGCTTCTGCACCAACCTGGTGTCACGGAGGACCAAGGAGGTGTACCCTTACCCCAGCCCGCTGCATGCTGTGGCCCTGCAGAGCCCGCTGTTCAACTCCCTCAGCCCGGACCCATCCCCTTCTCCCAGCCCTGACAGTCCCCAGCCGGATGAACCCCCAACACGATCAACTACCACCACCCCCGGGACCCTGGATCTCCAGCCTGCCCAGCCTCCAGCCCCGCCCTCCCTCACCCAGCTGGAACAGTACATAACCAGGCTGGTTCGGCAGTACCACAGTCGCATGGCCTCCACTTCCTCCTCGGACCTCACCCCCGCTGCCACCCCTGGTCCGCCCTGCCACAGAGGCCTCCGGCCCCCGGCTCAAAGCCACGGCTCCACACAGTCCCTGTCGGCTTTTGAGAGCCGCAGTACCCCCTCCACCCTGCCAGGGGGAAGTGTGACACCCTGTAAGTCCACGCTGGGGAACTCAGGGCGAGTGAGCCTGAGCAGTATCGGGAAGAGAGCCAGCCGGAACTCCATCAACCTGGGCAACCTCCCCTCCGCAACAGGGGATGACCTCAGCATCAACCTTCACCTGAATCTCAACGTTAACCTGACTCCCAGTCTGAACGCCAGTCTGGGCTTGGTGGATAACCCCAAGAGTAGCAGTGTTTCCGGGCCCTTGAAGAGTGACTTGGGCACTGGTGCATCCACGGCTTCTTCCTCCTCCCTGTCGGCTTCCGCCCCTACCCCAGGCCTCAGACCCCGGCCTCGGATCTCCACCTGCCCCTCCTCCCTGAGCCACAGGAGCTCCATGGAGGTCACGGGGGGGTCTGGGTCAGGATCAGTGTTCTCTCGTTCACTGGACTGGGGTGGCGCTTCACCAGGGGTCTTCCCAAGTTCTGGATCTGGTTGTGGGCCAGCTCAGCCCGACATCCCGGTCCAACAGGACTCCAGCTCCAGCCTGAAGCTGAGTGAGGACTCGGCCATGGTGGGGGAGATCTCGCGTCTCTCTGGCCTGCCCCGGGCCGTGGTGGTGGGGCTGATGGAGCAGGGCGTGGAGCTGGACGTCGACTGCTTCCAGAGCGACGCCGAGAGGAGAGGTCCAGGGCCAGGGGTCGAGGGGCGCTTGTTGACGCAGGCTGAGCCCCAGCATGAATACTCCAGAGTCCACCTCCGTGTCGGGTCAGACCAGAACCTCTCTAGACCCACGCAGCTCTCCCTTAGTGTCACCCCCTCCCCACAGACCCACTCGGGCCTGACTCCCCCGCTCTCCCACTCTCCTCAGTCCCATTTGGCCCTCACCCCTCCCCTCTCCCACTCCCCCCAGTCCCAGTCCAGCAGCAGCCCTATACACCCCTATCAGTCCGCCCCCATCCCGACCCACCGCCACTCCTACTCCCACTACCAGCACTATCAGCAGGGCGCCTCCCCCTCGGACTTCCCTTCATCCACCGCATCCTCTCCCGCCTCCCGTCCTGGTCCCAGGGTCCGCTCCCCACCACGGCCGCTCCAGCCCTCCCCCTTGGGCTCCACCCCGCTGTCGGTGTTCCGTCGGGACGCCCCGTCCCAGTGCTCCCTGCCCCGTTTTGGCACTTGTGGCTCCCCACTAGGAGGCGGCATGAGCGGAGGCATTCGGCCCAGAGGGGGCTCTCTGCGGCAGGGTCCAGTGGGCGGAGGAGGCGGTGGAGGATGGAGGAGGGCAGACGGTGAGGGGCTTTACCAGGGAAAGCACGCCTCTCGGGAGCTGGTGAGGGCCTCGACGATCAGCAGCTTCGCCCAGAGAGAAAACTCTGGCACCACTTGGGGGGAAGAGATGTGTACAGCAGCCCAGATACCAGGGAAATCCCCCAAGAAAACTCCCAGCCGACTGTGGAAGGGCTTTGAGGGACGATTCTGGGGAAAAGAAGAGGATAGCGAAAAAGAAGAGGACAGATGGAGGAGAGAAAGTGAAGGGAGCAGAAGGAAAGACCACCAGAGGGTGAAGGGAGCCTCTTGCAGCAGGGAAGAAAGGGAGAGAGCTGAGAGTTCCTCCACATCCTCCTCGAAAAGGAGAGGGAGGAGCAGCTGGGACAAGCGCAGCTCCAGCCTGAGGCTGTCCAGGAGGGCCCTGTTACGAAGCGAGTCCCAGGGCCTCCTGGAGCCCCGTGCCCATAGAGAGGAGCCCCTGAGGGGGCCACACTGGGTCTCTTCCCTGGACGTTGGGCGCTTCGGCCTGGAGCTCCACAGTGAGCAAGGGGTGTCATCGCTAGGAGGCAGGAGGGATGGCCAACGCCTCTCCTCCACCGCTAGCCTCTTCCACCTCTCTCGCTCCCAGAGTCTGGAGGGGAGCTGCCATTCCCTTTCGTCTCCTCCACTTTCATCCCCCTCATTCTCTCCATCCCCCCCTCCGCGGGCGCCCCTGACACGGTCACATTCACTGAGAGACCTGGGGAGGAGAATGTTTGGTTCTATGAGGTCCTTGAGTTTGAAACACAAAACAGCCATGAAGTAAAGGAATAGTGCTGAATCAATGCCGCACATACTTTCAGCAGCGTTCTGTTCCTATGGTACAATCAAAAAGCTTGTGGTCGAGTACTGTATGCTGTCTGGCTAAAAGAGCGCCATTTGTTTGAACCTTTCTAAAGTTATACAGTTGAATTTGACTCTTTGCACTGTTTCCCCTTTCTGCATGCTGCTCTGCCACTTGGTCTGTGATGATGCATATTGTGTAGGTGTGAGCTTCTTCCCTCTCTCTAAGCATACAGTATGTTGCCTTATGAAGTACAATCATATTGGCCAACTAATGACCAAAACCAAGCAAATGTTCTATAAATTGATATTGTGCTCAGGTTTTTAAAATATATATGAATAAATGGAAACTATGACATCAACTAAAGTGTTATCTGAAACAAATTGTATACCAGGGCAAATTATTAATAAAGAACCTTGAAAACTTGTGAATACTTCCATGTCTTTTCTTTCCCTGAAAGAGCTTAAAACTCAGAAATCTGAGCACAGACGTACCAAAAAAATATTTATTGAAATGAAAACATTTGGAAACATAAACAGCATTCCCAGACTTGATCATGAGTTCACAACCACAAACTTGAAGGCATAAACAGAACTGTAAGCCCTGCAAAGACCTTGAAAGCCATCTTAACTTCCATAAACGTTCTTGCTTAACATAAAAAACGATTCCGGTTTCCCCTCCCTGTAGGCAGGCAACAAAGTCTTCCTTGTGTTCTTCTCCAACCTGTGAAGCATCTAATTCTCTGCCCTCCAACTGATGGTGCTAAAGAACTCTACTTTTCTCCCTCATGTGTTCTTAAGCACTTGGGTAAATGGGTAGCTATCCTTTGCACCACCTCAGTTGGTGCTCCGAAAAACGTTCATAAGTTGGTTATTTGTTAGTTGAGTTGTAGTCAGCTGAACTACAATGTCCAAGTGGTACAGATAGTTCTTATTGGCCATGGTCTTTTGGCTCCTCCCCTGACCCATTGAGGCCATCGACTGCCCCCGTTTTTTGGCTGGAGAACATGCCGCGATACAGAGCCTTCTCTTTCTGGTACTCTTTACTCAGCATCTCCTCTGCTCTTTGAAGGTGTTTTCTTACATTTGAGTCTGCCAGACACACACAGAAAGTAATATATTGTTAGGGATTCGGTTAGCTTAATATTGTACAATATTGTGTATATTCCACTGTTCCTGTTTTTTTAAATGCAAGTGATTTCAGATGGAGTCCAAAAGAAAAGGAATCTATGAGAGGGATATTTCTGCAACTAAATTCATCCTCTAAATTCTTACCATTAGGCTGCCCCCTGCAGGCCGTGATGAGGTACTGTCGTGCGGTGTGCGCGTCTCCTAGCTCCAGAGTGGCCACTCCTGCTCTGTAAAGTGCTTTGACGTCGCCCGGCCTCCACTGCAGTACGCGCAGGCTGTACTCCATGACACGTGAATAGTCGACAGTTTGTCTCTGGAGCAGGCAAGCTGGAGACAGAAGGACAAAATAGAGAGAGACAAAGAAAAAGAGACAATAGAATTGGTGTAATGATGCCAGTAGTTGAAAAGTTATCAGTGGCAGTTATCAGTATTAGTGAACGAATAGTGACTATAGCATACAGCATGCACCAAATCTCATCCAGGCCTACAAATAGGTACCTTTAAGACTTCGTGAGCTTAGAGTTATAAGGTTCCATCTCCGTTTAGGCTACTTAAGAGATATTGAGGATCAAAGTTTTCACATCTAAGCTGGCAAAATGGGTATGAAGTTTTTATTTTATGATTTACTGACTCCCCAAAAAAAATATAACACCACACAGGCATTAAGAAACACCCAAATGTTCAAAAAACTAAATTTCGACAAAAATGGAGATGGAACCTTATAACTCTAAGCTCATGACTTGTCTCCAACTGTGTTAGTTACCTGCAAGGTTATTGTAGCAGTCCACCTGTGTGTTCCTCAGCAGTTCCTCTTGTTCTGAAGTGAGCACAGGTGCCTCAGGACCAAACCCTTTGACCGCTGCAGTTACATCAGAATCCAGGCCTCTCAGAATCATCAGAGCCCGGTGATAGCGACCGATGGCTGACCTGACGTTCTTCTCTCGGTAAAAGGCATTTCCCTCAGTTTTCAGTTTGCCTGCTTCTTGCAGCTGAGAGTCCACTTTGGGTCCAGGCTTGGACCGCCCAGAACAGCTGGCCACCACCCCTGCACCAAACTCAAGGCACTCATCTCCTCCAGCAGCCTGCATTCCTGCCATGGGACTGGAAGCTTGATGAGGACAAAGAGTGGATGGGGATATAATTAGAGAGCTGCTCAGTAAAATAAGATGACCCATACTAAACTGTTCCTGTAGCTTGAGGTATTGAAAACTTCAGATGAGAGACTGACTTACTTATCATGCTAGGTTAAATGAATTTGCCTAACACTAATAGTACACTCATAAATAAGGTAATCGAGCAGTGGAATTTGAGAAACATGAAGTTCTGTCCAATCACAGGGAGGAAACAATATCATTCCACTACTGGGCATTTTCGTAGCCAACGTTAGTGTAGAAACGCGAAATGTCTAGCAAATTCCAGGTGTGGTACTGAAATACTGTGTCCAAACATTAGCAACTCCTAACAGGCAGAAAACATAAAGCGTTAGCTATTTCTTTAATAGCAGAAGTTATCCACTTTAATGTTTGATATCATATTGATCTCAACGCAAGCATATTTATGCTACCGAGTCATGAATCAATTAAATCATAAAAAATACAACCGTAGCATGTTAAAACTATCTTACTTGAACTTCACTGGTTTTATATATATGCCGAAGCTTTACGGTTCAATCCACCTTGCAACTAACTGTAAACATTGCATTTCCCGATGGCTCTTCTTCTAGCGTCATAGCAATCGAACAGCCAGTCTGAAGCAAAACATTTTTAATATCGCCACCTTCTGTTGAAAAATATAGAAAATAATTCACCTTGCGTTCAGTGATAACGCAAACGTAAAACGTCCGGATACGGTGGCTCTGAGAGGCCAAACGCACTGCAATTTAAGAACACACATGCAAATAGACAAAACACAAGCAAATTAAAAAAACATGTACATCAATTTGACAACACATATGCAGCATTTAGAAAACGTGCCTCAAATTCTGACACAACACATTACAGAAACGCGCTGCAAATAGGCTACAAAAACACCACATATGCGCTGCAAATCCAGACAACACAACACTGTACAGAAACGCTGCAAATACAGGCAACACAAGGGAAATGTTTCCAGAGGACACCAAAAAGTGACAAGGAAAACACAAGAACAGAGGAGCTCTGGTGTGTTGTCTGAATTTGCAGCGCATTTCTGTAATGTGTTGTGTTTTCTGCATTTGTATTTGCAGCGCGTTTGTGTACATTTTCTTGTGACCCACTTTTGGTTGCAGGTAGTTTACTGTTTTGGGGTTATTTTTATTTTATTTAGCAATTTTCTTGAAACATTAGGCTAAATTAAAGACAGATCATGAACCCAACGCATACCAGCTTTGTTGTGCATATAATACACCTTAAAACAATATCAAAGTTGGATATACACATTTAGATGATACTGCACTTTGCTTTTGTATTACCAATGTAGTTGGTTAAGGTCATGCAGGCACAGAGCAGTATCTGCAATTTAGGTGTCATATGTCAGGTTACATTTCATTATTTATATAGAATAAAAAATATACATACTAAGGTAATATATTTAGAAAGTATCAGCCAACTGCAAGAAACAAGTTAGGCAGGAGCCTCATTTATCTTTTAACCCATTTTACTCTATTTCATTGTTTGAGTAGTTACTGCTCTTTGCCTTTGTAGGGCAGTATACACAACTACTTAATTCATTGTTTGAACAGTAAAGAGAAAGACCGCAAACTTGATCTGTAGAAAGCTATCAGAAAAAGGATAGAGTTGACCCATGAGAAAAATATCCTAGGTCGGTTTTGTGTTACACTCAATCGCTGATGGGCATTTAAAACTGATCTAAGATCTGTGGCATTTTAGCACTTTGTGGTATGGGTTTTGTAGTTCTTTGTACCCTTGACTTTTTTGCGATGAAGATTTTTTTTTTTTTCAATCGACTCTATGTAGTAAAATCTAATTAACAATGTCGGAAACTATTGGACCGTGTAATGCTTTAAATCGTATTCAATTACAGTTATTGTATTCGTCAATGAGAAAAACGAATGGCCAGAACACTTCCAGAACGCAAGAGATAAATGGGGGCGTGGCCTCGTCGGTTAGGCATGCCTACACTTAGCAAGTCTCCGTTCAAAGTATTCCAAATTGACTGAAACATTTTAAGTTATTACAGGCCTAGACTACAAGCATTCAACCAATTTAATTACTATATAGCTGACTACAATTTATCGAAGCTTTTTTCTACGTTGTAGGCCATGTCGATCCCCTGCAGCTTATTATAAATTGATCAACGACAACAGCAAAATAGCCTATTTTAGTGAGGCAAAGATTGGCCGTTGCCATCAGCACACTTGCTCTACTGACCGATATTTTCAGTCAGTAGGGGTGAAGGCCTATCCCCTCCCGTTCCAACCCCGCCCTACATTCCTTTTGGCCTACCTCGACTAAAATACACCAAATTGTTATCGCCAAAGAATAAAATCGAATTTAAAAACAATTAAGGGGCTAACATTATTACCAATTTCTAAGTTTCAATTACAGATTAAATATTTGCCAATTTATGTTTTTGTTTCACTGGATGGACAGCCTAATATAGAGCAGTAGACGTGTGTGCGTGCGTCACTGCACATTTTGGTGGACTAGATAACGGGTCGTTGCATAACAACTTTGCGCTGTCAGATATGAGCATGCTTTTGCTTCACCTCTGGCTTTAGATAACCAGTTGCATGGGATCTACCAGCAATTGTTGTATCATGCAAAACAGCTTTCTAATAGTGAAGATATTTACAGTTTAAGTTTGTGTTTACTAACATCGGACATGGAGCTTGATCGGCGACTGTTGCTGGCCCACTGCGCGGCACACACCCTTTCTGTATTTGCTGGGCTCCTAGTGGTCGTCCCGCTAGCTCTCAACGGTTCTGCTTTTAAAGGCCGCTGTGCACTATTCTCCACGGGGTACTGGAGGACTGATAATCGCACTGAATTAACCAGAGGACCGATAGAGATCTCACATTTGGTGGTTCAACAGTGGGGCCCACCGGCTGCCTGCCAGTTTGGTACTTTTGTCGGCGTTTTCACGACGTTATATGGTGCCGCTCAGGGCTGGCGCAGTCTCTTCTATCTGCACGGACGACATGATGAGTAAGCGCATAAATAGGCCTAGGCATATATTTATTCGCTGTATAGTAAAAAAAAAGAAAAGAAGCATAAGTTAATTTTCAAGCTTTTATTAATGTCAATCAGTTCAATCTCTTAACGCTCAGGTGGTGTAGACCTATTATTACATTACTGGAAGATTTCTCAACTATACAATACATATATTTACTGTAACACCAATAATATATTCAGCTGTTGAAAATGAACATGTTTTGTTGTGTTTTTCCGCCTGTGCAGCACCCTATTCTCATCCTTTCTCACCCTGCTGCTAAGCCTGTGTATGTTGTTTCTGTCTGGAGGAGCCAGCATCATTCTTTCCTTGGGCTTTGCTTCCTGGTGTGATACAGTGACTGATGACAATTCAAGGCCCTACAGGTATTCCTGACGCTTTACAACTAGAGAAAAGACTAAAACCAGCAAAGAAGTCCATCCTTTGACTAATCCATGCAGCGTAAATAGAACAGCACAGTTTCAAGAGATCTATGTTCCATCTGCAGGATATAATTATTTATGTTTCCCTGTTTGTCTGCCTGTGCAGCTGTATTGAGTCCCAGTCTGTCCCCTTCTATCTGGATGTAGACACCTCTTCCTTCTATACAGCGCTTACCCTTGCAGAGGTAGGCCCTTCAAACCTAAAATATGAAAGCTCACACAATCCACATACACACACGCACGCATGCACGCACGTACACACACACACACACACACACACACACACAAACTTTTAACTCATACATTTGCTTCTCTCTATAGGCATCTTTGTGGTTTGTGACTGCCCTGTGGCTGACCCAGTCTATCTTGTCCTTCCTGCGTCTCTATCACTCCCACAGCCAGCATATCACTGGTCCCTGTCTGCCCAGGGAGAAGGAGTTCCTTTTAGGTTACACACCTTCTGAGGGCTCACAGTCCCCCCCACACCCTCCAACAACACCCACTGTCTCCGTTTAACCCCAATTTAAACTAAATTGTAGCCAAAGTTACAAAGTTCGAGTTACAACCACATTTCTATATTCATTATTGTGTTTATAAGCATTCGTCCTGCATTCACTCTTCAGTTACCATAGGTTCTGTTTAGTCTTTAGTTTTACTTTGCTGTGAATTAAGGGGTAGGGGAACATTTATTACGTGTTTTTTTTCAACATTTAAAGCCCTATTGCATTATCACCATAACTATCCAGTCATTGATCACTAGACCTCATAGAGCACCAATGCAATGAGTCAAATGTTCTCTATTTGTGATAAAAAATAGATTGAGCCAAAATAAGAAAACAAAGATGGAAAGGCATCTTATGCTGGCAGTGTCGCTGAGGACCTTATGACAGACATGTGGCATTGTTATAGGTATAGTATAACATTACCCTTAAAGTTCACATCCTTGACTGGACCTCAACAACATACCAAAAACGCTGTGTGGCTAAGAAAGGTAACATACACATTGTTCCAGAATGTTCATAAGCTTTGTAATATTTGGATATAATATGTTAGACTTAAACCATTTGCATGTTTACATCATAGAAAGTCTGTTAGGGAAGTCTGTTTATTGCTCTGCTGAGAGTGAAATGAAGATGCTGGTATGAAGCACTTTCATTGATAAGCATTTGGTGTAACTTTGTGAAAGAGCCACTATTAGCCAAACAGGCTCACTGTGTGAGCGTGACTTCAATGGCCTATTGTGTTATTGAGTTTCTCTCTAATGCTCTGGTGAAGGTTTGTTGTATGATGTGTCTGTGTCGATGCATGTTGCTTTCAAGGCACTTCTCAAATCGCCTCACAGTCCAACTGTGATGACATTTTACCGAATATCTTGTTACTTGATTCGTTGTAGGTATTCATTTTGTCACTTGGTACTTCACTCATACAGTTTTAGCTAACCTAAAGTGAAGGATAAAATATCAGATAGAGTACATTGTGTGAGAGATCGAAGCAAAGGAGTTTCAGAAAACTGAACTCAAATAGTTCTATCTTTAACACCTATCCTAAAACCAATGAGTATATTATAGAAGAAGTTGCAATGACACACAGGCAGTGGATCAAGAAACCTGAAGTAATTAGAGATGAAATTGTGTATTTCTTATGTTTTTGTTGTTGTAAAGAACTATTTACAATGTTACAATGTTGCTATTTACTTCTAATTCATACCTATAGCCCTATGTTGAATATAATTATATGTTATATTTGTTACCAAATAAAAACACCCCTTTGTAAAATCAGTGACTATTAGGCTATTATTATTTACGTATATTGTAACATTTGTTAAGAAAGGTGCTATATGCGTTTATTAATTATTTTTATTATTATTCATCCAGATCCATTAACTTTACCGCTTATCCTGTACAGGGTCACCCCCCCGTGGGTACAGGATAAGCGGTAAAGTTAATGGATGGATGGATGGATTATTCATCCATCCATTAACTTTACCGCTTATCCTGTACAGGACACAGGGCGAGAGGCGGGGTACACCCTGGACAGGTCGCCAGTCTATCTATAATAATAATAATAATAATAATAATAATAATAATAATAATAATAATAAGAATAAAAAAAAGAATAATATTAATAATAATAACAAAAGGTAACATACGTCGGTTTCACCTGGCCAATCATAATAAACTATCCAATCTAACCAATGGTTAAACAGCTTTAAAAAAAATAGGCGGGCATTTATTTTTTCAACAAACCAATCAGAATCTAGGCACCATATTGAATTTTGCTCCCTAGTTTGTTACGGTAGATGGAAGTTTCGTGGTTGTCAAGTGCTAATTTTCGCCCTTTAGCCTTTGTATGGAAATATAATTAGGTGGTATTCAACACGAAGACATATAACCTCGTCAAAAATGAATTTAAGAGAAATAAAAAAGCTGAAGGTGGCGGATTTACGAATACAACTGAAAAAGCTCGGACTAAACACCAAGGGACTCAAGGGCGAACTTATTGGCCGCTTGTGGTCAGCATGTGAAGCTGGATTGCACGAAACACAAGCAGGTACTGGTAGTAATGCTCAAAATAACCAAGAAGTTCCCGACTGCATAGAAGTAAAAACACAAAACGAGAGTTTATACCCGGAACCAAATATAACTATAGAAACAGAGTTCCCGTTGTCTATAGAAAATGTCGAAGCGCATGATAAGGAAGAAGAAACAGTTTTGGCTAACGTCGATGGGCATGCACCAGATGCCACCTCGTCTCTGCCCGTGGAAACCCATGTCAGTTTCCACAGAGAAGTTGCGGTTGCACCATCATTCTCAGAAATTGTTGGAGCCTGTCAGCCTTACAACTCAAGTAAATTCACGGACTCTAGCACACAGACAGAGTCCGAAGTTAATTTACCGACCACGGGTGAATTATCTGTAGACACTACGCTGTGTGAAGTATTGGAAGGCAGGAACACTGATCTCGCAATAAGTAACAAGCTGAGTGGCATCGACTCAGACTCTAACAGAGAGACCCAGAGTTGCAAGCACACAGGTAAACGTAAAACACCTTTTAACGTTAGATGTGTTACAGTCATTGGCATAGCTGTTGACTTGAACTGACTCCATAATTGGCTGGGTGCAAGGGATACCCACATTTTGGACCGTTTGACTCTTAAATCCTACATATCTTAATAATTTACCGAATGGTGAACTTTTCAGCAAAATATGGGTTGTATTAACCAATACCAACTGGTTATATTAAGTGATCTTTCTTTGTCCTGACAGAATCTGGGACAGATTCCCAGAAATTGAATGGAGAAATAGGAGATGAAGAGGATCAGAGCAGGCCTGTTTTACTTGAAGAAATGGGAAGAGGCAGGGCTTACTATGAGTTCAAAGAGGATATACGCTACAAAAGGTACTGAACACTAGACAAGGGGCTTCCTTTTACATGTAGTGTAGCATATTCTGTTTACTATACGGAAGATACTAAAGTTTAATTTCGGAATTAGGTAATGGCAGAAAACTAGGCCAGCATAAACCTATATTCTTTCTATCAATTTTTATATGATTTTTAAATCAATGATCTCCAGTCTGTCTGTAACTCTCTTACACTTTTTCTGTCTATCCCGATACAGAGCCAAAAAGCCACAGCCTCAGCCAGAGCCATCTATGGTAGATGATGAGGAGGAGGAGGATGAGGAGCGGGTCAGACTAGATCCTTGTGAGTTTTGAGAATAAAACGGGTGCTGTGCACCTAACATCTCTGGAGTATGGTAAAACAACTACTAAAGAATCCTGTCTCTTACACATTTCGGGAAAAAGGTGTGAACGTGTGTTATGGGAATTGTCCTGCTGTAATTAAGACCAAAGACAGGCCTTTGAAATGGCTGATCAATAATTAACATGCGTAAAGAACTTAATGCTAAAGGCCCTAAAATTCTGTTAGAAACGTGTGGTTAATATCATCATCAAACATGATACTTGGAATTCATGCTGATTCATGTACTTTGTCTCATCATTGGGTGGCCATAGCAGCTTTGCACAACATATTCACAGAAGAGAGCAAATCGTTATTACAGATGATGTTAAAGAACACAATACAATGAAAGGGCATCCGTTTACAGTCTCTTGACACAGAAATATAAATGTAAGAATTGTAAGAATATAATAATTCTATCACACGTGCAATTCATTGCAATTGTGATCCACAGATGCCTGTGATCTCCACTTTGTACACGGCCCCGATGGTTGCAGTGGCCAGCCTCGGTTCTGGGCCCGCTTCCCCCTGTTGTGGTCGGGGTGCAGGCTGAGCCATGGGGCAAGGAGGGGTAGGGTGGGCTTCGAAGTGAGGTTGGAGGGCAAGCTCCTGGCACTGGGGCTGGGGGCGCAATCAGAGGTGGACAGAGACACAGAGCCCTACGGCCTTAGAGTGGGCTGGTCGGTGGGCAGCTCCAGTCTGCAGCTGGGTAAGATAGCTCTATTTTATTATACCACGATCTGGGTAGTGAGTTACAAAGCACTGGATTAACTTCTTCCATTCTCGGTTCTCTCACATACACTTTCAAGACATTAAAAGTAATGTATATTACTTTCATAAATTTTTCTTAGGTGAGGATGAAATGTCCTATGGTTATGATGGGAATGGCAGTAAAGTGACTGCTGGGAAGGAAGAGACGTATGGAGAGGCCTTCTCAGAAAGTGACATCATTGGCTGTTATGTTGTAGGTTTCATTTAAATTATTTATACATGCTGAATGTAGTACAATAAAACATCCTATAATTTAGTTTTTCAATGTATCCACAGTCTTTCTCTGAAAATGGTTCTGCTCAGCTCTCCTTCTGTAAAAATGGTCGGCCTTTGGGGACAGCGTTTCAGCTCAGCCCCTCAGTGCTCCGAGCGCGCACACTCTACCCCCATGTCCTCTGTAAGAACTGTATGGTCCGACTCCACCTGGACCCCACTGCCCCTCCTTGGTATCACAGCCCCCCAGGGTACACCCCCATAGCTGCCCTGCCAGCGAGAGATAGACCTCGTTCACTGCTGCCTCCTACTTCCAAAAAGCACTGCGAGGTAAACAAATTCAGGTTGTCATCATGAGGATCCTGTTCTAAGCAAGGTCCTCCTGTCTCAAATTACAACATTGAACATCCTGCCGTAACTTGACTCCATCTGTTTAAGCTTCTATTTTGCTTGATGCTTTTTATCCTCTCTGGTTGTCTGTAGGTGGTGATGATGGTGGGTCTACCTGGAGCTGGCAAGAGCCACTGGGCCAGAACCTACATGAAGAGGCACCCAGAGAAGCACTTTACCCTGCTGGGCACCACAGCTCTGCTCGCTTCCATGAGGGTTCGTCACCGTCACACATGCCTCCTTCAGCATGGAGGTGTATACAATTGCATTCATAACTGTTCATTTATTGTGTGTTTAAGTCTCTCAAACTCAATAGTTTTATATGGGTACGTGCTCTGTCCTGTCCACAGGGTAAAGATTCGAAGGAACGCAGGCTCCAACAGGCCTCACAGTGTCTGACTGAACTGATCAAGATGGCCGCTAACAACCCACGCAACTACATTCTAGACCAGGTAGCTTCTGACACACGCAGATCACACTAGTCTACTCTGTACTTTCACAAAACTGATTTTTTAAGTTTGAGATTGATGTAAGAGCCTGTGACTACACCAATGCTAAGCAACTTTCCAAAGTGAAACTTTCCAAAATAAAAAATTTGACAATGCAAAAACCAATGTCCGTTTCACTATAGGTAAGTCCCCTTTCTACATAAAATTCCCTATTTTCACTTCTTCCACAGCCCAACGTGCACCACTCTGCACGGCACCATAAGCTGCTGCTCTTTGAGGGCTTCCTTCGGCGTGCCGTTGTGGTGTTCCCTGCAACAGAAGAGTGGCGGAGGCGGCTTGAAGAGCGGCAGCGACAGGAGTCAGAGGAGATCCCTACCACCGCCCTCCTCAAACTCCAAGGTCAGAGATGTATACAGCTGTAGACCAGTATGTGAATAGGACCGATTCTATTTAGCTTGTATTTCTGAAATCCCAGTCAGGTATGTTTTGGGACTGCTCTCTTATTGCATTGACTATCCTCTGTGCTCATATTATACATATGTATTGTATGCTTTCATACATAGTCTATGTTAATTGTTGCAAAAAAGGTGCAGAAGTACTGATCTATTGGTGTCTTCATCTCCCTCAGTGAGCTGCAGTTTTCCAGAGCAGCACGGTGAGATGTTGGATGAGGTGGAATATGCTGAGCTGCCCCAGGACAAAGCACACACTCTCCTGCAGGAGTACAAGGACGCAGCGCACCGACTTCTGCCCCCTGCCCCTAGGCGACAGAGGAGGAAAACCCCAGCCAACCACAAAAGGCCAGCCCCATATGTTGTCCTTAATACCCATGTTGGCCAATGGGATGGTCGAAAAGGTAAAGTGGACATAAATACTTTTCTTCAAATACTTTTCTCCAGTCCTGTAGGTACAGTTTGACGTTCTTTTATAGGGGGGAATTATGGAAGATTAAACCAGCAACTGTGTGGCTACCAACCAAACTGGGAGTTTCAACCAAGATATGTAAGTGGCCTTCAAATTATACTACACTGGTACACTGTAGCTAAGACTAGTTGAAATGACTAACAATGACAGAATGAAACATCTTATAGCTCTCACATTCTCTTGCGCTCTCTTTTCAGTGGGACCAAAATATTCAAGGCCAAGGGTACTACAGCAACAGAGGTTTTGGCTGTAGTAGTTACCACGGCTACTGGTAAACTTTAAAGTGTGTTTAGTCAGATAAGAGTCAATCCAATCTGAGGATTTCTGACTGCACTATTTCAAGCAATTAAGATTCGAATTCTAATGCTGTCCAGACAGAAGTTGATTGCAATTAGTTTCAAACTTGAACATGTTAAAGGAACAATAATCATAAAATAATTAATACAGGGGTTGCTGGACAATTTCCATGAAAATTCAATTAGACCTTTTAAAATTCTACGTCATGAAATGCATTTTAAATTCATACGACAAAATATTTTTCAAAACATGAGTTCTGATAAATGTACTTTAATACAAGTAAAAAAATAAATGTGGTCAGTTTTGGTACCTTCTATTAAAAAGACAATATGCCTTTGTTGAAACACCTCTGTTTATTTAATTATGTTGAAACTTGGTCCGTAGAAACACCTGTGTCTGATCAGCTGGATCTGTTTTTCTCTAGGTCAGGCTTCACTAGTTGATAGAGCAGCACTGCTCCCTTGGCGGACGGACATAACTCTGACCACAAGGGGGTGTTCTTGTCAAGCCGAAGAATCTCCTTCAATAGGAGATCGAGGGTTAACCATTTTATGGTTGGGTTAACTGAACATAACAATATTTAGTTTTAAAAGGCATTAACTGTAAATATACAGTACCAGTCATACGTTTGGACATACTTTCTCATTGCAGTGAATGGGAAAGCGTGTCCAAACCTTTGGCTGGTACTGTATATATTTTTGTTACTACATTATTTACAACAGAGAGGTATTGTTGCACCTAAGACAGAGAATACTCAACCAAGCAGAAGCAAACATACCGTTCTGCTGAGGAACACAATGTCAGTGGACTCATGGGCCTCGGCTCCTCCACTCCAATACAGCTTTTGAATGTCTGCTGTGCTCAGCGAACAGCTAGATAAACACACAGATTCACCGGTTTGAGCTAACAGTAAACCAATAGAGACCTGGCTTGAATTCTTGATGTATTGATTGCCTGCACCTTTCCTCTGGTAAAAGTGACCAGGGATGGTTTGAAACTGGACAGCCCCAAAATTAGAATTTTGTCATGCCATGGAATACCTGATATAGAACTCTGCGCTGGGTCGGCCTGCACTGGTGTGGTTCAGAGCAATACCCATGAGCAATGGCTCTGCCAGGGAACTCAGCGGAACATTCACCTGTACAGAGAGAGCTAGAACGTGTGGCAGGCCCGTATTGATGTAATTTTATATTTCAAGTGGGTTACAGAAGAAACAACTTTCTTTAGCATCTGGCACTGCTTGGAAAAAGCACAGGCCATGTCGCTTGTAAAAAGATTGCAACGGGCGTTAAATAATTTCCTTAGTAGCCATTTACTAGACAGGAGCATAACATTGTGGAAGAGTAGTCTTACCTCATCTCTTATCTCAGCACACACAGAGGAGAACAGCTCCTTGACCACAGCCTGCTCTACCTGCTGTAGCATGGCCACGCTGATCTGCTCCTCACACACACCCTGCCCAAGCCCCTCACACACTGCCTGCAAGACCACGAGAATTGAGCGAAAGAACTGCCACAGTTAGTAGCCATTCAGTTTAATTTGCACAGGAACTATTGAAAATCAATTGCTATGAGCATTGAAGAGATTGTCAGTTCCTCTTCTCTTCCACTATTTAGTACCTTTGGTTCGGGGTGCCCACCTGGAATATCCAGCAACCCCTGCGCCTCTGCCACCCTCTGGCTCCTCCTGATTAATACCACCTGTCCGTCACTCGTACACAAAATCCCGCCCACCCCCAGCGGCTGAGCAAGTAGCGCCAGAGGATCCTCAAAGTCCAACTCTCCGCGCCTACGCAGCTCCTCAGCTCTTCCCGACCAGTTGGTGCCAAGGAAGTCTTTATAGCAAGTAAGGCCAAGGCGCAGAGTCAAAACCGGACTGGACTCCACGCTCGCAATGTTTCTATCAGGGCAATGGTCTGCAGAATTCATGCCCCCAACTGCACACTTCCAAGAAGTTTGAGAAGGTTTAAGCAATATATTCTCTTTCTTTTCACTGTCAGCATAATGTTTACTGTCTAAGCAAACAGGAAGTGTGGAGATACTCAGATCTGTATTAGGAAAATTTAATTCATTGCCCAGAGTTCTCTTTATTTTCCCCTCAGTATCTCCAGCAGCGTCCATACAGGGATGCTGAAGTAAGTCTAAAGGTGTGGCCGAGTGAGGGTACTCGGGGGATGTCAAGGTGAAAGAGTGCAGTCGAAATTTGGCCCCGTTGAAAAGCCATGGTTCTTTGGATGTCCTGTCTATCCATACTTCCTCTATTTGGCACTCCAGAGCTGTCTCTGTCTTGCGGTTAAACCTGAGAAAATAAAAAGAGGTTGAGGAAGAGCTGTATAACATTTTATGGAATAGAAGATTTTTGAAAACATGAAAAAGATCATAAGCACCATAGGTGTTGTGTTAAAGACCCTCTTAAGCCATATTTTTGTCAGGGTTAAGTTACCTCTCTGAGACCTCCACATGCACCTGAGACACATGTAGCCCCCGCCAGTCAGCACAGTGCAGAAGAACTGATACCTCAGGGTCCATGTTGACCTAAGAGATAACCAAAAAGCTCAAAGTTTGATTATGGCTGTGTTGAGTTGAATTAAATTTACTAGGCTGAAAGATCATTGATCGGTCTCTCGAGTTTGCGACTTCTGTCACGTGTCAAAACCCGGAAGTAGGGAGAGTGTGTGTTTGATAATTAGTCCTAACGCTAGCTAACTGATAATTATAACATTAAATACAATTTGTTATTTTCCCTAGTTCACTATTATGTTTCCGAAACACATATACAAGTGAGAACTGCAAAAACTAAACAAATAGATACAATCTAGAATCCAAATGACAGTTAAGGTCGTTAGCTGGAAAGCTAGCTATGCTTCCGAAAACTGATGTGATGATTCATTAATCATAATCATTAATATTAGTCATCTATCACATCAGTTTTTTTAATGTCAAAATTTACCGAACAAATTGATAGTAAGCTATATTATTAGCTGGGTCATGTCCTGACTCCTGTTTTGCGCAGGATAAATGTTCTTACCTTGAAGGCTTTCACGATTTCTTCTAGTTTAGTTACGGTTGCTACACTTTAAAACTGATTAAAAGACGGGAAGTTTTATTTTAGCAAAGTCATTTGAAAACTCTAGAGGTTATAGACCGACAAATTAAACAATTGAAACAGTATAAAAACATAGAGAATGATTCGGGGCATCCCATCATCATCAGCACCGCCCACGTCAGATTTGAGCTAGCAATACAATAGCATAAATAGCCTAAATTAATTATTGGTATAATATTTTACAAGTTGTGTAACTAATAATATACTTGTTTGCAAAAATATCCCTGTCCTTCACGTAATCATCGATTTAGCTGACGCAGCTACCTACTTCAAACTGAGTGAAGTAAAGAAAAAGTAAGGTCTTTCCTTCTTCACTAACTTAAGTTTGTAACCCCAGTAACATGAATAATCGAACAGTCGATTGCTCTTGTCTTGATCGTCTGGCGCACATTCTATTATAAACTGATTGTTTGATTCAAGCTTCTGCGTGCCGAATGGTGTGTTCAACAGATGTGTGTGTAGATATTTAAAAAATATGTGAATATAGACATATATTTCAGTTTGTAAACCAACCTGAGTAAATTACTTTACACTTACATTACCCCTCTAAGGTAATACATATACAGATAGACATACAGATCAGATGTCTTCTTCACAAACAGTTTACAAACTAAAACCAAACACCAAATCTAATTTAAACTTTGTACACTATCCATCATAGACCTAGAAGAATGGCATTACTGTTTGTGAAAACTATTGTCTGCATAAACAGTTTTGTTTTGTTGTTGTTTTTTTGTAAGAATCACAATCATCCCATTAATGACAATATGCTACTTTCCAATTTGCATTTCCCATTGAAGGAAAACATATCTGCATTGATAGGCTCCAGCCTATTTCGTCGACAGACCCAGAGCAAAAGAGACCTCAGTTGCGATTGACATCTGGACGCAAATGTGACATGGTTTGAGAGGGGAGGCCTACACTGGGATGGTGGTCTTCCAAAGTTTCAAGAACAGCTGTCCATCCGGTCTGTCCTGGATATACATATGGTTATGAATGCTGGCAAATGAAGAAAGACCTGGTCAGGCATCCCCGTGGTATCCCGCAAGTTAAAAACGTATATTCCTGCATGGAGCTGAAAGGCAGACTTTGAGAACTGGCTATTTGGTAAAGATGAAATAGGGGTCAACCCAACAATGTCATGACTGTTTACGTCAGATGCTCAGAGGTGGAAAGAGTACTGAAAAGTCCAACTAAAGTACAAGTAGTGTTACTTTAGTTAAAACTAAAAGAGTACAACTAAAGTTACAAGTCCATACAATTACTCAAGTAAAAGTAAATTTGCGTTACTAAAATGTAATTCTCTCAAAAATGCAGGCCTATAGTATGGAATTTTCTCTAAATAGATATGAATAGATCCAGCTCTCAGCTTAATTTTGAGACCAGCGAAATTGGTTGAACTTTGACAGGTTAAGCATTTTACATTGACTTATCATTTTGCCTTACAGAACGTTGGGAAAATGTCATAAGTTCCAATGGCTTTTTATAAAACAACCATCATATACCTCAACATATGTTAATATTTTTATGAAAATTATATTGTATAGGGCCTATACAAGAGAGGGCAGAGACTTGTCTTTTGAAATGACTGCATGCATGTTAAGCTGGAGCTCATAAACCAATTTACGAAATCATGCCGTTTACCAATGATTCTATAATGAATCTGTTCACAATCAAAGACACATGGATTCTTGTTTTAAACTTACAGTATTCTTGCATGCAGCTGCATAGCTGAAATGCAGAATTGGAGAACTGTTTATTTGGTAGAGATCAACAAAACTCAAATGTGGGTCAACAATGTTATGACTGTTGTATGTTTTAAGCCTGGGTTTTCCTCCTTGTGAAAACCTAATTTTTGTTCTCTAGTTCCTCCACCTCCAGCATCACTTTTTTGTACTTGTCTCGAGTTCTAATGTCCCCTCTTTAAGGCCTCACACTGTCTGCTCCAACCTCAAACAAAGAGAACAAAAAAATACGCTTTAACATTTAAGTATTCATCTTTTGCAAGGCTCACTTGAAGAGTGTAGTCCTGTGGATGAGGGCCTCCTCCAATCTTCCTCGCGTCTTTTTTTCTGTTGGATGCAAGCAATTTCAGAGCAATTTCATTGTATAGGTCTTTGTATAGCGATATCACCCTTAAAAGTTACTAGATCAATCTGTTGGAGATTATTTTGGTGACCCCTGCCGTTGCTTAGTGTAATTATTTTTCATAATCGTCGCAAAGAAGACGTGCAGAATGCTAGTGCCTGGTCACTGAACATATTGATAACACGTTCATATAAAAAAGTTACGCAACGACTCTTTTACGTGAACGCGCTAGCTAGAAAGGTAACCACCATTGATTTTACTGCAAGACTCTAACCAAGAACAAAGCTATGCCAAGCATCTCCTAGCATTTCTGCAAGACTAATTGTCTTAATAGGGACACTTGACTTGGCACGTGTATGTTATAAGCCAGCTATTCTGCTGTCGTGCCAGGCATTAATAACAACGTTATAAAGTAATTTATATTGTTAGCGCAAAAAAAAGTATTTGATGGAGGTAAACCAGTAACAAGACTACTAGAAACAACTATCTATGTTTCTCTCTTTTTACTGCTGCAGGAGCCACTCAACACGTGGCTAATTACTATGCTGTCTTAATAGGGACATCAAGCTTATCAATAAAAAGAAACTGACTTGGCACGCTAGCCACATGCTAACCGCTTAATTTCACTATTTTGACCTGTGCGTATTTGTTTTTGGAGGAGCTAGATCGGTCGATTATTTGAGACGTCACTGTAGTCCACAACTACGTTATTTCACCTTTCCAACGCTGTGTCTGTAGTTTTACTTCTGATGGGAGCGCTTCTTTAGTGCGTAGCCAGCTCTTTCGCAAGTGCGTAATACTACCGGTAGATTGCAGGAGCGCCTATCTATTGCGCATGACGACTGTACATCGGGATCGTCGGATTTTGCGTGGATACGTATAGCACTCGGCTTAGTCTAACCCTTCTCTATTGCTTAAGACGATCCTACATTTATTTAAAAAATTGCAACTTTGTGGGAAAGATTCGCTATCACGTCCACGTTTTTGTTATTTCACCATTGCTGCTAATGTCAGTGGCAGTGACATCATGGCATTTCGAAGACCCATGTCTGACAAAGAATTGCTAGAGTTGTTTGACCATCTTCATGAGCAGGACAACTCCGGAGATGAGGGGAAAAAGTTCTGCGCCTGACAGCGTACTTGGAAGAGGCGTACTCCGAGGGGATGTGCATGGACATGATTGAGTGGCTGCACACTACTGCAGCCATAGTTGTTAGGTTAGGGCCCGAAAGCATGATAGGAGGACTGCATGAAATTATTTGTAAAACATTTCCGGGGGGGGGGGGGGGGGTGTAATTAAAGTTATCTGTTGGTAGTCAGCATTTTACCAGCTGGCTAACGGGGCACTGGTAAAGTATACGTGTATTACAAATGATGTTCGATGTTTGGAGGTATCATTATCAGTAATAGATTTTTCTCTTTTTTCTAACAGGTAAAACCAGCAGCGGCTGTGGCTCATCACCCAACACTGTCACTGCAGGTTTGAACACAGGGTCCCCCACAGCAGCGCCTATCCAAGGCCAAATAAAAAAATAGAAAAATAATTACCTTTCTGAATTTCAAACAAGCTGTTAAATGATAGATAGTAGAGCACTATTATTGCTGAAAAAGAGGATTTGGTAAAGAGGATTAGAGTAGGTGTATCACAAATCGCAGGGCCATGGATAGGTGTTTGGGTTCTTGGGTACCATTCATAATTAAGGTATGCAAATGAATGAATTTTTTACATTATTATATCGAAAAAAAGTCATTTATGACAAATACTTGTACTGCAATAAGTTATTTGAGTGAAATGGAAGAATTTGGAGAAGGTAAGATTTTGATAGATTTGGGCACATTGGGTCCCGTTTTGGATACATAAAGGGACGCCTATACCATTCTATAGAAAAAAACTCATAAAATGAGATAGCATTTATATATCAGCTTCATTTTTTGTGTGCAGGTAGCCATCAAGATGTAGCACCAACTGAGAGTGTATTTAAATCAATATTCACATATGCACACCTTATGTGGCTTTGTAACTAAAATAATTATATGCGTTTTTAGTTTTTTTCTGTATTTGTTTTGTGGCATTTGTGTAACCTATGCACAACTCAACCTTAAATAAAATTCAACTCAGATACAAAATGGTACAAGTGACCTTTTAATTTGAAGCCATTAACCATGTTTGTAAAAGGTATACATTTTGAGATAAAGGGCTGTAGTAAAAACAGTGTAAATGGGCGGGATTTTGCTTAAAAACCCCCTGTGGTAAGAGGCCTTGATAAAATGCCAGAGTGACACCATGTATTCCACAAACAATAGACTGCCTCAAGCAGGACTGTGTATTGTACAATTATTTATTGTTATGGAAGCATAGAGGCCTTTTCAGCCAAGATAAGCAAAACTGTTATATATACTTAGCATATATACATCTACTTTATACACAAGTAACGAATTTCATATCTGAATATCTCTTCAATCGCTCCTTTTGCTCCCTCAACTAAGCCAGCGAAAAAAACGTAGGTCGTAATAATAATTATTATTTAATAATAATCAAGCCAGTAGTGTCAGTGTTAGCTAGCTTGTTGGAAGGCAGCGTTGAAAAAAATTGTTTCACCGCGAATCATCCCTAGTATATGTATGTATCGTGCTGGCCGTGTCTAATTTTCGATGCTGGACGTTACGCTACTTAAATATCACTGATTGCCAGTGCATACCATACAAAAATAAAAAAAATGCCTATCTGTTCATTGTGTGTGTTTTACGTGCCTATTGTCGTATTCGTAGAACTGGCTATGCCAGCCAGCGAGTATGGCAGTGCGCTAAATAAAGTCAGTCACCAGTCTGACTGAACAGAGGGAAGTCAAGACACTTATGTAACAACACCTCTCTCTGGGTTGTTTGTTATGAAACGGAGATACTGCAATATTGTTGGTAGCTATGTTTCTGTGATATTTATCAGAACTTTCTTTACATCCAATGTTTGTTTATGTTAGTCAGATTAAAAAAACATAAACAACATTAAACGTTTGCCAAGTTAACTGCTAACTGCACATATCTGCTGAACTCTGCTAGTTAGCTAGCTAATAGCTAAGCTAAGGCACATTATGTTCAGCAGTTTGTTCTACCTTAGCTGTTCAGACAAACTGAAATAATATACATTTCATGTTCAATGTCTGTTTGACCAATACTATACATTGTGTATTATATGCTTCTTTTTGGAACTGCCTGTGGCTGTGCCATATCAAGTCGAGATTGTTGGCGAACTCATTGAATTTCTGAATGAGCTAGCTCTAATAAACTGCATTTACTAAAGACAGTATTTGCACTGGAATGAACTATTATTATTGCTAGTTTAATTATTATTATAGTTTGTCTATACTTCTACCTCTAGTTTGCAATGCAATACATTTGAATAGACAAATGGAAAATAAGAATCGACTCCGGTCCTAACAGCTCTGTTTCACTTTTTGCCATTGTAAAAATGTGTTACCGTTCTGATTGTATCACGTGTCCTTTGTTTAAATGACAGGTATTGTTGATCTTGCAGAATTGCTGACCAATTCCTTTTCAACGTAATCCCTGTAAATCGTAGATGGTCTAATGCACTGTTCAAATAGCAGTTTGCACAGAACCTCTAATTACCTTTCTTTAATCAGTCAGTTAATTTGGTTTCAATCTTATCTCTACCCATCTCATATTTGTTTTTGAAACTGTAGGGTCAGTTTTACATCATGCAGTTGGAAGCCCAGCTACGCCTTTGTCAGAGCTGCCTGTGGTGCTACAAAAGTGGACAGCGTCTATTCTCCCAGAGTTCTATTCACAGGTACACAATGTTACCATGTACATTCAGTCCCCTGTACACGTACAGTACTGGTTATTCATTTGTGTTTGTGTGTGAGCCAACTCTAACCCAACTACATACTGTGTGTGAAAGAGAGGTGACTCTACACTACAGGTAATCTGAACTGGTTGACTCATTGACTCATTTGGTGTTGTTGCAGAGCTGCAGTGAACTACTATGAGCTCCTAGGAGTCAAACCGGATGCCACCATAGAAGAAATAAAGAATGCATTTTTTGACAAATCCAAAAAGGTATGGGTACCTCATGTTATATATATAATATGATTGAAGCTACGCAACATATTACTCTAAGCCAGTCGTTTCTCTCTGTGTCCACATGGGCGCGCTCTTTCAGAGTATATACATACGTTTTTTTAAAGAATATACATTTTCCTACTGTGTGCTGTTAGTCTATACAAAATACCGTTTGTTTTGACTTGTGGATGGGAGAGCAAAATATATATTAACAGCAGTGAATCTTTAAAAATCTGATGATTCTTGTGTGTCGAAGAGTGAATAGGGCATTCCATTGTTTTATCATGAGACTGTTTTGTAAAGCTGTTTGCTGCACCCAACCACTGTGCTTTCTCTATCCCAGGTCCACCCAGACAGTGACCTATCAAACCCTGGTCTCCACAGCCAGTTTGTGAAGCTGAACGAGGCCTACAGCGTGTTGAGTAAAGAAAGGGCCAGGAAAGAATATGACCTGACCCTCAGAGAACCCTACAGAGGAGGACAGGCCTTCAGAACCACCTCCAGCTACACACATCATCCCAGGTACGCGCTCATGCACACACCACCATGGCACTATAGTTCATGTACACATAACAGGTTATATAGACGTTATTTTTGTTACGCTGGATTTTATATAATATTAAAATAGATATGATCAGATAAAAAAATGTTTTCACTCTAAAATAAATTGTAAAAAGTTTGAAATGGTTTGAGTATTGTATCCATCCTACATTTTTCCATCAGTGCTGAAGCTCAAGAGAGCATGCGTTACTGGGAGCAGTTCCGGCATTCACAGCCGCAGGAGTCTACAGCCGAGGAGTGGAATAGGAAGAGGAAGAGAAACTTCCGTCTGATGAGCTACTGCCTTATCACCATGGTTGTCAGCATTGGAGCTCACTTCGTGTTCTTCAGGTAAATGTGAAACGTGAGAAAAATGTTTTGCAGTATCATCATGGGTACATTGTTAGTTTAACTTCCCAGTCTGTAACAAATTATTTGGAACAATGTTTATTACTCAGTTGTTTCTAGAAATTCCTTTTCTCTGTGCTTTCCCGGCATTACAAAATACATGTTAATTAGCATTGATTCTCGGGCGATTACATGCTTCTTTGTCACGGCTACCTTCGGGTTTCCCCTGCATGACCTAGCTCAGTGCGTCAGTGTTGTTTCAAATTGATGTGTCTGTGTGTGGACACAGGTGCCACTGTTCTGGCACAGCTCCTAGACTTTTGAATCAGTGTTTTTACACATGGCGTTAACAGATTGTCTGTTGGTAGATGTTCACTGATCTGTGTGAATCACCATCCTAGAGACTTGTAAAACACAAGGAAACATCCCAAATTATGTTTACCTTATACCAGGGAATACTGTTTGTGTCTGTGTGTACCATTGTGTGTATGCATTTGCCCCCCTGCTGTTTTTCTTTATGTTCCCATCCTTGCCACATTTAATTGTTTCAGATATTGAAACAAACTCTGTACAGACAATTACAACCTGAATTAACAGAAAATACAGTTTTTAAATGATTATTTAATTTATTTAAGGAAAAAAGTACAAAAACACCCTGTGAAAAGGTAATTGGCCCCTTGCCTACCTTCCCTAATCGATCAATGAGCCAAATTTGATTGAAAATAAGATTATATTCGATTGCAGACACCCTAGTTGATTAGCCCTGTTCATATAAATATCAGTCCTGTTCTATTTAAACTTAAATAGAACATTTTAAGTATACTGAACGTGTCAACGTGCAACACACTATGCCAATGTTGAAAGAGATTCCAGTAGAGCTGAGACAAATATTTGTGGAGATCTATCAGTGTAAATAAAATTAAGTAAAATATCTTACTGTAACTGGTGGTTGTCTTTGTTCTTGCAGGAAACTGGAAGAGGTCCACAATAACTTCATGGATGAGAAAGACAGGGTGATCACAGAAATCTACCGAGAGTCCAAAGAGAGGGCCAGGTTTGTAAATAGAAAAAGCAATTAAACAATCACAGTTTACACAACTGTAGCTTTACCACAATGTACCCAACCAGCCTTGGCAAATTTGTGTCTGTAGTGTTGAATAATTTCAGGTTTCGCTTTAAAATGCACATTTTCTATGCAAAGCTTTAAAAATCAAGAATCTTTGTGGTTTTCCAGAGTAAATGGTTTTAAGAAGCAGACAGAGATTCTCCGACAGAAGCACGCGGAGTTCCTGGAGAAATACAAAATACGCGATGGAGGAGAAGACAAGTAGGATCTGCCAGCCTCCAAAAAAGAGTCCTTAGGAACAGTTTATGTCGCTTCAAAGTCCCAACTGACGCTTCTACTGAAGAAGGGACGGTTGCCAACCAAGATTGAATGTGTTCACACAGTAGATGGGTGCAATGACAGATGTATGGGCTTTTTAATGTAGGCCAAGGACTTAAAATGTATCTTGTAGACTCATTGCATTCTGCTTGTAGGGTATATGTGTTATTGTCTGTCACACCTGGAGGCACTGGTATACACGCTCCAATTTCAAAGTATTTGAACCACAAACATGGTTCAGTGGATGATCCAAAGAAATGCGGCTGGGTCCAGCATCTGTATGACCAATGGAAATCCTGGCATAGTTAGTGAACTGAGTTGATGTGATGACACCAGCATAGACTACTGTAAGTTTAGTGTCTTTGGTAGTCTTGACGGTTAACACTTTGATGATGGGTGTACGCCAAAAAAAACAGGTAGAGGGCGCTAATCACAACCTCATTGAACAAAAATGGGATTCAGTTTTTTATTATGCCTCCTGTGTGTAAAATCTTGAAATTTGTGAAAGTTATGAGTAGATCCACATACACAGACATAATGCATGTTTTTATATTGTATTATTTCTTATTCGAAAGAAATTCAACCGAATAATTATAAAGTGCAATGATGACTCTAAAAGGATATTGGCTCACAGATGATGAGGGTTGATTATTGAATATAGTAATACTGGAGATGGTTTTGGTTTGCAAAGTAATAGATACACCTGTGCATACTTACTGTATGATAAGCTATTTCTGCAGTTTAATGCAGAACTTGCTGCCTACATGTACCATAATGCCTTTTCATTGTTTTTGTGGATTGTGTTACTTATGGATTTCTGAATACCTGAGGTGCATTTTTATTGACAACTGATTAAACCTTCTAAAGATGACCTTAATCAACATACATTGATTGCCTTTGGCATTCTTGTCTTACTTGCTTTTTCCATCTTTTGAACCCAAGATGTGCTCATAGAAGAAAGTAGAGCATCGTCTTGGGCTCTGTGTCTAATGTATTACATCTCTCTGCTCTCTGTCCTAAGACGACAACTTGATTTTAAGATCACCCCCTACAGTTGGACTCTCCCTTTGAACTGGACTTGGTTTGGGTTTGGTCTTGCAGTGTTCTTTTCTCCCTATATCAGCAGACCCTCAGCTGAAACCCTCAGAAGGAGATAACAGTTTCCTGCATACCACCTTCACCCTCATGTAGCGTGTGAGTGCCCCCTTATAACCCAAACACACCACACTGACAGAGACTGGTTGAAGTGAGCACACACACAAACACGCAGTAAGAATGTTGGGATACAATTAAGTGGTTCATGGGAGAGGGAAAAAAACTGAAAACCAAATATGCTACTTTAAAGAGAAAATAATTTATGATGGCTTATAACCAAACATTTGAACAGCCTTCATATCTATCGAGTATTGTGGGACTTGGAGGAAAGTAGGTAAATCATTGACAGTGAATGACGAATTGTAAGGGGGCCGTATGGTACACCTGTATCCATGCAGTATGCGATGCGTTCGTCCCATTTTGAAAAAGTTGGCACTGCAACGGTTACGTGGAATCAGTGCTTCATATTGTGTTCTGAAGGACAAACGAAATGAGGAAACGACCAAAACCCAATATACTCTTGATAGTCTCGCATTTCCAACTACTGCTAACGACTGGTGCGCAATGGACCCGAATTTCCCGCTGTTAGAGGATATTGAAAGGCTTATTTATAAAGGGATAATAAGACTGAGGAGATGCGCCTTGACTAAAACGCCACCTTTTCACTGGAAGCAAAACGCGTTGAGTACATTGTAGACATAGCATAATTGGGTGGCACAGTGAAATCTCTGATGCAGGACGCTGGCGCTTTTTGGAACAATTATTATTAAATGTGATCGTATAGAGGATGTTTGCACAGAAGATTTCTGCCGGACCGAAAATGGATCTTTAGTCACGCCACCCCGCACCCCGGGACCATTTCATGAGATTTTGACCAATGAGCTGACGTTGCCCACGACCTATTCCTGTCAGTGGAAATATTGGGGACCATCACTGAAAGTTATAGCTCAATGAAATGACCATATCGAAACCTACGGGATTCAGGCCTGTCGAATGTGGTTTATACTGGCACTGTTTTTTGATAACTATTATTTGTTCTCAAATTGAAAGATCACTTTAGGATATTTTTTTTTATTCGATTTTTTTTATTAAACCTTTTGGGATTATTTTTATGTTAGTGGTGTTGCCTAAATCACAAAATACGGTTATAAGGATTGGTTTCTGTGGACTGTAGGTCAACACTTATACTAAGATTCAACAGTTTTGCTGCGAATATGTAATGTTATGATTGGGAGCACCTCTTTAAGTGTACTTGTCATTTGAGATGACGATGAGTGATACAAAGCACACTGGACAGCAAGTGGAATATTGCTTTTAATCAAGAAAAGAGAAAGGTGCAATTCACCAAGGCTTTTTGATTGGACCTTTGGCAGAACTGCACAATGGGGATTATGGTTCAAGTTATTCTAGGAATGTTTCAATTCCTCCTGCTCACAAGAATACCCACGTCGCACGCCAAGGTACGTATAAGCTATAAATCTGATGGGAGATGCATCTAATTGCTCATTAAAGAACATATAAAATACCAAAATATTAGCTTGCTTGCCTTATTTGACCCCCCTTCCCCTCACAAAACATGTTTGACGCAGGATACAGATCCAAACTGAATTATTTATTACCAACCTATACATACAGTATATACATATATATATATATATATATATATATATATATATATATATATATATATATATATATATATATATATATATATATACAATTATGAAAATAATTTTTCAGTTCCCCATCACATGTATGCTGTGGGGTTTACCCCCTAGGTCATTGACGCTTGCCACTTTAAAGGCTTACAGAATTTGGTTCAATAGATGCAACTCAACGGTCTTCCACAGACCAAGAAGATTAATATCAAAAGACTGGGTACAGTAACCCTCTGTTGACCAGCATGAACGAACCAATAGTGCATTGTCTATCATGTCTATCTGTGTAATGACAGAGCTCAACTCCCTCTTTCTATTGCTCTCTTTACGTCTCTCTCTCTCTCTCTCTCTCTCTCGCTCTCTCTCTCTCTCTCACACACACACACGCACACACACACATGCAAACATAGAACTATATTTTGTATTTATGTATGTTATTTCTATGCAGAACAACATGCATTTGGGTTTGCCTTTGTCTTTGACATTGTAAAACTCTTGACTATAATCCATCATGATATTGGTCGCAGTAATCTTGGGATAATTTCCAATTGTATCATGGTGATATAGTAGTTGATTTTCACTACTTCCAACAGTATATCAACATTATTTAACGGTCTATGAAACTTTCTGTCATTGAAGCAGTTGCGTTGTATGGAACCACATAAACTTCATCTCTCATCTAAAGTGATCTCACTCTCCCTCTTTTATGCACACAAACGCAAAAACACCCACAGTAGCAAGCACACAATAGCTGAAAGGCCCTAGATTGGTCCATCTGCAGCCTGTCCTAAGGGAGTTACTGGCTGCAAAGGGTGTGAGTCTGGTGACAAACGGCACCATTGCAGATGGTGGTGGTACTTTTGAGATAGTGAGGCTATGGGATGATTGCATGTGTGTGTGGGTGTCTGTGCATGAGTGCAGATTTCTAGCTCCCATGCAATAATGGGCGTTGAATATTTTTCCACCTTTCACAAATTGTGATAGGTATTATGGTTACAATTCTTGAAAAATAATTAAAACTTACATTATCCTTTCTAGAGATTTTGTACTAGAAGCCACATGCAATGCTTTGGTTAACAGTTTGAACAATGCACACTCCAAGCTTCAAGTCCCACTGAAAACAGATGTTTCTTAATGGACCTGTATATACATACAACGTATATAGTAGTTCAATATTTTAAGTAAACTTTACAAACATGAGGATTTTCACAAAATGGCTACAGTGCAAGCTGAACTCTGAGAATCAATGTGGGACATGCCAGACAGAAGCTGCAGTGGGGGCGGGGCGGGCAAAGGGGGGCAATTGGGCAAAGTCTACATTCTCTCAACAGTGGCCTTGGTCCTTACACACCACTGAATAATGACCTACGCGCTGCGTATGTGCATACGTGTGTGTGTTTGTTTGTTGGTGTGAATAGTATATTTACCCTTTGTAACTTTTTACTGGGTATATGATTGTCATAGATTTTTAGTGTAAAGTGCAGGATTCACTTTAGTTGCTTTGGGTGTTATTAAAGATAATGATACGCTTCTTTGATCAATTGTATTCAAAAGAAGTAACCCTCTTCTCTCTCTCTCTCTCTCTCTCTCTCTCTCTCTCTCTCTCTCTCTCTCTCTCTCTCTCTCTCTCTCTCACACACACACTGTCTCACCGTTCGCTCTGTTCAGCTCGCTCACTGGAGACCGGCAGACTACCCCAAATCCAGGGAAGGCAGAGAAGGTTGGTGCTACCGCCTCTGTACCTCAAGACCTCCCACTACACTCCCCGCTCATATATTGGATAGACACAGATTAATTTCTTGTCCTCTTCTCTTTCCTTGCCTCCCTCCTCTCTCACTCTCCCTCCCTACTCCAGTGCGTCGCTGGCTGGAGGTATATTCCAGGAGTGGCTGCGAGCCACGTGACACAATGGTGGAGGTTTGGCGGGAGTTGCCGTCGGAGACACACCATCTTTTCGTCCCGTCCTGCGTGTCTGTCAGGCGCTGCGGAGGCTGTTGTGCCGACGAGGCCCTGGAGTGTGTCCCTTCTCTCACACACACAGTCACCATGGAGGTACACATCCACCATAAAAAACACACAATTCAAAAACATACACTGACCAGATAACAAAAACACACTCGTGTCTGAACTTTATCACCACACTTGTATTTGTAATTCAAAAGCTTCAGAAGTGAAATAAATTCTATCCACAGCTTATGAGGACCTCATTCATGAAACATGAGCTTGTCGTGTTGCCCTTTGTGGAGCACAGCCAGTGTGAGTGCAGGTGAGCGCTAGCACAAACACACACACACACACACACACACACACACACACACACACACACACACACACACACACACACACACACACACACACACACACACACACACCTTCAATGTATATCTGTGTGCAGGCACATTGAAAGACACCAACCATGAACTAAAAATTGCTGGTTGTTTGTCATCAGAGCACTGAGTAAAGTTAAGGCAATGTTCTCTCTTTGTACAGGCTAAAAGAGGACGTCCAGCCATCCCCTGCAAGGTACATCATTGTATATTTTGTAGGACAAAAGTTTATTTGAGGTCATCTGTGTGTGTGCGCGTGTTTGCTTGTGTGTGTTCAAGAGAGAGAGTGTGTTTGTGTGTGTACCCGCGCCCCACAGGGTGCTGGCATCTGTTTGAATCTTGCCTAATGTCTCAGGAGGCGGTTCAGATCCTGTGGTCTCCATAGAGACACATTATCTCGTGCGCCTGGTGCTCCCTGTCTGATAGACAGAGCACAGTCATGCATCCCTCGGAACAATATTCTTCAGTGGCACTCCTTGGAATAGAACAGGCACATTAGTACTGTCCTTTCGCTGGTATCAGGTGTTGTGTTAGAGCCAATTTCGTCTTGGCAATCTGAGAACTTGTTTTGTTCGCATATAAGACTGTTGATGAAAATGCTATTTCCTTAAATTGTTTTTGTAATAATTGATATTTGGAAGTGTAATCAGTAAATATTGGAAGGGTGTTGCCGAACATAGAACGGTTGTCATTTTGGATGTCTGTAATCAGTTTGTCTGTGTCGACAGCAATCGTTTCCTCTAGTCCCCATAGGGCTGAGGGGGAAGAGGCTAAAGCCGCCTCGCCTGTTGGATCACATGGGCATGCTGTCTAAACCCCCAGCCACCTCTTGCACCTCTGACCCAGTGACAGAGCTCCTAGCTGGCCTGAGACCAGCATAGCTAGGCCGGGTGGTAGTCGGAGACTTCCGAGAAAGACAGAGAATGACTGAGAGAGAGGGGCTTAAAGGAAGGAAAGAGTTAACGAAAGTTACAATGCAGGATGTAATAATAGAAAAAAGATGGGCTTATAGATGTAACTGTGAAAAGGAAAAGTGAGAACATGTAAGTGCAAAAGGGTTCCAATAAAACAGCGAGAACAGGGGAAGAGATCTGCTTTTCTTTTAGTTTTCCTGGTATTTGAATTAGGCCACCAGACCGTAAGGAGAACTATAAACAGTCTAAGTGGAACAAATACAAATCAAATCACAAAGCCTATGATCTTGTGTTGTGTGACTTTAGACCTCTGTTTTTGATTCCCAGACCTGATCCGATGCCCAGAAGAAAAGACAGGAACAAGAAAAGGGGCAAATCCAAGCGGAAGAAAAATAGGACCATCAAAACGACGTAGGGTTCCAATGCACCTCATAAACACAAACATTAGCTTGGCTATCATATCTGCATCGATCCCTTCATTATGATCAGGGCACAGCTGTAAATGTTGTAATTTGTGCATATACCTGCATACCCCAAGCATGATTCCCAGCACACTAAAAGATGAAAAAACTTGAAAGAATTCCTCCTTTTTCCTCTTTTCATCCTCTTCATCGCTTTGCAGTCAGTTACTTCCGCCCTTAGAGGTCTAAGTTCACTCAGTTTGGCCACGGCGTCTCCCCGGGCCATCCATCACTCTGACCGGCGGCCATTCACGCCGTGGCAGGTGTGAAATTTCCTAATTGGCACCCATCAACCACCTCTTTTCTGGGTGCCAGCCCAGGGGCGCGGCCACTCTGGGCCCAAACAAAGATGGCCCCTTCTCTGCTTCATTAAGTCACTTCATTAAGGCCAGTGCCGGCCTCTCGGGATGCCCCAGTTAACTCAGCCATGGACTGGACTCAGTGACACGGGCTGTCCCGTTGGTTCCAGTCCCAGTCCTAGACCCAGTGGCTCTAGCCCGTGTGGTGGGGGCTGTCTGTTCCCACTCTCTGCCATAGAATCACTGTTCCCTTTGGGAGGATGTAACTACCAATCATGAAGGCATCAAAGGCCTCAAAGGCAGCCAATGGCACAGCCTAGAGCTGACACTGAGGGCTGCTCCACAGATGGGAGAAGGGTATGGACAGAGTGTAATGGGTCTTAGGCTGCATGATCATTGTATAGTGACAGGGCTTTTACATGAAAAAAACGTTTTCCTCTCAAACAGTGATGGCTCCATTTTCAAATTGCAACAGGTTTTACTGGGAAATGCTGGAATTCCGTTCTCATAGAGAGATATTATTGTTAAGCTTAGACCTGTTTGACTGTTTGGTTGAATGACTACCATAAACGGGCACCAAATTTATCCTTCCAGACCCCCCAACCTTCCCACTCCTCCTCCCTCCCCACCGTCTCCGTCACCAGGCCCTCGGTGTCCCATCTGCCCTGGGAGGAAGTGGACACTGGAGGTGAAGTCATGTCAGTGCCGCTGCACAGTGACGCAAGAGAGCTGCGCTCTCAAGGGCAGGAGACTCAACCCTCACCTCTGCAGGTTGGACAATTCACATTGTACTTTAAACACACAAAAGTATTATGTTAATTTAATTTGAATAATTAATTAATCAATGCATGCCCAAAGTTACGAGTTCCTTTAGGAACCCAATGGTAACATTGGGCACAGTCTCTTTTTAATCTCCTTTAATTGACCTTTATTTTTGAACAGATGTGATTCCATGAGGCGGTGAGCCCTACGTCCATCTCTTCCTTTCACGTCCCCCCTCTCTCCAGCCCTATCTATCAGCCATGCCTCACCAAAAATGCCATCAAGTACGGTGGAAGCTGTTTGCCTTCCAGTTTCTCAAAGTAAAGGACCTGCAGGGCTCTCCTACCTTAGATAACCTTGCTGTCCCCTATGCTTAAGAATCCTCCAATGAATATATATATACATATTCAATGTGCACACGTACTGTGTATCTGTGCTTTTGTCTTGTCGTCATCACTTAGCTTCAAAGCTCGTCCCTGCTACAGTCTGAGAACACAAATGTGATGAGTGTGTCTTCAAATTGTAAAGTGGTTGGACCAAAATGCAGACACAGTGCCGTTGCCTAGGAGAGGGACTTGAGGAAGAACGATGAACACGTGAAACAGAAAGGAACCTAGCTTTGGACTATATCACGCAACATTCCACTAAAGTAAAAATGGACAGTATGGACCAGCCCTTGGGGTTTGTGGGTTTCCAATGGCTTTTGATCTGCAGTTAAAGGTGTTTTACACAGGACAGTACAACCGGTGATACTCTCTGTGGACATTTGAACTTTACCGCCAGGGACCACGAAGAGAACTGTTTAGGTTGAAGTCAAGTGCGACATGGGTGCAGTGTGACACACACACACACACACACACACACACACACACACACACACACACACACACACACACACACACACACACACACATACAGACAAACACAAGCCGCCATGCACCAGCCATGTGTATTTAGCATAAAGAGGGTCTGCTAAGACGCTGTGTGTGAACCCATAGCTGGCTGGATAATAGCATTGAGTGTATATGTGTGGTCTGCTCTCATTGAAAGGCCCAGATGGGTTATCCCCTGCTGGTCTCCTCTCTCATTCACAGTGTACGGCCACAGCCTGGATCAGTGAGACGAGTTCTGGCGTTGTTTAATTTAGCCGCTTTTGTTTCCATCTTCTCGGGCCGCTGAAAAGAGAAGTTGACTACGGCAGGGCAGTGAGGGGAATGACAATAATTAGAACTGGCGGTACGCCACTAGTTCACACATTGAAGAACACACACACACACACACACACACACACACACACACACACACACACACACACACACTTAACCACCACAAAACACACACTCATAGCAGGCTAACCAACTGACACTTGCACACATGCGTGCACACAAACACACGCACAAATCGAGAAATGAATGCAGGTAACTATAAGCTTTTCTTTTTCAATTAAGTGTGAACTTATAAGACTGAGGTCAAAGTATTTCTTTATGTTTTTTTGCTACTAATTCTATTATATTTGTATACCGTGTTCCCATGTTATGTATTGCTATAATTCTGTCCTGTTGATTTAAAATTTCTTCTATATTGCGGAATGTATCTTTGTTTTGTTTTTGTCAGTCCCTAATCCTTTTACATAAAGAGTCGCCCTGGGTGGCCTTCTGTGTTCACATAGTGGTCTAAAGATATTCCCAAATGTATTGAATTTAAACGGAGAGAGCTCACATTGGCCACAGAATAGAGGGCTGTGTGTACATTATAATGTGTAACTCGTATAATCACCAGGGAAATGTTGTCTATGGCCCACAGAATCCAAGCAAATAGTCAACCCCTCTTCAGTCAAAAGGAAAATACGTCTGTTTTCTGTTGTTTTGTACACCAGTGATGGAAATACTATTATTCCTGTAAACTTGCACATCACTTGTTTTTGTTCTGATAGAATCACACGTTTCAACTCCATCGCTTGGCCTATCTATGGGAACTGGGGATTTGAACAGTGCCTGTATTGATCAGTGTTTGAACAGCTTGTCTGTTAGCATGACCAGCGAAAGGCCATGGCTTGAGTGACATTTGGTAGAGTAGAGAATAAGGCTGGGACCAATATTTTCCGTTTATTATTTTCTGTAACGTCTTCTGTACTTGTTATCCTAGTTTGTGCACGTACGTCGAAGCTCTAATGGTCACTACCTCTTTTTTTACTACTTATAGAAAGACTTAATTTCATGCCAATGAGTATTATGGCGCTATTGTTACTTTCTCCTCTATTCTACAACTGCAAGCTACTGGTAAATGAGTTGCTGTCCACATGTAGCAATATTTTTATATAATCTCTGGTTAAGGAACTCTGGTCTTAGGGGTACCTAAGTTTAATTGTAGCATGATTCGTTTCCTAATCCACGTACCCTTTACTACCAAACAATTGTTTCCCTGACCTTTTTCTCATATACCTTCCTTTGAGTAAGTGGAACAGAATGGATTTAAAAAACAAAATAGATACTGTGTCTTAGCCCTGTGTATAGAAACGTTTGAAATTTTTTCACACTTCATAATCAAAACTAGTCATAGATTTGCGAACGTGATCCATTGCCGATAAACATAGATACTCATTCATAAATGAAAAAACAATATTAATGTTGAGTGTAAATGTCCACTTCATATTGGCACAATATTCAATGTACTTTGAAGTTTGCATATTATCATAAACCCCAGTGTCTTAGTTATAAACTCCAGCAAATAAAGACCCACATTAAATATGCTTCTATAACGTCTAATAACCTACTAAAGACGTTGTGTATGACACGTCAAGCATACTTCAGAAATGTATTGTACTTCATTCCAAACAATACTGACATTGCCTCACTAGCTCTGCTCTACAATAATCTCTACTAGTATTGCTGCTACACCATTTGTGCCCTTTTTCACGTGTATGTGCAACTGCACGGTGCAGTTCAACCTGACAGTGTGTAACGATTAGTCACCTTGATGTCTGTGTAAATACAGTATGTATACGTCTAAGACATGTTCGGTCCCAACCTTGTTACAATGTTGCAGAAATTATTATTAAAGGAAGTGTCTTATTTTTTAGTAACACGTCTCCTTCAACATTTCACCAATACTCAATACAAGATTGCACCTTTCTGATTTTGATGAGTATTCCACTCCCCCCTCTCTCTCTCCCTTCCCACCATCTCTTTCTAGTTCAACACTTTGGACGGTAATGAAAGATAAACAGGGGAGGATGAGAGAGTGACCCTGGGAGTTGGTGACAGGGTGAGGGTAAGTGTACCGATGATGGGAGAAATAATATTGTCTCTCCGCCTCCTCACCTTAACTCTGCTGAATCAGCAGTGCGGGAAGAGGTACTGACTGTGCCTGTGTGTGTGTGTGTATGCTTGTGTGTGTGTTTGTGTGTGTGTGTGTGTGTGTGTGTGTGTGTGTATGTGTGTGTGTGTGTGTGTGTGTGTGAGAGAGAGATAGAGTTAGAGAAAGATAGAAGGGAGGGAGGGCAAAAGGGATGAGTGTATGATTCTGAACACATTTCTATATCTGTTTTGCTGACGTGTGGTTTCTCCCATCCCCAGACAGATGCTGTACAGCTTAGTAGTTGAGGGGAGGGTACGCTATACAGGTAACCTGCCCTGTGATGTGCTGCTGTGAGGAAGATGTCCGTCCTTGTTTTACCTTTACTGTCTCACACAGAGACTGATTGAACATTGCTGGCAGTACAATTTCCATTAACTGAGGATGCGGAATTTTAGAAAAACTGACATTTGTGATGGTCTTCATAAATATACTATATTTGATTTTGACTTGCTGACTTAGTTGCATTTCACATGTAATTATGTTTTGTCTCTTCTGTTCTGAGACTGAGAACACATTTTGATGATTCCTGCTGTATGCCAGAGTGTTGCCATTGGTTTTCTTCCCATCACCTCCCCCAAAAAAGATAGAAAGAGGAAAGGATGAGAGAACTCAAGGCTGATGCTGGCCTACCTGTCAGAGAGGGCATTTTGCCAACACTAAATATAGCTGAGCCACAAGATTAGGGAGACGGAGGGAGGGAGGGAGAAGGAGGGGTGGGGCGGACAGAGTGACTCATCCATCAGGAGACATTGACTAGTTTTCCTCCTAAATCTGTATTCTTGAAAGCCCTATGCTCAGCCAGAAAGCTACATGGCCATGTATGCCAGTGAATAAGAGGGACATACTGAGGCTGAAGATTGGATCCTGTTGAGATAAGACTCAGGATGACTCGTTTGACTGCAATGTGTCTCATCTGTCTACCTGTCAGCATGGTTTCAGCCGGCACGTTGTCAGTCTGCATCTTGTCATACTGCGCACCTCTCTAACTAACACTCTTGTATTTATCCTTTAGTTGACCTGTGAACCAGTCTGTTCTGGTTTTGTGCCTTTCTTTGTGCCTTTCTTTACATGGAAGGTTGGTCAATTGAATCTGACTCTTTGCTTCTCTAACCACATCTCTGTCACCCTCCTCTCCTGCCTTTTACCTTCATCAGTGGCCAGAGCTTCCTGTGTTTTTCCACCTTTTTCTCTGTGGAGCTGTGTTTTTCTAATGATAAAAAGGCAAGCCATGTTTTCCCCTACTTTTGACTTTTGTAGCTACAGCTGTGTCAAAGCAGGTACTGGACGCTATCTAGACTGTGTGAGTGTATGTTGTGAGTTAGATGCTATCTGTCGGCATGTCTGTGTGTTGTGTTTTGGTGTGAGACTGAGGGACTCGAGCAAGAGAGAGAGAGAGAGAAAGAGAGAGAGAGAGAGAGAGAGAGAGAGAGAGAGAGAGAGAGAGAGAGAGAGAGAGAGAAAGAAAGAAAGAGAGAGACAGAAAGAGAGACTAAACAAGTCAATGCATAGTACAATATGTGCTGTTTTGTATGTTCAGTGTGATGACCATAGTGCCCTGTGTCTCTCTCCTGACGGGAAAGTGAATGTTGTTGAATGTCCCTTGTGATCCCAGAGAACAAATGAAAAAACAAACACTGTTATCTCCTGGTAAAACATGCATAGCCAGCAATGCTCAGCGTCATCAGTCTCTATTGATACCAGTGACATTGTCCCAAATTAAAGATTTGTGGAATTGATACTACCAGGACACCTTTTTAATAAAGCCAACAAGCCACCATCAAATGTGCTTTTTCAACCTCTTTAGTGAATTCATGTTTAGCACGCAGAGTAAGAGAGATGTTAGGGGACAATAGTGACAAGAGGGATGGAGGAGAGGTGAGCTGAGAGGCTAGGTTGAAGATATAGAGGTGAGGGCATAGTTGTGGTTGGAGCATGCTAGCTCTTGTTGGCTTAAGGATGTGGGTACCAGTAGGCGCAGTTGGAGATCAGAGAGTTTGGGGGATTTTATCTCGACGGATTACCCTGACTATCTGTGTCTCAATTCTTGTTTGTCTTTCTTACTCATCTTCTATCTCTAAAGTTAAATTGCTCAATTGTCTGGTCTCGCAATGCCGATCTATCGTTTAAGTTACTGTATCTGTGCTCTTAGCAAATCAAAATGTGATCACTCAGTGGTCCTTTGGCCGCCCTCTGTGTGAGATTTACGTTCTATTTCGTTTTTTTATTATTATTTTACCCCACAGACGCCTTGTTAAAAATAAACTGAAATATGGTGACATCTGCTGGTCGGGAAAAAAAAGTACTCGAGGAAGGAGCTAGTGGACGTGGCAATGACGTCAACATGCGGAAATTACCCGGATTGGAACTTTAATTTCAGATTCGGCTTGTCTCTGGAAACATCGAAAGGCTCATTAAATATTTCATTATATTGATTCAAGTAAGTCAAAATGTATGTATTTCAACTGATACGATGTTGTATATGCTTTCAATTTAAATAGTTATTACTTTGACAGTGATTGTTTACGAGGAAAAGGTAACGGTTACGTGTAAACGGCTCTACGTTAGCAGCTAACGAGTTAGCAAGCCAGCCAGCCATCATCACATCAGATGAGCTGTGCGATGGTTGGCCTTTATCCGACTGAACTACACACGAAACCCTATTCACCCAGCAAAATACCTTCGACGTTTACACGTTTCTTATGGCCAGCTTTTGTTATGTTTAGCGTATGGGTTCAGTTCTGTATTTTCTCATGTATTTAATGTATTGTTGTTGTTATCAATCAAGCTAGCTTTGTAGTGCGACTATCGAACGTAGGTTCTATCCGAAATTAACTTTACATTTTTATCATTGAAGGCCGAGTCAAACTCATGCAGACCGAAACCGGGTATTAGATACATTTAATTATATTAATGACAGTATTGATAACAGGGTTTTAGTGGCAACTGACCCTTAGAGTCCACTTTGTCCAACGTTATTCTTGTCCTTATTACTGTTAAGCATAGACATTGACAGCCCATTAATTTATTTGTGACCTTACAGAAATGTGCGTGAGCATAATCAAACACGAGTTGTCAGCGTGAACGTGAAAGTTGCCGAAGACGGTGTAGTGTGACGAGTAAAGCCAGTCTTTTCTAATAACCTACCCCAAACGAGACTGGTGCTTCGAGTAAATAAGACATCGGCAACAGGATGACTTGCCGTGATCGAACTATTGAGTTCCAGTCCGCCTGTAAATCTCTCCAGGGCAGACAGGTATGTTTAACGTGCCCCTACATATAGCTTCATAGTTTTTTTTTAAGTATTCTAATAAGTCTGCTCTATGATAGTTATCTCTTTACTTTTCCTTTCCTAGTTAATTGCCTGTTTAACATGTTTTTCCCTGCTCCCCATTACTTTCTCTTTCTGTCTGTCTGTTTCCACACAGAATGGCGTGCAGCCCAGTAAACCAGCCCTCAGTGCTCTTAAACAGCGAAGTGACTTTACTGTCATGGCCAAGTAAGTCCCACACGGTCTTGGGATCATTATATGTCAAACAACTAGTTATTTAACATCATATCTCTCCCGCGCACTCTTTGGCAGTGGTGCCATGTTGGTGGTTTATTTTTCACGTGCTTTCTGGCATTGTGCTTACCCAATATGTTTGCAAGTTTGAACATTGCACTCCATTTACGTCAAAGTACCTTTTTCTTTTTGAATCACGTTTATTTACTTTATTTTCACTGCAAATATTGATAACAAATGTTTTGCATTTACAGTGTCCTAGAGTAAATGGTGTTTTATTTTGCTTTTCAGGCGGATAGGGAAAGACTTGAGTAATACTTTTGCCAAACTGGAAAAGCTCACTATCTGTAAGTTGCTATCTGTTTGTTTGTGTTTGTGTGTGTGTGTGTGTGTGTGTGTGTGTGTGTTACAATGTCATATAGATTGAAGATATCTAGGAGAACACCCTGCTCTGTGTTGATATTTGTTTATTTTTATGTTTCAGTGGCTAAAAGAAAATCCCTATTTGATGACAAAGCTGTGGAGATTGAGGAGTTGACATATATCATTAAACAGGTGAGCTGTTTTTTTCTAAGATGTAGTATTCTAACGGTAAAAATAAATTATAGTGTTTTTCAATTTGACCATAGAGTTTTGTATTCAAATAGAAAGGGAAACTGTGTCAAGTCATACCACATCCTCTCTTCTACTCTTGCGTATCGTCATGTCTTACTGTGCTTCTGTTCCTTCTTTCTCTCGCCACAGGACATCAACAGTCTAAACAAACAGATAGCCCAGTTGCAGGAGCTGATCCGTTCCCGCGGGACACCGGGAGGCCGACACATCCAGACCCATTCCAACACAATTGTGGTCTCACTGCAGGTAGGGCACAGTGGGGTTTGGGTTTCTGTAGGCTGGAGGTCTGAAAAAAAGCTTTGTGTGTACAAATTTGTCCAGCGTAGTAAATATTAGTTTTGGTGTGTGTTGCAGTCCAAACTTGCGTCAATGTCCAATGACTTCAAGTCCGTTCTGGAAGTGCGAACAGAGGTGAAATACGCTTTGTTACCTTGTTTGCCTATAAATATCGGCCAATGTCGTTCAAATTTGTAACATTATAGATGTATTTGAATGTTCGTCAAATCTTAACTGCAACAAGTAACAAGTTTCTTCTTTCCATTTCTTTCTGTCTTTCTGTGTAGAACTTGAAGCAGCAGCGCAGCAGGAGAGAGCAGTTCTCCCAGCCTCCTACCTCCAGCTCTCCTCTGATGGCCAACAACTTCAGTAAGGAAATCCCTCCTCCCTGGTTGCCATCATGATCGCATAACTGGAATAATTTGAATATAGATTTTACTCTTAGTGTTTGTAAATCTGAGAAGAGTATCACAATACCAGACTTGAACGTGTTCTATACTGTTTATCTAACGCATGCAAAAGAAAAGGCAATTTTTCACACATTTTGCAGCAGATCTTTTCATGCAGCACCCAAGGTCAGGTGTTAGAGACCTATGTGTTAAACTTTTACTGTGTGTTCATTCACTACAGAGAGCTCCGTGCTGATGCAGGATGAGTCCAGGAGTATGGGCGATGTGGCCATTGACATGGACTCCCAGGCCAACCCCATGCAGCTCCAACTCATTGACGAGCAGGTAGGGGCCTACGTCTGCAACAATCTGCAATCCTCTCTGTGAATGAATGCAATGAAAAGTTTCCCTTACATTTCCCCTGCTAATAAGCATATTAGTGTTGTGCCATTTCTCCTGTGAAACACCATGTGCCTTATGCCTGCCTTAGGACTCGTACATCCAGAGCCGTGCCGACACCATGCAAAACATTGAGAGCACCATCGTGGAGCTGGGCTCCATCTTTCAGCAGCTGGCCCACATGGTCAAGGAGCAGGAAGAGACGGTACAGAGGTGGGTGAGAATAGAGCATTGAGTGAGAGAGAAGGGTTTGGTTGAGTTTAACAACATACTTGTGTAAAAACGTTTCGTCTTAGCTTTTATTTAACCTAAGCTTATATTTATTCTATTTATATTATATTATTGAACCCCCCCATGTCTGTTGTTGACTTAACAGGATCGACGCCAATGTGGAAGACACCCAGCTGAATGTGGAAATGGCCCACACAGAGATTCTGAAGTACTTCCAGTCGGTGTCCTCCAATCGTTGGCTCATGATCAAGATCTTTCTCGTCCTGGTCGTCTTCTTCATTGTCTTTGTTGTCTTCTTTGCCTGAGCCGGCTCATGGACGAGGGGGGAGGGACGGGTGACGAGGAAAGACTCGAGGAGGAGGAGGAGGAGGAGGAGGAGGAGGACTTGGCAGTATAAGATGGACTGAGATGAAGGTTTATTAGTCAACCTAAAAGGGAGAACAGTCTGCCCCGTTGGTGTGGTGGTGAACTGTTTGAAGGCTTGAGCAGCACAGCAGACAATGAAGAAATGGCAGCCTCTGTTTTTCGGAGCATAAGGAAGATACAAGTCACCTTTTTTTTTTCTCAACAGTTTCGTTCTCTAACAGTAGAGAACGCTGACGAATCCTACCCTAATGGAGAGGATCAATTATCTATGTGATAACACACTTTGGATAGAAAGGAGCAGAACACTGCTCTGCTAAACTATTTAGACTAACTGATCATAAACATTTAATCCAAAATGGCTATTATTTAATGGTTTGATTCTGCAAACTAGTTATTTTTTTGAGGGTGGGGGGTTGTGGGTGATTTATTTGTATTTATATCCCCCCATGTCATCCGTGATTGGTTGACGCAACAGGAACTTCCTGCTTCTGAAAAGGTTAAAGTAATTTTCTCTTAGGATTTTCTTGTTGCTCTCATTGATTCTCTTTTATTGAAGAGAGACTTATCAATCGGCCCATTTGGTCATACTCCTCACGTGTGTGAGGATCTTCTTATACCTTTTTTTTCTCAAGGTCTATTTGCCAAAAAGGTATTCTTTGACACTATATGCTCTTTAGGCCAACATTTAGCATTGGAAAGGTGTGGTAGAGTTGCTGGCGTTACTGTCAACTGAAGGGGACTTTCGCTGCATAACCCAGTCATAAATAGGAATGTGACCTTGACCAAAGCCATCCCCGATGATATATCTCTCACATTTAATGATTCCGCTTTACCCAGTTGTCATACCAGATAGTCACTAACCCATTATTGCTTAAAATGTTATGGTTTTGTTTGTGTTTTATGTCATATTCCAAGAATTGGGGGTCAAACAATACAGGCATGGGGCAGTATTTATGTTGTAATCTTTTCCACTATGTTTTATGTAGTTATGTAGCTTTCATTACTTAGTAACACCCAAATTTAGTTCATCTGTGTAGCCAGGCAGGTAGGTTAAATATGTTTTAGAGTATTTCAAAAGCTGTGAAATATTACCATCAGCCCTGTGTTCGCTGTGATTCTTATGAAGGGGTTATGCAGGTCAGAAAATATGTTCCTCATGAAGTGGACTTTCTCTACTGAACTGTTTCAGTTCAGTGGGGTAAATGTATGGCTATCCCTCACTTTTTTAAATGCGATCTGTTCCTCTCCATACTCACACCCATACTTCTGAGAACAGTTGGAAGGATCAGAACCTTTTACGAAAATCACAAATTTTTCCCCACCTCTTTTTGTAGCCACATGCCTTGACTTCAGACTTTAAAGTGTAAAATAGTGATGATATATTGAAAAGAAAGATCATAATAATAAATGAACAGCAGGGATACGTTGTGAGTGTTTGTGTTTTTCCTTGCTGGCAGTAATAGGATTATGTTGCAGTGACATTACTATCCATACTCACCTGCCAAAGTAGGTGGAAGTTGAGAACATCAAACTCATCAACAAAGTGTAGTTTATGATTCAGATCAAAATGTACTGTTTTGCTCTGGAAATACATAACTTGTCTCTCAACCTTTTGAAAACCATTTATTCAGACAGGTTAGTGTCACACTCAAATTTACACAATATAAAAGAACATTCAAAATACATCTGTCTTCTTCCGGTCCTTCTCACTGTTTTCAAAGCTCTTTTCTATAGCACGTTTTAGGAGGATTTTAGAGAAGAGAAGTTTATTACTAGACTTCCATGCCTATTAGTTTATGCGCGTGTCAACCTGTGCTGGAAATTTTATTGACGTGGAGACAGCACGCAATGCAATGAGGTTTGAGTTGTAATGTTATGTGCAGTATATATAGCAAAGGTGCCTGGATCACGGCGTTTAACCTCATTATTCTCCTCTTGCCAATGATTTAGAGTCCCCTCTTTTTCTTCATAAGGCCATTTCCCTCCCTCTCCTCTTGTTTTTATAATAAGAACAAATTTGTAGCCTCAATTCACTGCTGTCTGCCCTCTTTTCGATCCTATTTTCGTGTACTCTCCTACTTTGTCCCATCCAACCTGCTCTCACTTCTTTTGGTTCTTCCTCCAGTTCCCTTTTTCCCCTCCCTGTTTGGCCAGCACCCTTCTCCTAAGGTACCCATCACCTCCTGCTCGCTCTCAGCTGCACCCCCCCCCCCTCCTCCTCCCCCCAAATACATCCTCTCCTCTTCTCCCCTCCTCCCTCATCCCAGCGCGCCCTGCTCCATGGGGGTGATATCTGGCATGCTCCTGCTCCTCCCCCTCTTGGCTGCCCTGGCGGTGAGCGCCTCCTCTGCCTCTACCGCCTCCTCGTCCTCCTCGTACCACTGGGCCCCGTCCTGCAGGTTGCTGCGGGAGCCGCCCATGGTGCCACCCTTGATCCAGGGGTTGGTGGCGCGGATCTTGGAGCGGAAGGAGACAAAGGATAGGCTCTGGCTTCGCTGCTTCCGGTCGTAGCGGCCTGCCGCCGCCAGCTGGGCCTCGTCGTAGTCGTCGCCCTCCATGCTGTCGCGCAGCACGGTACGGAACAGGCGGGGCACATCGTGGACCTCGGGCTCCTGCTCCTTCACCATCTTCCTGAACCTGCCGGTGGTGAGGGAAGGGGGTCACAGGTACAGGAAAAGGTGCGTTAAAGTAACTATACACACCCAGATCCATCTATGAACAGGGCAATTTATGAACTATCTTCTATAGTTCTGTACTATTCACCTGTGTGTAAAGAAAATGGATGTGTACAATAAGTGTACAATATTGTAGTGTCTGCAGTATATGGCTTCTACAATGGATTGAATCTTAAAGGACTATGCAAAAGGATCGATCCTTTCTGGCGTCTGTATCGGATCACTAAAACAGAAGAACCGGCACGCTCACCTCAAACATCTACACTGTATGACAGGTGTTGTCCCAAAACCAAACAATAAACAACAAAGACGACGGCACTCGCAAATAAATACACACCTGAGCTGAAAATATTCTCGACATAGAGACAGCACACAATACAATGAGATTTGAGTTGTTACAAACAACGAAGACGTCGGCGCTCACAAATAAGTACTCACCTGTGCTGGAAATATGCTAGACGTGGAGACAGCACACAATGCAATGAGGTTTGAGTTGTAATAAACAACAAAGACGTCGGCACTCACAAATTTCATATTTCATGTACAGCAGCAGGAAACACAGACGCTTCATTTGTGTGTACTTACTTGTGAGTGCCGACGTCCTTGCTGTTTATTGTGTGTATCTGATGGACATAACCAGAGTTTGGCCCATGTGTGTCTCACCTGACTATGACTGGGCCACACTGTGGAGGGGGGACCCTGGCACACAGGTCCTGCAACTCCAGCAGGTCCCGAGCAGTCAGCTCATAAGGCGGGGGGTTGGGATTGCTTGCCAGCCAGCTGTAGTCTGCTGTCGACGAAGAGCTTCGGCGCCGCCGCCGGCCCTCCGTGGCCCTCTCTAGACGGATGCGCTCGGTGCGTTTGACCATGGCGCCCAGCTCCAGCATCAGAGTGTTGGTGACGAGCTCTTCAGCAGAGCGCTGGCCCGGCACCTTGGGCTCCAGAGAGAAGACTGCAGACCACGGAAACATCTGAGGGGAGAAGAGAATAAAGGTTAAAAGATTGAGCGTTACAACAGAGGACAGAGTATAAAAGAAATAGAGTGAGTGGCAGAAGTGAGACTACTTCAAACAATATTTCCAATTCATACTCACTTCACTTAAAAATATATTTACAACATAAATATAAGTAAATGCTTTGATTGAGCCCAACATTTTGAATAGATAGATAGGCTTACCTTTCAGAAACTCTTAAAACACCTTTACTTTCAATAATTCTTGGTTGTAAATATATACTAACAGGAATTTACCTCCATTTATATGCCACCAAACACAGTATATAAAACTCGCAACTTTATCTCTCCAAATAAACGCACACCATTGCCTGTGAGCCGTGATACCTTTAAGTGCCTTGGCAGACAGCAGGGTGTGTTTGTGCAATGAATGTTGTTCATATATGTGTGTGTTTGGGATTGCAAATAAATGTAATCCTGTATTAATATAGAATGAGTGACAGGTCTTATACATCATAAGCGCACCACGAGGCTTGTGTGTATGTCTTGGTGACTGCTTCACAGCAGGGGGATAAATAATTCTGATGATCGAGCAACTTCACGTTGTTTACAGCAAATGGGAGGTTCAGACATCGTCTTTGGGTCTTTTTGAATTGTCCATTACCTCATTGATTATAAGAAAAGTCAATGACGGCATGGTGATCTGTTTGACTAGAGTATTTATTACAATTTCACAGTTAATTAACAATTCAGTTCAACATGAGTGTGAATTAATGAAACTTCTGAAATACCCATGCTATGCCGGTTCTTGGAATGGGACAAATGAAAACTATGCCTTATGGCTGGTTAGTTAACATTAAACATGTATGAGACTATTTACACAAAATTGGATAACATAACTGTTACTGTCATCAACCATATAATACTGAGATTACATAATATCATGCAGCATACCTGAAACCACTGCGCCACATCTTACTGTTTGTCTCAGACCCCTTAAACACACATGCACACACCCCAAACTAATAGCTGCAGTCTCTCTTTATAGCCTCCATGGGCAACAGGACAGTGTCCCATTATAGCTCTTGCTTTTACCCGGGCAGTACTGCGGTTGTGTTTCCGTACCACTCAGCAGTGGGGCAGCTTTAGCTTGCCTCTAAAACCTAATCTCAGATTATACACAAATCCAGACTATACCTGGAATCTTTCAGAATATAACTAAGTGGTTGCAAACAGTTATCATAATCTGCTTTCAGATGTTAAATTTAAGTAAAACTGATGTTGTTGTTGTTGGTCATGCTGGGGTAAATACGTTTTTTTTATATATATAAATTGTATGTAACAGAAAAATATGTTTTTAAAAAAAATGTAATTTGATCTCATCTAACTTTGTTATAAAGCCTTAGCTGGTTAATATACCAGGACCCACTCAACAGAATAATCTGTCTAGTGTTTTTTTATTGTAAGGGTAGGAGGACAGCACAACTGTTCAGACTGCATTTCAGAACTGTTGTCGGTTCTTCCAAAATGTATAACCTCTATTTTTTTCTAAAATGGATTTGTGATACAATACCTTTTGTCTTTTTTTATTTTCATGAGTATTCCCTATGTGGTTCTTGTGCTTTGTGCTTAGTAATAACCTCTCATAAAAAAACATTAAAAAAACACATTAATGACGTAGTCTCCGTCGTAGATTAAAAAACATATAAATATATTTTGAAAAAAGTTTTCTGTAACCCGCCTCTGTTTTCACTTGTCGCTAGGTGTCATCAGAGCTGCCATTTCTTCTTTTCAAAAACACCGCCCGCCGTTGGCCTACGTCACTAACCCCCACCTGGTGTCAACATTTTTTTTTTTGTTCAGCTGTCAGTCACCACGAGACCCGCGGGGTTTAGCGTCTCTAGAAACGTAACTTTTTTGGCTCATTTGGCTGACAACCAAACTATAAGGAAGTTGACGCTAGTACATTTTAACTTTTTCCCACTAAATCAGAGCTCACAAGACGTTGTCGTGGAATCATTCGGACTGCAGATTGCGAAACAAGCGAATGGTGAGTCGGGGAAGCAAATTATCTACAGCTGCTTGGACTTCCAATTCAAGCCACGGAAAGGCCATGATGTGATGGGGCTAGCTAGCTGACACCACCACGTCGTTACGTTAGCCAAAGCCATTCATGTTAGCTTTGCCATTGATTTGGCTTAAAAGGATGACTGCTTGTCTTTCAATTGTTAGTTGGCTAGCGTTATCTAGCTACGTGATTCATGTTACAGCATGTGTCAGCCTCTTTGCTCTGCACTCACTGAGTTGGTATATTTTAATATGAGCCAACTAGCTAGCTAGTTAGCTTGCTAAACCAGTGCCATATTGTGTCGTGAAGTCTTTGTTTTCATCAATCAGTGTAGGTGGTGGTTGAGTGTCATTCAAAATGAACGCCATTTCAATTTGGGACGTTCTTTTCCTCTGAGTTTATTGTAAACAATTCCATAGCCTTTCATAAAGAGAACAGAGAAACTAGTTGACTTGTTTACATTCTCTTGCTTTGTTTTTCCTGTAATATGACCGACCGTTCTCATCCTATGGGTCCAGAGGGCTTCTTGTATATACTTGGATTCTATCTTGATGGATTTGGTTGGATCATGTTGCCTCAATCAGGCTTTTCCTCATTCATTCACCACCCTTATGTCTTAAACTTCCTCTCCTTACTAGTGTGTCTGTGTTTCATTGTGCACCTAACTGTTAGTTTGTGAAGAATAATTGTGAATCATATTCAGAATATTGATTTGATTACATTGATGTGTTATGTCAGCACTTTCTTCAAAAACTATTTTTATTGCTAAAGGGTGTGTTATGTGCATGCAAGCTACTCTTAGAATTTGGCGAGTAGTCTCATAGGAAAAAACAATGAGTCATAACACACAGCCCAGCGCTAGTTACCAGTATCCCCTTCAGGAGACTTTATCTGTCTGTAGGATCAACTCAAATACAGCCTCCCAGCTAGACAGACATCTGAGTAACGCTTGTTCTGAGCTCTTTACGGTATCAATTTTTATTGCAGACTACCACTTCTGTTTGAACTGATTATTTTTTGGCACAAAGTCAACTCAGTTTGATTAAAAACCTTGTCCCATTTCCAGCTCCTGCAATCCAGCTGCCGGGTCCAGTGACTCAGATTGTCTTCAGGCTGATCCCACTGGTTCTGGTGTGGAGATGAGCTGGGCGGAGGAGGACTGGACAGTGGGCCTGACGAGTCGGGCCCAGCAGAAAGTTAAAGAGCTACAGGTGCAGCAGGAGAGGCTGGCCCGGGAGAGCAGGCAGAGGCAGCTGCAGCTGGACAGCACTCAGACCGCCCTCAATAAACAGACTGTCAAGGTGGGTTCCACAGTCGCAGCTATCTGTTTCTCTCCCAGTTTTTATCGGTCTGTCAGCAAACATGTACTGTATATAAACTTGACAGTTACTGTTCAGTGATTCCTGAGGAAGTAATACGTTGGTGTGGGTCTTGGGGCATGGCTTGGGGCGGGGCTTAGGCTGTTCTTGTACAACTAATTAACGTATGCATGAATGAGTGAATTAATTAATAATTTTTTATTTTCGTGTCCAGACGTGTTACAACGTCCCATCCCTCACAGGATTACTTGGACACGGTCCAAATAGAAAATTATGACACAATACTTGTTTCATACTTAAATGCTGACGTTGTGTCACAACATTGAATCACATATAGAAACAATAAACAAAAACAAAACAAAAATAACAGAAAAAGGAAATTATCAAAGCACAAATACATAATGGAAATTTAGGCGAAATTTAGGCTATATAACACCTATTGCATTTAATAGCAACATATTCTTAATCGGTCTTCATTTATCTCTTTTCTAAACTAACATACGTCACTCTTTTCCTTCTGCTCCAAGCTTAATGGACATATGCTGCTGTGGCAAAAATATGGTTGTCAAAGAGTCATTCGATTTTTTTCCCCGTCCTCAAGCCACATAATATCAGGGTTTTTGGGGTGAACTTTATCTAAACGTATATGATGGTGTCCGCCAGTTGTTACCATGATCAATTTAGAAAGCCCAAAACCGCAAGCTATCATTGAGCCACGTAAACTGAAGTTGTAAACTGTCCTCCGCTGCAAAAAAAAAGCATCACATAGTTGCCACTTTGACTTTGCAAATCTGCTCTGCAGCAGCATGTATTGTGACATTGGTGTCAGTGCCGAATTGATGGTGCAAATTAGTGCTATGGCTAATTTAAGATTGTATTATGTGGATCTCTCGTGGAAAGGAAACAGAATAGACCTTTGCTCTGATGGGCTAAACATAAAGATTTAAATGGGAGAAACAGCATAGCTTCTAGGCTGTAATAGATAATATAACATTTCACATTTTTGGAGCCATTTTTACTGCAATCCTACTAGTAAAATGTATGGCAGTGCAACGTTACCAACGGAAACACTGTACTGTCTGTTATTGGCCACCTTCAGTAATCTATATGTGGCTTCCGCCAAATGCCTTCATACAAGAACTCTGCGATAAGCCCGCTGTCTCTCTGCCCCAGTATGAGGAGGTGCGCGGGGAGCTGCAGGGCCTGCAGCGAGAGCTCCAGACGGCGCGAGAGGAGGCGCAGGCATGTGTGAGCGCGCGGGAACGCCTGGGCCAGGAGCTGCAGGTCAAGCAGGCCCAGGTGTGCTCCCTGCAGGGCCAGCTAGACACCTCCAGGACGCTCACCGACAACCTCAACAAGGAGGTTAAGAGGTCAGTCTGCCTGGTCTGAACCGGGGCCCTGGGGGAGGAGAGATTCTAGAGGATATTATTAGTCGTTTGTTTGATGCCTGGATATTGTCAAAGAGGACAAAGAGGGCATCGGAAGTCATTTCAATTCTCGTTTGTGTTTTCAACCTCTCCCTCTTTCTTTGTTCCTTTGTTTTTCTAACTTTAACTTCTGCTTTCATTTGTTTGACTACCTTTCTCCTAACTACGTTCCTCCCCTCTACTGTACCTACCTCTGTATCTCACACACTAATCCCCCCCCCCCCCCCCCCCAATCACCCCTGTGTCCCTGTCCAGGTTGAACGCCGAGCTGGAGAAAGTCCACAGCAGCATTAGCAGTTCCGCAGCCTCCCCAATGTTTTCTACTCCCTGCTGGAACATGGGATCCCCCTGGGACAACAATGGTACATAGTTTCACTCCTCCCTCTCTTCAGCTGTCTTTTTTCAAATGTTCTCCCTCTTTTCTTTAGCGCTCTGTCTTTCTCTTTTGCTTTTTTCCTTGTACTTCTTTACTAGGACTTTTCTCCAGTTCTGTGTCACATGCTGAGAGGTAAAAGCCCCCCTCTTGCATTATCATTTTCTGTTTGTGTGTGTGTTGTAGTAGGGAGGATGGAGGACAGACATGGACACAGAGGAGAGGGAGACAGCAAAGCTTTCCATGTTCGAGTGAGTTTCCCACACCCTGGCCAGTTACAACATAAATAAACGTTTAAGTTTGTTTTCTTAAAGAAATGCCATACACAGTAGTTAGTATTATTATTCTTATCGTTTCCATTCATTATATTTTATGTGTGGTCCATGGTATTATTCAGTCGTTCGTGTTCAGGTTCTTTGTTGGTAGACATCCTGTTTATACCCCGCTGCTTTTCTTCATACCTCCAGCAACAGCTCCAGTTCTCTGACACTCCCGTATCATCCCCGTTCCCACGACAACCCAACAAGAGCACGCCCAACCGTCCCCTGTTTCACCAATCGGATGTGTCCTCCACTCCTTCGGCGTTGTTTCCGTGGGAGCAGGATGCGCCGAGGTCGGCTGCCAGGGGACGCCCTGCAACCCTGGCCTCTTCCCAGCCACTAGCTGCTAATTACATCACTGGAGGACAGGACCAAGGGGCTTGTGGGAAAACGGAGGAGCTCCAGAAAGACGCAGACAGTGAGTGCTGTGTATATAGATTATCACTATGACAACAGTTTTGTCACTTGCCCACACACACACACACACACACACACACACACACACACACACTGTGTGTGTTGTCTTGGTCTGTGGCCCTTTATCCCAATGATTTAAAGAAACTGGTGGTATTGAACTCCAGTTTGGCTCAACACCGGTTGGTAAACATTCCTTTATCAACACATCTG